>OX376372.1:103236292-103393019 GCA_947369275.1 Nemotelus nigrinus
AGCCTTCCACCTTCATCATGCGATACGTCGTTGCCAAATCCAGAGGTTGAAAAGGGAGTCTCATGGTAGTTGGTAGGTTTTCCCTTATGACTAGAAGCTCCACCTGCAGCTGGTTGGGTGTTAATAGCAACGATAGCAACGGATTGATTTTTCCCTGATGTGTATCGATCAGTACATCCACTAGGGCTGATTGAACGCGTTGGTAGCTGGTGGTAGTCAATAACAATCGAACAGCTAGAGAGGCGAAGTATTGGGTGGCTTCTTGTGAGTGATCTTCGCGAACGATACTGTTGATGTGAGCTACACTTTGATTAATAGCATACTCCAGACCTCCTAGACGAGTTTCCGTTTCTTCCTTTGACTGCAGCATGATATTAGCCGTGGAGTCTATAATGGATGTTTGATTCTTGATCAATTGCAACAAATGATCTTCATTGTCTTGAACTTGACTAATAACGTTAGACATCTGTTTTGCGTACTCTGAGTCCAAGATTCCAAACAAGGAGTTTGCTAGGTTCCCCACTATGTTAAGAGTAGTAATATACCCACTTTCATTGATTTTTGCACTAGGTCCGATAGGGACAGACTATGGCCAATACAAGCATAAAGTGGGATACTTTAGATGCTGAAAGTGGGTTCCAAGAGGCTGAAAGTGTGCTACAAAATCAGATATTTTTGTACGGGGAGCCGGTTTGGCGGGCGACGGTTGGTTTTTGCACTAGTGTGGGTGTGTGTGCAGATAGGCTGGAGGCTTGGAGCAGCATTCTGTAGGCGCTGATTGAGTGGTGGCTGGTAGGGGTATGTGGTGAAGGGCGCTGATTGGTCGGGAGTTGGTTGTGACATGCGATGAGGAGCTGAAAGTAAAGAGTTCGAGTATTGTGTTTGGATAGAGATAAATATACGTGTTTACATTCAAAGTGTATCAGTAAAATTACTATAAAAAACATGTGCTCGCGAGAATAAAAATAAGAAGATTGCTGTATTTCTGGTTTTTATTTCAGGTCTCATAACTGACCTGAGTCGGGTATGCATGAATAGGTTTACGAGGGATTTTGCTTTTGTTATTCTTGTTTATCATATCATTCGCCATGTGCATTTCAGGTTTCAAATCCGATCATTGCATTTGGTTGATAGTACCATGAACTTGATTATACCTGTATCGCAACATGTGCAGATGCAATGTCATGTTTTCTTGTTTTATCTTTCCTCATTCGCCATGTGGGTTTCTGGGCTCAACCTCGATCAATGGATTAAGCGTATCGTATGCATGTGAGATATATTGATAATGATGGATCTGAGTAATTTGGTATGTTGTAAATACAAGATGTAGACCGGTTGTACGAACCTGGTGTATCATAACTGACCTATGTTAAGTGTGGATGAATGGTGATTTTACGCGTGCAGATATTATGTCATAACTGGATGAATGATTTTATGATGTTTCCGAGTGGCTATATTTAGATGAAAACAGAGACGTTATTCGCTGGTTGCAGAGGAGTAGGTCAATGTTCAGGTGTTGTATTTTCTTTGCGGCATTTAGGTGGGACGTGGGGGTGGGAATGTTAGGTAAATAAAAACATTTGTTTGTATAAGTGGCAATAAACTTTATTGGATTTTTATTTATACAGATTTATATTGAAATAAAAATTACAAGGTTTTTATTTTTTATGGAATCTTATTTTGAGAAATCCGCCCTGTGAGTCATCCACGCCATCAAATGTTAAGAATTGATCTGTCGCCTGGTTCAGCTCTTCCACCTGACGCTGAGTTTTAATCTTGTCCGAAAATCGAGGGGGTAGAAAGCAAAAAATCCCTCCATCTAGGTGTACCGCCAGTCGAAGACCGTATTTTGTCTTCAGCATGCGGAAGAATTTAATGTGGTACTCCTTTCCAATTTCTAAGGAACTAACCAGAGTCATGATATCTCCATCTCCGCCAACAGCTGAAGTCAACAGTTCAAAAGTGTTCTGTAAAATAGAAAAACAATTGTTAAAATTTTTCACAAATATATTGCGTTCAGCAGTAGAAGAGCACTTACCATATTGGTTGTAGACTTTCAAGAACGTTCTGATTTCCTTACGGAATCTCGCATTCTTATATACCAGCCGAATGTTAGTTAAAATTCTTAAGACTCTCTTGGAATATTACACCATAAAACTCAATCATCGAAAGATTTCTAAGTGTTAGATAGTATGACACATGAAATGTAAAGTACTAACGAAACACACATTTTTCAAACGATAGGCTCTACAAAGGAAAACTATACATATCAATTACCAGAGCTCAAATTCACGCCTTGGAAAATTACACCATTAAACGTAACCATACAAAGATGTCTAAGTGTCAGATAGTATGACACATGAAATGCAAAGTATTAACAAAAGATACATTTTTCAAAAGACAGGTTCTACAGAGGAAAAAATATACATATCAATTACCAGAACTCAAGTTGATGCCTTGGAAAATTACACCATTAAAGGTAATCATACAAAAATGTCTAAGTATCAGATAGAATGACACTTGAAATGCAAAGTAATAACCAAACGTACATTTTTCAAAAGACAGGATCTACAGAAGAATAAATATACATATCAATTACCAGAACACAAGCTTAAGTCTTTTTATAAATTAATACAAAGTTGCTAACGGTAGAGAGATGTATAAATGTTTTACACATTATACATATCAACTATCAGCGCAGAAATTCAAGACTATTTGCCAATTAATACAAAGTTTCAAAAAGATAGAGAGCAGCACACATGTTTTATGATAAGTCAGATCTTATTCAGAAAAATCCGATGATATGTTGAATTATCTCTTGTAGAGATTATGAATCTTCACTTAAGATGGGAAAATATGACAAAGTTGCTAAAACTAGAGCCTGTGTACATATTTCATGCCATGTTAAATCCGTCTCATAGAAAAATCAGATGGTATGTTGTTATGGAGATCGCTAATCTTTGCTTAAAACAGGAATATGCAACCATGCTGGTGCGCGATTTGCATGATATGATGTCAATATCATTACGATGATTTTTGACAGTTCTCTCGTAAGCCGGAAAGATCTGAAAGGAAGACAGGTCAGGAGAATCGTCGAAATAACCTTGATAATAAGTATAAAAGCCCCATTTAAAGATGGTAGAGTCATTAGAATTTCAGACAAGTGCTCTGAAGAAGGATCCTTTGCTGGAGAAAAATTTTTTATGGGTAAGGTAAAAGGGCAAAATAAGATATAACAATTAAAAATATCGTTTCATCTTTTCAGATTATAGAGCCAACCTCGTCATCTTAAGGGCATTAAGGAGGATATGCCAGAGTGTAGCAGCCATTTCGAAGGTGTTGGAGGCTATACATCCGGAAAAGGTTGATAAAACCGAGCTGCCCTTTTTGGAAGAGCTGGAGGGTAAACATTTGGAAAACATAGAAAAAACCGAGCTACCTATTTTGGAAGAGCTGGAGGGTAAACATTTGGAAAACACAGAAAAAACCGAGCTACCTTTTTTGGAAGAGTTGGGGGCTAATCATCCGGGAGAGCAAGATAAAACCGAGCTGCCTTTTTTGGAAGAGTTGAAGGCTAAACTTCCAGAAAACAAAAATAAAACCGCGCTGCCCTTTTTGGCAGAGTTGCGACCGAAGATACATCCAGAAAGCGAGGATAAAACCGAGCTGCCTTTTTCCCAGAGGCCGTGTAAAAGGCAGACAGGCAGCGTTGGTTCTTTGCCGGCAAAGCGGGCTTGTGGGTCCGTTGTTAACAAAAGGAAGAAAGTGAGAATTCACCCAATTAGTCCCTGCATGCTCACCAGCGAATTTTTGAAAAAGAAACATTAAAATTAATATTAACCGCTGCATTTTATTTTTAATTTTTCAAAAACAAAAACAATAATGAATAGTTTAAGTGTAATTAGCCATTTAAGAAGTTCTTTAAGTTTAGGATATAATTTATTTGTAACTAGTTTAAGTATTTTGGTGAAGGAGATGAAAAAAAAACGAATCATTTTCAACCTTTCTGAAAAAGTTCAATTCTTCGAACTTTTAACACAATTCTCAGCCCTAAATAGTGTGCCTTTTTCAGACGAGACATTAAAAGTGGCAGTTTTTTTCCTAAATGATCAACAGGGACCAAGTAACACCCACCCTCCAGAACTTGAAGCAGAAAAAGCTCTCCCTAAAAATTTGGTAGGCAGACCTACAGATACAACCGACGGAACCTTACAAGAGATAGCGCAGGATGGAGGTCCAGTTCAGACTGGTGGTGGTGAGATTGAAATCTTATCAAGAAGGGAGACCTTTTACGAAAAGTTCAAACTCAAAGGCGTTAAGATGGTCTTCCGTCTAAAAGATTTCAGAGAAAACGCAGAGGATCCTGCCAAAGAGCTTGAGAGTATGTTTGATAGGGTAATAAAGGAGCTAGTTTCGAGTTCTGCTCTGGGAAGTAAAATAAGCTTAGCTATCGAACTTCCAGATTCTCCTCAAGTTAAACCAATTTGGGCTAGTTTAAGACCTGTAAGTGAGCTGAATGGGTCTTATATTATTGGATTAATTTCGAATGTAAATCAATCCAATACAGCTTTTCTCTCTGATGGGGTTATGCAGATAAAAGCAGATATTGTAAATTTTCCTTTTGTCGGCGGTAGGGTAAGTTCCAGATTTTTGTCAGAAAAGACGATTCTGGCTAGGAAGTATAGTGTGGTGGATGTTGGAAAAGACAATGATTTTCACTGTCTCCCTAGAAGTTTATGTTACGCTATTGAGATGGTTTCGGGAAGACTCATGGATAAAGGTCAGGTAGCGATTTTCAAAGTTCTAGACAAAATGTCGAAGAAGCTATGTCGAGATGCAAAAGTGGTGGTGGGCAAAAAAGGTTGTATTCTACCCGATCTCTACAAATTTCAAAAGTTTTTAAAAGATTATAAGATAGTTGTTTTTGATGATCCAAAAAACTCAGAATCTTTTATGTTTAACCCTCCGTACGAAGCCAGCTCTGTAAAAAAACTGTACTTTTACTATTTCAAAGAATTGGAACACTTTTATGTGATAAAGTCCCTTACCGGATTTTTCAACAGGAAATACGCATGCCCTCTTTGCGATAAAGTGCTGCATGCGAAGCAACACAAATGTGATCGAAAATGTCCATACTGTCTTTCATTCCCACCATGTACCTTTGTAGAAAAGGTTAGAGAATGTGGAGACTGTAATCGCATGTTCAGAGGTGACATGTGTTTTGCAAACCACTTAACAAATAAATATGAAAAAAGAAATATATGTGAAAGCTTGAGATTATGTGAGCATTGTGGAAAATTTATAGTCCTCGACAAAAGGCGAAGTGGTAATCATACCTGCAATGAATTTGTTTGTCAGAACTGCTGGAAAATTATGCCGTCAGATCATCTTTGTTATATTAAGGCTCCGAAGAGAAAATCTGATTCCAAATTTATGATAATATTCTTTGACTGTGAAAGTACTCAGGATACTTCCTACGGCAATAGTTCAACAGATTTTCTTCATGTTGTCAACTTAATTGTCGCCCAGCAGGTCTGCTATAATTGCTACGAAAATTCCGATACATTGGAAGAATGCAGTGTTTGTGGAGTGAGGAATCATATTTTCCAATATCATGAAAATGAGAACGTCGTAGGAAAGTTTCTAGATTACTGTTTCAGAGCTCGAACCTCTATCTCAAACATATTCTGTATAGCGCATAATTTGCAGGGCTATGACGGGCATTTTATAATTTCAGAGTTAATGAGCAGAAAGATGAATATAGAACCTATAATGAATGGTACCAAGATAATGAAACTAACCTGCGACAGAGTATCTTTTATTGACTCTTTAAATTTTCTGGCATTACCACTTGCACATTTCCCGAAGGTTTTCGGAATTAAAGATCATGCAAAGGGTTACTATTCATACTACTTTAATACGATGGAAAATATTGACTATGTAGGCAAATTTCCATCACCGGATTTGTATGGGTATACAGCAATGAAGAAGGAGGAAAAAGAGAAGTTCTTCGAATGGTATAATGCAAATTCATCAGGAATTTTTGATAACCGTAAGGAGATGTTAAGGTATTGTGTGAGCGATGTCAATATTTTACGTTTGGGATGCGTTCGTTTCATGAGGGAATTTCTTAACATTACCAATGTTAATCCTTTTACAGAAGCCTTAACTATAGCTTCAGCATGTATGCTTGTGTTTAGAAAAAAATATCTGAAGGAGAACATCATAGGGATAATGCCAAAACACGGATATTACAAATTTCAAAATCAGTCGTTAATTGCCTCTAAATGGCTTGCTTGGGAATCAAGCAAAATACAGGATGAGATCCTATCAGCTAATAATAACGGTGAGGTAAAGTTAGAGAAAGGCAGCATGTATATAGATGGCTTCAATCCAAAGACAAATACGGTATATGAATTCTTTGGTTGCTTTTACCACGGATGTACAAGCTGTTTTAAAGTGCAGAACGTGTCCGCTAATAAGGTCGCGAGACCTTAGCTCAAAAGAATGAGGCAACACTTAGGAGAATAGATATGATCAGACGTAATGGATATCATTTGATTTACATGTGGGAGTGTGAATTCAACAATTTTTTAAAGTCACATCCAGAAGTAAAAAAGGAATTAGAAAGACTTACTAGTAACATTACGAAACCTCTAAACCCACGTGATGCCATCTTTGGCGGACGTACAGAAGTGTTTAAATTATTCCATAATTGCAGAGAAAATGAATTAATAAGATATCTTGACTTTACAAGTCTATACCCCTACATTAACAAATATGCTCCATACCCCATCGGCCACCCGGAAATATATAGAAATAAGAACATACCCGCGACCGCAGAAATACTCTCAATGCATGGTTTTATCACCTGCACCATACTACCCCCAAATAATTTATTTCTACCCGTATTACCCTTCAAGAAAAATCACAAACTGTACTTTGCCCTATGTAGAACTTGTGCATCCGAAAATAAAGTATCAGGATGTCAGCATCATGACAGTGAGCGGGAAATTACGGGTACATGGGTTATACCTGAGGTAGCCTTAGCTGTAAAGAAAGGCTATGAAATTAAAATCGTGTATGAGGTTTGGAAATATAATCATACCGTGTACGACCCCGGTTCAAAAACAGGTGGCTTATTTGCGGAATACGTGAACACATTCTTGAAGATCAAGCAGGAAGCTAGCGGGTGGGGTAGTGAATGTGTAACAGAACTAGAAAAAGATGATTTTATAAAGTCATATCACATTAAGGAGGACATACTTTTAGACAAAAAAGAAATCCATGCAAATCCTGGTAGACGTAACACTGCAAAAATATGTCTAAATTCCCTTTGGGGCAAATTTGCACAGAGAGAAAATCGCACTAGCACCAAGGTGGTAAATAATTTCAAAGATTTTTGTAATTTTATACATACACCCGGTATAGAGATCTGCTCCTTATTACCAGTTTCGAAAGATACCTTGTGGATCACTTGGAAAAATATAGAAGAAAATGTAAATTTACTGCCACACGTAAACATACCAATAGCTGCCTACACTACAGCATACGCCAGACTTAAACTATATGACGCTTTAGAAAGACTCGGTAGAAGATTACTTTATTGTGACACAGACAGTTTGATTTTTGTAGATGATAAAACATCTCCTACCCCCTTCACAATATCAAATTTTCTAGGTCATTTGACTAACGAGATTGAAGGTTATGGTCCTGATGCTTTCATAACGATGTTTGCGAGTACAGCCCCGAAGAGTTATAGTTTAAAAGTTAAGACTAGAGATAAATACGAGTATATTACCAAATGTAAAGGCATAACCATTAATTTCGCAAATTCTCAGCTAATTAATTTTGAACGTTTTGTATCAATGGTTATCGGAGGTACAGAAGACGATGAAATTTATGTAAAGAATGAAAGAAAAATTAAGCGGAAACAACCAGGGGTTGTTATTTCTGCACCAGAAAAAAAAAACATTTCGATTTACTTACGATAAGAGAATTGTGGAAGACGATTATTCATCCCATCCTTATGGATTCAAAAAAATTAAATTAGGAAAGTAAGATACACAAAATATACCTGTTAAGTATTCAAAGCTACTTTAAGAACTTTCAAAATACATTGCAAATATAACATAGTAAAATAATTATAAGCTACTTTTGTAAAAGATAGAAAAAATATAAATGTCAGTTAAAACGAAAAACGTTTTTATTTCATCACTAATCATCTTGCTGAAAGCATGTCCGAGTTCATTTTTGACATCCAATTTGTTTCTGGAAATCAGGGACACTATTTTGCGAAAGAGTTGGCCATACTTCCGTACGATTCGACTGTACCTACAATTTACTACTTCAAACCTCCCTATCCTTACCAGGAGTTGAGCGGAAAGGCACGGAGACAAAACGAGTACGAAGCAAAGAATGTCAACGGATTGCGATGGGATGACGGTGAGGTTAGCTACAACGATCTTCCAAACATTCTAATACCATTCACCGAATCTACGATCTACGTAAAAGGTGATGCAAAAGTCAAATTTTTAAAGAGATATCTACCTTCCGCAAACATAGTTTATCTGGAGATACCGAAACTACGAGATCTCAAGAATTTCAAGACCATCTGTAAAATGCATGATGCACTTCCGGGGACACGATGTGCTGCGCAAAATTGTATAAATCTTTACATGTATTTTCTAATGAATACTAAATATTATTGAAATAAAAACATGTTATTTTCTTATTGCGTCAATTTATTTCATTACGTTAAAAATAAGGTTACAGCTACACAGTATTGGAATTTCATAAAAAAGCCTAGAATAATTAATATGCATATAAGATGTACGAGGTGGTATAAAAAAGTCCTCATTTTTCAGCTTCAATAGGTCCTTCTCTCTGCATCTATTACAGTACTGTTCGTAATACTCCTTCACATATTCCGAGGCCAGGTTGTTGTGGTGCATGACAATGTTAAAAAATTCCATCATGTCGAACAGTTTGAATAGCTCCAGATGTTTGAGTGTTATGTTGCCATCGCCTACGGGAATCTGATACCGTTTTAAAAGACCCAATTGATTTTCCGGATATTCATCACCTGCTGAAGTCTTCAAATCGTTGAGGTAATTTTAGAGTGAAATCCATTGACTGTAGTCAATTGCCAGTGGGAAACGTCCATGGTAGTGAAAGATTACCTTCGCCTGAAATGTCTGTGGGTCAAATCCGAGTGTGACCCTACGGTTATGGCATCCATCCAGGTAGTACGTATAGTTCAGTAAGGCGTCTTCATTGCACAGAACTTGTGATTTGGGAATCGTTTTCGTTCTTGACTTCTTCTCCTTGCAGGTTGATATGATGTTCTCAAAGTTGCTAGAAGGTTCGACTTGGGGGGATTTCACAACTTTTTTCTTCTTCTGAACAACGCGACCGGATCGTTTAGGGGTTTGTGTTTGCTTATTAGCGGACTTTCCAGCAGTTGACGACATCCTTTTAAATTGTAAAAGACACAACTATGGTTTCCATGGCATGATCACGCTGCTTTTATATCTCCGTTCTCCTGTCTGCAGGTCTGATTGAAACACTCCCCACCATTTTGCAAAGAGGTCTTTAAATAAATTTTCCGGAATAAATCAACTATTTCACCATCATTGAAATTATAATCTGTAGAGGAGAACCGCTTCAGAAATGTTTTGAAGCTCTTGCCACTGCAACGAAAATAAAGAAAAACACCGCAATACTGTCCGCATGTGGTTGAGAACACACTCTGTAACCTCTGCTTATTATTTACGAAAACTTTACCATTGTGCCGAAGAAATCTTTTGAAGTACTTGTTAGTAGGATATTTACCGAAAGAGTCAAAGTACTCGATAGGTCCTTTTCTAGGAATGTAAAAGGCCACCCAATGCGTTCCACTTTTATGAGCTGTATCTGTATTCGCAATAATACAAGCAGGTTTCTTTATATGACGGGGTAAGTGATCGCTCGGGAAAACGCCCTTGAAAAATCTTTTAGTAACATGATTTCGCTTTAGTGAACTATCAAGTTCGATCGTGTTCATTCCTGTTCTTTAGAGGTGACTGCTTCAAGGTTAATGATCCTAGTACGAGGTGTAACGTAGCTCTGGAGGAATTCCTTTGTTGGCTCTCCATGTACGAAAATAGTTGAAAACTTTGCGAGGGTTTTTATAAGATCCTCATCCAGGCGTTTAAGTTCAAGGTTTCCAGACACGCCAGTATGATCTGTAGTGCTAACTGTTGATGTAGGATATTTGTAAACGATCTCCTTTGTATACACTTTATCTGGTGAAATAAAGCCTGCAAACGCAATTTTTTTAAAGAAGGTAAAGTGCCCCTCTGAACAATACTCGGTATTTACTAGACAGTGAGTCATGGTACTGTAGTTATCTCCAACCATGGCACAGATAAATAATAAATACAGAAGTGTTGAACCTCTTTATATACTTTTTTATAGACTCGAGTAAACGTTTCGATTTTTATCGATTTCAATATTCGTATCGTACTCTGCATATACAATGCATGTCACACTATTCTTTAAGGCCTCTTTGAATCTACCCTCGATTCGCACAACACCTTGATTCAACAAACTGCCACAAGTTGAATCGTATGAATTATCCGCTGTCAAGTCAAATGCTAGCAAAAAGCAACCATTGTCGAAGAATTGTTTGGATATCTGATGGCCTTTATCGAAATAATTAATACCAGTACCCTTGAAAAGGCTCAAGTACCCCCGGGTGCTCAGTGGTTTTTCTTTTGAATAATCGAATTCTATAGGTTGATTTGGTACTTGTACGCCATTAACTGACAAATTAAATCTCGTGATGTTATTGTGTTTGAAGTTATATGGATTTTTAGTACGTTTTCCGGTATAGGCGTCGTTGTCTACCATCCCGAAAATGAGCAAGTTCGGTAATTGGCCAACCACTATATTGTCCAGCGATAGTGTAAATGTATTTGTTGGCAACGTGTATGTTTTCACTTCGATGCGTTTGTACGGGTATACTGCATTTGAACGCTGCAGTACTGTTTCATGTGCCAGGAGAATATTGGGATTGACGCTTACGTGATTCATGTACATTGTTGCTTCTAGTATTTTAATTCGTGGCGAGAATTTATCATCTTTCGAGTACAGGTAGAATTCAGGTTTCTCTAATGATAATATGACACGCAAATCCACACCATTAATCAACAGTTTTTCTTGGTTAAATATGTCGCTATGGATCTTTCCCATTAACTCGACGACATTACTTTTCTCTAATAGCGCTGATCTACTAAGATAACCTTTATTCTCAGACTTTGGACCAGAGCCTTCAATCATTTCCATTTCATCCTGGTCAAGATACCATCCAACCGATTCGAGATGAGTTGTTGCTGCATCTTTCCCGTAATTCAATAGATTTTCAATGTATGCCCTGTACTGGTAGTTGTTGTCTGTTTGAGCTATATTCTTCCCATTCAACTGAACTGTACATTGTCTAAAAAGCGAATGCATCAAATTATTTGCGACGCCTATTGGGTCAGCTACGACTTCTCTTCCATCAGCACCCTTGATTACTTCAGTCCCTGTGAATAACATCTCTTTGCCATCCTTTATTTTAACCATCTGCACTTTGAGCCGTAGATATATGCTGGACAAATCACGATACGTATCACCATGGCCGAGAGAGATGAATTCCAGTACAGATGAGTTATCCAATGAAGCTATTGGCTTGTATGCAACTTCTTCGGTTTTTAAAATGTTGCTTTGAATCGGTGATGTGGAGAAAATGTCCAATTCGGATTTCATGCATTCTTTGTAGGAGGACATGTTAATTACTTATCAAATATGTCCAACACCCGCTTCTTGATAACTTTTCGTTTACTTTTCACCCTTTTAATCTTTTTACGTAACGCTCTTTTTACACTTTTTTTCAATTTACCAGCTTTACGTCGCTTAGGAGAAGACTTGAATTGAATTGTTGTGAACGGGTTAGCTCTTTTTATAGACATTCGATTACCTGCCCCATTCATCTTATCAATAAGTTAGTTTATACCTTTCTGAGCTAACTCCTGTGCTGCAGTTTGTCCGTGTTCTCTTAAGAGTTCTTTAAGAGGCTTGTTCCCAACCTCCTGTATAATAGCCTTACCGGTTTTGACCGCTTGTCGTTTTATAGCTTTTACACCTGACGCAGCCAAAGGTTTTAGATAACGTAATAAACCACTGAAAAAACTTCCTATACCTCTACCGCGCTGATAGATAATTGGGGCTCGATAGAGGTCTCCAATATCTGATAAATTTCCACCACTCTGGACCAAATAATAGCGTGTGTAATGCGAGTTCGTGTCGTTAACATCGGTATTGAATATTAACACTATAACGCCTAGATCAATGGATGTGAATATTTATAGTTTTTCCTATCGCCGTTTGAAGTGAAGCATTATGTATGTGGGAGTAAAACTTGGTTCAAAATCTACTGGTTCACCTTGGTGATCTGTGACTTTAATAGAAATGCTTTCTATAAAGGTTTTTTCTACCGGACAGTACTCCACATGTTTGAATCGGAAAACACTATCACAGTCCTGTAATGCGATCGTTCGAAGACTTCTTACCAATTTATCAGCTATTATTCTAGGTTTGATAATGTCTGTGTAAACGTGTAATAAATCATTTTTTCCACAATTTTCTCTGGTTGTGAATGGCGTTGCTCGACGGATTCTAGTATCAAGCTCATGGACGCTTTTTTCCAATCGACAATCCAATTGACTTATCAAAAGATTCCTTTATTGATGAGTCAATCAACTCTGGATCTCGTTTCTCAATAGGTGTTTTCAAAAATGCGTCAATGAATAAACTGGCAATATTTTCAGTTTTAGACACTTCAATCGGTACTGGTGTGGTACCCGTTGTTCCATCAGGCTTTTTGTATGGAATGGTTAGAATTGTATCTGATTCAGTTTTCAGCCATTCATCAGGTAATATATCGGTGCCGGATTCTTTGGCAGCAACACTTATGGAATGACGAATTGATTGCCCAATTTTGTAAAATAATTGTTTTCGTAGTTGGTATACTGTTACATCGGAAGTGCCAATTTTCCCTCGTAATTCTTCATCTGGAAACTCTATTCCACTCAGCAAGAGTGCCACAAAATCCGTGATGTTAATTGGAGATGGTACTGGCAACTCCACATTAATTTTCACACCATAATCTTTTAAACTGAACGTGTGAGAGGTAAGTTTAACCCCAACTTCTTTATCCCTTCCTCGTTTTACACTATGTGCAGGATAAATATATTCATCAATCATTTGTAATAGTTCGGAATGTTTTCTCTTTATCCTCGGAATCTGACCAATTATGTAATCAAAAAAGTCTCGAAATGAGTCAAACTTGTTCTTTATTTTCAAATAAACTCTCTCGGCAACTTTCTCACCTTGATATATGTGAATGCAAAACTCTCCTGTTTCCTTAGAACCACTTATATCAGGGATAACTTTTTTATCGCGATCATCTTCAATACGTTTGTAAATTAACTCCTTGATTTCTGTCAAGTAGTAGTTGTAGTAATCAGGTCTGATTGCGGTGAAAAATGATGATAGAAATGTAGAAAAGTTAATATCATCTTTTTCATAGCATAGTTTACGTAAATCGCCAGCACTCCACCTAAAACGAACATTAAGTTTTTTTAATGGCAGGACTTTTACAATTATATCTGGAGATTCGGGTTTAGGAAGTTCCACTTCGGCGGTATGTCGCCTTCTTTTCATCACACTAGTTTCTACTTCTTCGATACTGCGTATTGGACGCTTCAAAACTCTGCTGGGTGGCACAGGCTCGCCTTTTTTTCGTTTTGGTAGCATTATCTCAGTCATTCCAACACGCCAACCACTTTCAAGCTTACAAGAGGCAGGAAGTATGTTCTCAAAAGATGATAATGTGTTTTCAGGGTAAATGCTCAGAGAGCTATTGCTTAAAAGGCATACGTAGAATTCATCATCTGTTACTGTTACAGGCATATCAAATTCTTTCCCAAGCCAGGTCTGGTACACTTGAACTGCGCACTTTTTTTTCTTTTAGTCTCTCACTCTGTCGAACAGGATGTTTTCTGACAGGTTGATCAGACGTGTATTGATTAGGATCGAACCGAGAGGGCCTTAATATAGAGTAACTAGGCAGCTCTTGCATTTCCACATCCGCGATACTTTTAGAATCTTCTTCACCTTCTTTCTCCATTTTAAAGACATTGGACCCCTCATCATCAAGATTGTCTATCTCCCCTAGAACGTCTTCTACCTCATCAGGACTCATATCAACAGGTACTGTGTATTGTGTTATTCCGTCATCACCAGTTATTATCCTTTAATCTTTGTCAGTTGAAGTTTTTCTAAATTTCGATGGTGGCTTCAGACTTTTGGCTATTCCACTTGCCGATAGACGACGCTTTGCTGCAGCCGATAATACACTCCTTGGAGGTGTGATTTTACCTAATGATTCAAACATTTTTTCCACTCGTACAGGTGTAGTTTGCGTAGGTTTCTCATCTCTAAAAACATATTTAGTTTGTGTCGTGTTGTCTTGCAAGCTTTTCTGTTGCTTGCGTACATGCTCACTCGATGAAGACAATTGAGTTTTTCTTTCTAGAAATCCTTTACTTCTACGACGGGTGTTTAAAAATTTTATAAGTTCGTTTCGATAATGATACCATTTGTCTTTATCACTGAATTTTTCACTTTTCAATATCTTATTCATTGCCTTATCGAACAAGCTCTGGTTATTAGAAATTTCAATAGTGTCTTTCAAATTTGCATATACTTCAGGAGACAGAAGTAGCATTTTATTCAGATTACTGTTCCTATACATATTTCTCAATTAGTGAACCAATCACCCCTGAAAGTACACTGCCCAGTAATACAGGTAGAAATCCGCCTTGTTGAATTAGTACTTTACGTTGTCGCGGAACTGACCGTTTAGCATCTACTAACTTGCGCATACACTTTTTATATTTACAGAGACGGTTATATATCTTTCCACGAGGTCTGTGGTTACCATTCAACGTATTCAATGTGATTTCGCATAGTGTTTTAATTACCTCTGGATCGACATTCTTAAGTATAGCATTTCTCAAACCCGGTCGAGCTTGTCTAAGCACGTATAACATATGCTTGTTGTCCTTTAATCGCCTCATTCGTGACACCATTCTCTTGCTTTAAGCTATCCTTTGAGCAATAACACGTTACAAAGTTTTTGTTAAATAAATCAGTACGAAAGCGTAAAATATCATTCGTATTCTGAGTCAGGTCTATTAATAAATAGCTGTGGGGTACCTGAGTGATTTCTTTATATATTCTCACAAGCTCCTTGCTATTTTCAGGGTAAATTTGTTTAGCAAGATGATGAAATTGACTTTTATCCCGCGGATTCTTGAAGCACACCAGATATTTACAGTTCAATGATATGTCACGGCAAAATTTGCCCTGATGAAATACATTTTGTGTTACTAATATAACCGAAAAATTCCTATGATGTGAACCTTTGGTAAAAAGTTCGCAAACTTGTCTTGAAAACGCATTTAACATCATATCGTCCAAAACAATAAGTGTTGGCTCATTTGCATTATTCACAAACTCTTCCGGAATTGTAGTTAAGTATTCGATATTTTTAAACCCTACTTTTGTTGGAATAGCCTGAGTTTCAGCATTACACCAAATAACCTTCTTCACCCGCGGCTGTATCATAGTGTCGTTTCTTAGAAGTGCCTCTATAAAACTCGTCTTGCCACATCCAGATGGACCGGCAACCATCATTGTGAAGGGGTGAATAAAGTGCGTCATTTTTGCAAATTTTCACAGATTTTAATATAAAAACAAGTAAACAGCCTATATTTATACATTTAATCGTTATGAGTAGAAGGCAAATTGTCAACGAGTTACACAGACCTGCTCGTAAAAATTTTAACCGGCGTCGGGTCACTATCAGAGGTATTGATGATTTATGGCAGGCGGATTTGGTTGATATGAGTGCATACTCATCAGAGAATAGAGGCTACAAATTTCTTCTTACAATAATTGACACTTTTTCCAAGTACGCTTGGGCATTACCAGTCAAAAATAAAAGCGCTAATGAAGTGACGAAGGCAATGGAAACAATTCTCGAACAAAGGCGCATTCCCAGAAATCTGCAAACAGATGATGGAAAGGAATTTTTCAATAAAAGATTTCAACATATTATGAAAAAGTATGAAATTAACCACTATTCAACATTTAGTGCATTGAAAGCATCGATTGCAGAGCGGTTCAACAGAACTCTAAAGGGTATTATGTGGAAGAACTTTAGCATGATTGGAAATTACCGCTGGTTCGATTCCTTACATAAGCTAGTTGCCCGATACAACAAAACAAAACATCGAGTTATTAATATGCGCCCAGTAGATGTTAATACATCGAACGAAGTGCAATTACTCTCGGACGTTTACAGGAAAGTTAAGGTAACATCACAACCCAAATTTAAAGTTGGTGCGCATGTGCGCATAAGTAAGCATAAGAAGATTTTTGAAAAGGGTTACGCCCCTAACTGGTCTACGGAAATATTTAAAATAAATGAAGTCAAAAAAACACAACCCCGCACGTACACATTGGAAGACTATCAGGGAAATTTGATACAAGGAGGGTTCTACGAACCTGAGTTAACTACAGTGAAACACCCTGATGCATACCTTGTTGAGAAAATTATAAGAAGAAGCGGAAATCGTGTTTTTGTCAAATGGCTTGGTTTTCCTTCTCATCATAATTCCTGGATAAATATAAAAGACGTGCTCTAAAAGTGAACAACATTCATTCGAGATGTTGTGTTTAAAGCGTGAATATGATCGCGTCAAGACGTTTACCAATCTAAAAATTGATGAAAGAAAAATACTTAAACTTGCGCGTAGTGGATTTTTTTACACAAACATAAAAGACCAGGTTAGATGTTACTTCTGCTCGGTCACCATGGATGCATTCAACGCACCTACCGATGTCGAGAGTGAGCACTTGCGATTGTCACCGGAATGTTTCTACGCCAACGGAAAAGACGTCTGTGGACCTTACGATACACCTATTACAACAAGAAAATGTTCCAGAACAGAGCACTGCCTTTACAATCTATTAAAATGCGTTGGTCTTGGATTTTTTGTTGGTGGATTTATATGTGAAGCTGTATCAATATACAATTATTTTTCCAAGTAAAATGTCAACAATTTTATTTCAATATAAATCTGTATAAATAAAAATCCAATAAAGTTTATTGCCACTTATACAAACAAATGTTTTTATTTACCTAACATTCCCACCCCCACGTCCCACCTAAATGCCGCAAAGAAAATACAACACCTGAACATTGACCTACTCCTCTGCAACCAGCGAATAACGTCTCTGTTTTCATCTAAATATAGCCACTCGGAAATATCATAAAATCATTCATCCAGTTATGACATAATATCTGCACGCGTAAAATCACCATTCATCCACACTTAACATAGGTCAGTTATGATACACCAGGTTCGTACAACCGGTCTACATCTTGTATTTACAACATACCAAATTACTCAGATCCATCATTATCAATATATCGCACATGCGATACGCTTAATCCATTGATCGAGGTTGAGCCCAGAAACCCACATGGCGAATGAGGAAAGATAAAACAAGAAAACATGACATTGCATCTGCACATGCTTGCGATACAGGTATAATCAAGTTCATGGTACTATCAACCAAATGCAATGATTGGATTTGAAACCTGAAATGCACATGGCGAATGATATGATAAACAAGAATAACAAAAGCAAAATCCCTCGTAAACCTATTCATGCATACCCGACTCAGGTCAGTTATGAGACCTGAAATAAAAACCAGAAATACAGCAATCTTCTTATTTTTATTCTCGCGAGCACATGTTTTTTATAGTAATTTTACTGATACACTTTGAATGTAAACACGTATATTTATCTCTATCCAAACACAATACTCGAACTCTTTACTTTCAGCTCCTCATCGCATGTCACAACCAACTCCCGACCAATCAGCGCCCTTCACCACATACCCCTACCAGCCACCACTCAATCAGCGCCTACAGAATGCTGCTCCAAGCCTCCAGCCTATCTGCACACACACCCACACTAGTGCAAAAACCAACCGTCGCCCGCCAAACCGGCTCCCCGTACAAAAATATCTGATTTTGTAGCACACTTTCAGCCTCTTGGAACCCACTTTCAGCCTCTTGGAACCCACTTTCAGCATCTAAAGTATCCCACTTTATGCTTGTATTGGCCATAGTCTGTCCCTATCGGACCTAGTGCAAAAATCAATGAAAGTGGGTATATTACTACTGTTAAGTGCACCTCGTCTTTTCCGAGTTTCGTGTTTTTGCCCAAAGTGGAGAAAAAACTCGTTGTTGCACTGGAAGTAGTAATTGAAACTGGGTTATGGTTGGTTCGCACAATGAGTCCGTCCTCACTTCGTGGCAGATTTGATTTAAACGATCCAGGCCTGTTTTTATGGTATCCAATTCCTTCCAATAAGGCCTTAAATCGTAATATACGACGAGTTTCCATTCGTCTACAATAAGATGAGCGGTACCCAGCTTTTCAGAGTAAATTCCCGGTGAGGAAGCAAATGGTGAAACTTGTATTGGTAATGCTAAAATCGGCATCACCAGCGTGGTCCAGAGTAGTAAACCTACTGCAGAAAGGCTGCTGCACGGCTTTTTAGGTCTGGACGACGACGCGGAAGGACCAGGTTCATCCCTTTCCAGTGCAAGGTCCGGTTCGGAAGCGATTTTGTGCTTCCCTGACGGTAGGAAAGAGGTCATGACTTCTTCTGATGAGTTTGTATGCTCTGAGGCCGAATTGTCTTCTACAGGAAGGGGAGCTAGCTTGTGAATAAGCCGCCTTACGGTCCCGGTAGTGGTTTTCACTTCCGCAACCCGTACAAGTTGGTCAGTTTCCTTAAATATGTTAATAATTCTGCCTAGCTGCCATTTCAATACGGGTAAGTTGTCATCCTTTATGACGACCATCGTACCGATTCTGACATTATTGCAGCGTTGTTTCCACTTGTATCGATTTTTTAATTCACAGAGATACTCCTTACACCACCGTTGCCAGACCTGATGTTTCATTTCCGACACGAGCTTCCACCGTTGTGACAACGACGGCTTGGAACGTTGATCGGAGACCTCTATGATGCTGCGTAAGGGCTCACCTATTAAGAAATGCCCAGGTGTTAGAGCACTTAAATCGTTGGTATCTGACGACAGTGGAGTTAGTGGTCGGGAGTTCAATATGGCTTCGATTTCGATGACAATCGTCTCCAGTTCTTCATAGGTTACCGCCGCGGTAGCAAGATTTCGTAACATATATTGTTTGCCGGACTTCACTGCCACCTCCCATAGTCCCCCGAAATGTGGTGACTTGGGTGGAATAAAGCAAAAGTCCATGCCTTTCTGGAGATCTTTTCTTGAGCTACATCGGAATATACGACTTTATTTATTGCTTCCAATTGATTCTTTGCACCAACGAAATTGGTGGCGTTGTCGCAATATATCTTCCGACAGTGGGCACGTCTTCCAATAAAGCGTTTAAGAGCTCCAATGAAGGCTTCAGTAGTGAGGTCTGTTACTAGTTCCAAATGACATGCTTTAGTCGAGAAACAACAAAAAACTGCTAGATAAGTCTTTTGTGGCCGTTTCCCACGAATTTTGAAGTGTGTCCAGAAAGGACCGGCAAAGTCAACGCCCGTATGTAGAAATGGGTGGGCTTGTTGGACTCGGTCAGCTGGCAGATTTCTCATGAGTTGAGTCAACAGCCTCGGTTTGCTTTTGGCGCATCTAACGCAATTTTGCACGACGGATCTTGCTAGTGTCATTCCATTGAGAGGCCAAAACTTCTGTCTGACTAACGAACGAAGAGTCTGTGGACCAGCATGCAGGTTATCGTTGTGAATCTGTGTGAGAATTAGCTTCGTAATGTCATGTTTATATGGCAACAATATTTGGTGTTTACTCTCGTATGGTAGATTTGCGTTTTCGAGCCGTCCACCCACTCTCAAGAGACCACTTCGCTCGTCAAGGAAAGGAGTAAGTGTACTTAATCGATTGCCTTTACTGAGTTGTTTGGATGTCTTTATCGCGTTGATTTCTTCTCTGAATTCTTCTCTTTGTACTTCTCTTATGATAACCATGCTGGCTTCTTCTAATTGTTCAACGGAGAGTAAGTTATTAGACTGGCATGATTCCAGGCCTCGAGCTCGCCTTACAAACCGCAAAACGTATCCGACAACTCTCTTCATTCTTTGAAATGAGTTTCGGTGGTCGATACGGTAGATAAAGTGGTCGGAATTATGAATGGCAGTTAACACTACCTTCGCGCGTTTTTTTCGAGGTCAATGTCTTGTTTTACGTAAGAGTCTGTCCAGGACTCATGACTTCTATGTAGAAAGACGGAACCAAAGAACCAGAGTGAACAATCTTTCAGTCTGTCTGCTGAGATGCCTCGAGATACTAAATCCGCTGGGTTGTGCTCAGTGTTAACATGCCTCCATTGGTTAGCATCTGAGCATTCTTGAATGGCCGTTATTCGATTGGCAACGAAGGTGTGGTATGAAGCTGCTTCTGCGTGCAACCAGTTTAAAACAATTTGAGAGTCAGTCCAAAAGAAGCAAGGTATGTCTGCCACTTTAAGATCTTTGCGACTGCGTTTCACTAATTCTGCCGTCAATTTGGCAGCGCATAGTTCCAAACGTGGAATAGTGGTAACCTTTGACGGGGCAACTCGGGATTTCGCACATAGAAGCCTAACCGTTGGTGGCCCATCTTGGTATGTAGCCCGTACATATACTACCGCTCCATATGCCTTTTCGGAGGCATCGGAGAAGGCGTGCAGCTGCCACATTTTAGGTACCTTACTAGCAAATACATGGTGAGGAATTTTCATTTGTTTTAAAATTTCCAAGTTTTGCTTGAATTTGACCTTTTTTGAATGTAGTTCCATTGAAAGGGCTGCATCCCAATCAAGCTTCAAGCTCCACAGCTGCTGAATGAACATTTTGACAGTAATTGTTACTGGGCTCAAGAAGCCCAGTGGATCGAATATATGTGCGATATCCGATAAAGCCCCCCTTTTAGTTATTTTGCTGGCTGGATTGTGGAATGGCTCGATTGTAAACACATCTTGCTTTGGTAGCCATGCGACACCTAGAGTTTTTATTTGTTCCTCTGGGCTATCTTCCAGATTCAGTTTTAGTGCTGTATGTTCTTTGGGTATATCCTGTAGGATTTGGTCTTGATTGGAACACCACTTATGTAGTTGGAATCCAGCTGAACTCATCATTTTAACTATTTCTTCCTTTTTCCAGATTGCTTCTCGCAAAATATTGGAGCCTGACCTAAGGTCATCCATGTAGAAATCTTCTTTGACCGCAGAAGAGCCAAAAGAATAATTTTCACCCACCTGTGTAGCCAATTGCTGCAAGCATTTAGTTGCTAAGTATGGTGCCGATGTAGTACCGTAGGTAACGGTGTTGAGCTGATAGCTCTTTAACTGTTCTGAAGGATAGTTTCTCCAAAGTATCAACTGATATTTTCGATCGGCTGGGTGTAACGTAACTTGCCGGTACATCTTTTCGATGTCGGCTGTGAAAACAAATCGATGGAGTCGAAATCGTAAAAGAATTGCAAATAGGTCGTCCTGAGTTGTTGGACCTGTGTGCAAAATTCCATTGAGACTGATGTTGGTGGTAGTTTTCGCAGAAGCATAAAAAACGACACGCAATTTAGTCGTTGAGCTGCTAGGTTTTAAAACACAATGATGCGGAAGGTAATAATGGGGCATTCCAATTTGATCATCTTTGATTTCACTCATATGGTGCAAGGACTGATATTCTTGCATAAAGTTGAGGTATCTAGCCTTGAGGTCAGGATTCCTTTGCAATTTTCATTCAAGATGAAGGAACCGATGAAGTGCCATAGCCTTTGAATCCCCTAAGCGCTTACTGTCGTGAAGGAATGGGAGTCTTACCTCAAAGCGCCCTTCTGCGGTTCTTTTTGTGTTTTGATGGAAGTGGGATTCACATTGGGCTTCTCGTGGTGTCATTTGTCTGCTGGTGATCTCATTTTTTTCCAGCTGCCAGAACCGTTCCAAAGATTGGTTGAGGCTTTCAGCATCTGCGCTGTATATTCCACAAGTGGGCTGCATCATGACATCGTTTAGCGAGGGAGTAGTCAACTTTCCAGCCACAATCCACCCAAACACAGTATTTTGCAATATCGGCAGTCCCGGTCCAAGCCTTATTTGACCAGTTGCTAACGTATTGTAGTACCATTCCGCTCCTATTATTAAATCTTTATTCCCCGGCTCGTTGAACATTGTGTCTGCTAGCTCAATATTGCGTGGAATCTCCCAAGTCTTCGTGCTAAAACCTTGTAATGGCTGTGGGATAGTTATCTGAGGTACTATATACGCCTGCATATTTGCGGTAAATCGATTGATTCGGGACCGTAAAAGCAGGTTTACTTGTTGGTGCACTTGCTGCGATGTGCCTCCAACACTGCGAATGTTCAGTTCGGATAGCACCTTCTTTAAGCCGAACTCGTTTGCTGCAGTCGCCGTTATTAGGTTAAGTTGTGAGCCACTATCCAACACTGCCCTGAGTGGTCTGAATTGATTTCTAGAGTCGGAAATGTCTACCATTATGGTACTCAATAGAACTTCGGACGTTTTATCTTCTGTCGCCAAAGACAGCGTCGTGTTGCTAGATGTTATCTTCATTTGGCTCTGCCCTGAGGCTTGTTCGCGCCCCTTGCATGGTGTGGATTGTTTTTGAGTGGTACCCACTACTTCTTCTCTATGTAGTAGAGTGTTGTGTTTTTTGGCGCACCTTTTGCAGTTCCTAGCCGTGCACGTAGAAGCAGTGTGCCCTTCCCGTAGACAGTTTATACACAACCTTTTTCCTTTGACGTGGTCGAATCTAGTAGTTGATGTTTGCGCCAGAAAACCTTGGCATGAGAACAGCGGATGAGGTCTGTTGCACCAAGAGCATAGTGTCTCCCTTTCGACAGCTAACAACGTCGAACAGGTGTGTGAAGATGTATGTTTGCTCTCACGTTGGCTAACCACGGAGCTGGTTTTATTCGAACTCAATGTTTCGAGTGCTTGGAATCGTATTTCCAAAAAGTTCAATAGTTGCTTCAAGGAAGGCACCTCTCGAGGTGACGTTAATTGCTGCTCGAATTGAGCTCGCGTGTTGTTGTCTAATCTTTGAAGGATAAGATAGACCACAATAGCATCCCATTGTTCTACTGGAATCCCGAGATTCCTTAGGGTTTGCATGCACTCGTTCGTTTTGTCATGCAGTGCTCGAAGTGACCCTGCCTTTTCCATATTCATCGATGGCTGGGACAGTAGCCTTTGAATTACTGAATTTACGAGTAATCGTGTGTTTGCATATCTGGCCTTCAGTATGTTCCACGCAGTATCATAGCCTTGGTCGCTGATGGACAAATGATTTATTAATACTCGGGCTTCTCTTGAGATGTTACTCATCAAATAAAACATCTTTTGAGCCTTCGGTATTGATTGATTATGAATGAGTTCTGTGTAGAGCTCGTGGAATTGTATCCATTGTAAATAATCTCCGTTGAATGTCGGAAGATTAATTTTTGGCAGATTTATTGAACCAGTTGTGGCGTAACCACCCGTCTCAGTTTTCACGGGTGAACTTGGAAGCTGGTCATCTAATCGCTCCTGTAACTTGGTTAATTCTTGCTGCACCTGCCTCTCTAGCAGGAAAAAGGACTCGGCTTGATAGTCCAATGTTGATGATTCACCCATAATTTCAAGGTGACGTTCGAAAATCATTCTCCAATTTTCTCGAATCATGGTCATCCCTTGTTTGAAATAGGCTAACGATTGACTTGCAGTTTAGTCGGCGTCGGTGCTGGTTAACAGCTGTCTCATTGCAGCCATAGCAGCTCTTTGTTGCCGGATTCGCCGCTGCAGTAACTCAAGAGCCATGGTTGCCTGCGTTATGTCTGACTGAGCAGGAGCTGGTTGATTGACTTCTGTCATCTTCGCGTTGTCGGAAGCTTGCAAAGCTGACTTATATTCCAGATATATGGACTCAACTTGATCGTAGAGACCTTCTCTGAAGTAAGCATGGTCTTTGATCTCATCGCCTAGTTGTTGAATTTCCTCATGGCGATCGTTGAATTGGGTCCACTCGAGTTCCAATTGTTTCAGCCGATTACTGATGTATTCAGCTGTCCGTCGATGAAGGCCATCCTTCTTGAAATTGATGAACGCCTTTCGAATGCGTTCACCACTACTGATCTGTGCCACTGCTAAACTTTCCATGTTTTTACGTTTCGCTGATCACGTCGGGGTCACCAGAAAATGTTTATTCTGCTACAGAATTAATGTATTCTGCCGCGATGCGGTCGCCTAGATGCAAATCTAGTGTGTCGCGTTACTGTGTTTCGATACACGATCGATCCACAAACGAAATTAAGTAGTTTTTCTTTATATCCAATAACAAACACAGTGAACTTTAATATATCGTTTTAGCTATGGCAAGAACAACACAGATGAATAACAACACAATGAACTTTTATGTGCAATTTTATTGGTTACTCCTTGAAGGTTGGCGAGCGACTGACTGACATGAAACTCTTTATCACTTATTACAACTACTTTGAATTGCATTCCCACGATTGCATCGAGTGGAATTTCGCTGACCCAAGGTCTGCGCGTTTCTTTGCATCATCAGCTCAAGCGAATTCGATACCCTATTCTAACTCGCGACACTTAGTACGAACCTTACATAGCAGATGTAATTGTTTTTGGAATGATCCAATTACCTAAACATTTATCCACGATCTTCTATTGCAAATTTTACTGCAACGTCTTGCATTGTTTACGATAGGCTCGAATTCACTTGGGCTAGATGGCGATGCGTATACAATTCAATTGTGGGTGCAAGTTATCAAATATTCAACAATCAAATAATATTATGTACATAAAGGAGTGTCTACATGTAACAAAATGTATGCAATAATTACGAATAACAAGTCTTTATTTATTTAGGATTTTCTCTATTTTATTGATGACATTAGACAACTGCTTTTAGCCCTATAAATTCTGATTGAATCGTTCGATTTTGACGAAATTCACACAAAAGCTGGGCCTTTTTTTAAGCCACGTTCGATAGAAATTTGGTTGAAAAATTCGGTTTGAGCTGCCAGCTATGATAATTTTGGTGTCTTGAATTTGAAAAAAAAAATTTGGAAGTGAAAACATTCAAATCATCGAATATTCAAAAAAATGTCCGTTTCTTACAATAAAACCGATCTGTATACAAATCTTATGTTTTATCTACACGTTCAAAGTAAAACTTTGAAAATTTAATGTCGGACAAGTACGGTAACCCTCTCCCAGTTAACCTATATTTTTAGCATCAAAAACTTCTGTTCACGGGAACTCACGAACCAATAATCAAATACAGCTGAAATTTACAGAATGCATTGGACTTAAGTAGGACCAGGTCTGATAGAAGCGATTTTGAATTGTGGGCAAGTCTGTGCCAGTGGTGCCATCTTGAAAAATTACAAAGAAAAAAAACTGCTATTTGCCCTATGATATGTGAATAAGTTACCAGATTTTCATGAAATTGACATAGTGGCTGAACCTTACTCTAATCTCTGTTTGATAGAAATTTAGTTTAGAAAATTGATTGGTGCTGCCAGCTATGGTAATCTTTGTGTCTTTGGTTTTGAAAATTCGCCCAGGAAAATAAAACTTTTTGCCCTATAACTACCAGTGCAGTCATGAAATCAATACGAATTTCATTCAATTAATGAAACCTATCATAGACATTATTCAGGCCAAATTTGGTTGAAAAGCCACCATAGGGTTGCCAGCTATTGTTGATTTTATGTTTAATTGCAATATCTTTATTAAGCAGTTTTATCGTAGAATTTTCAAATGGTAATGATATTGTAGTGACAATAAACAGCAAATATTAAGTTTCCGATTATTTGAAAAAACTCGCTGCAGGTAACCCTAAATTTCTTTATACTCCTCTAACTTCGAAGTAATATAACAACGTGAAGCAGATGTGATATATTCTTGGCTTTGATACTGGCGAAAGGTTGCCAGCACGAGTCGGTTGTGCTACTTTTGTATCAATAAATGCTTACAGTTAGTATTCATACCGGAAACATTTACAATGAAAATAAATAACCGATGTTTCAATTCCCAAAGTTCTGCAAATTTTTCGGATCGCAGCCCCAAACACCAACTTCAATTACAGTGCTGCAGGCACTGAGCATTTTCTTCATTGATGTTATATGAGATGCTGCTTTCAAAATTATGTGAAATAAGCAACTGATAACGAATAAAATTAACCCGTGTTTTGCTCTCATAAACGTTGAAATTCATACCAGTGGTAATATCTGAAACCTTCCACCATATGAGTTATAATGCATTCTTGAGACCAAAGTAAAACGTGGCATTTGAAACAGTTTGGCCGTAATAAGCAGCACATGTGGTGGAATATGCACTCAAAGCCTGCACGATTATTCTACTGTTCTTCGAACATTAGTGTTTCTAGCGGTTCAGGTGCGCTAGAGTTTTTATATTCGAGTCTTTTCGGTGGGACTACTTTTCTTCCATATCGAGTTTGTAAGGATTCTGTTACACTTGGAGTGCCTACAGAAGAGGGACTGTCAGGAGGACTGTTCCGAGAATTATCTGGAGAATTGCTCGGCGGACTGGTCTTTATTTGAGTTGACGTAGGCATTAAATGTTCCCTATTTCTTCTATACGTGTTTCCGTCAGTATCTTGAACTACATAAGATCTTGGATTCTTACAGATTTCGATTACAGTGCCTGATATCCAGTTTGAAAAAGGCGTTTTTTGTAATAAATCTTTTCCCCAGCATTAAGAGGTCTGAGAGGTTTTGTCGTTCGATTGTAATATTTTGACTCTTTCTCATATCTACTTGGCGCAGGAAGATTACCTTTTGATACTGTTCGATAATGTAATAAGGCTATGTACGGATCAGATTTAGTTTCGAGACATTTTTTAAAAAGCTTTTTGATTGTTTGAATGCGGTGCATTAATCTCTAAAAGCGGGCTGGTACATTGTAAAGAGTTTTGTAAAAATTGAGATCAAAGGTTTATGATCAGTCTCGACAATAGTTTTTCTGCCATAGACATACTGATGAAACTTGTTACACCCAAATAGAATTGCTAACAGTTATTTTTCTATCCGAGCATAATTTTTCTGACTTTCCGTTAAGGATTCGGATGCATAAGCGATTACTTGTCTATCATGCAAAATTACTGCACCTAATGCGTTTTTTGATGCATCCACTGACAATGTGAGTGGCTTTTTCGGATCAAAATATGTTAAAATAGGAGCATTCGATATTAAAGTCTTCAAATTCTCGAATTCTTTTTCATGCTTAACCCTCTAGGGTCACACTGGGTGAAATTCACCCAGAAAAAACTTTGAGCCCCTCGGAGAGTACTTAAATGTACGAGCCTGGCTTCGGGACGCCCCCTAGCGTTCGTTGGGAACCTCTACTTGACATTTTCGGAGTCGGCGTGGTTCGACGCCCGTTAGTCTTTACGTAGCATCTGATGCAATCAGAAGTTCTAAAATCGTTGGGTGAAATTCACCCAGTGTGACTATAGTGCACTTTCTGGATTCAATTTTTTCAATTTTATTTTTGGATTCTACTCGGTTCAAATAAGTTTTAGAGTCGTGAATGTGAACTGTGAAGTGCCAGGATTTTTCTTTATCAGTTTCATCTGTATTTTCTGTCAAATTTACAAATGGCGTACAGTCTCCGTCCACGGCGTGTTCGTGATTTGCTTTTGGAGGAACCAGAGCCTGAGGCTATAGATGCAGAACCATCTGATGATGAATTCGACCATGTTTCTGAAGAAGACGAAGAATGTTCTGACTATGAAGAATCCGATGAAGGTGCGGATTCAGACATAGAAATGGAGGTAGAGGATGCAACAGCTGCTGCTCGCACGCTTCAATCACGAGCACGTGGCAGACCTACGTCGAAATTGAGAGGGAAAAATGGGTATGTGTGGCACTCGAAAGTTACAGAAAGAAGATCAGCTCGTTTAGGCGGTGAAAGAATACTTGAAAACGTAGGTCCCAAAGGCGCAGCATCAAATCTTCAAAGAATCACCGAGTTTTGGTCTGTGTTATTTACTGATGAGATTATCAACATTATACTCGAACACACAAATAATCACATTGAAGCAGTTTGTTTGGAAATTATTTCTAATGGAGAAGATGTACAGAGTTACCATCATCACACTGGAGCAACTGAACTGAGAGCATTAATTGGATTATTATATTACAGTGGTATGTGGAAACAGTCAAATGTAGATTATAAGGAGTTGTGGAGTGTCGACAATGGAATAGCATTTTATAGATGCGTTATGAGTAAAGCGAGATTCATGTTTTTGTGCACTTGCTTTCGGTTTGATGATCGGACAAAGCGAAACCCGAATGACAAATTTTCCCCAATACGGGATATTTGGGATATCTTCATCCGCAACTGCAAAGATAATTATGAACCATCAAATTTCTGTACAGTCGATGAACAGTTGTTAGGATTTCGAGGACGATGCAGTTTTAGAATGTACATAAAGTCAAAGCCAGATAAATATGGTCTCAAAATTGTAACACTAAATGATGCTGAAACAAGTTATTTGATACATGGGATTCCGTATTTGGGAAAGGTGACTCTTGAAGACAAAACGGAGTCCGTTTCGGAGTATTTTTTTCGGGAAGTTACATCTTCTATACACAACACTAATAGAACAGTCACAGCTGATAACTGGTTTATTTCCATTCCACTCCTCGAGCGTATGAAGAATGAACCATTCAATCTACCAGTGACTGGAACTATCCGGAAAAATAAACGCGAGATTCCAGCAGAAATGAAAGTTTCCGACCCGAATCCGCCACATACGAAATTTGTTTTTTCTGATTCTGGTATCACGCTTTTGTCGCACACGCCTAAAAAGAACAAAATTGTGTTGCTGGCTTCTACTTATTCTCGCTCAACGAATATTGAAAATGGGAAGCCTGAAATAATCCACCATTACAACGCCACTAAAGGTGGAACTGACTGCTTCGACATGCTCTGCCACGCCTTCACTACTTCCAGAAGAACAAACCGTTGGCCGATGCGGGTATTTTTTGGAATGCTAGATCAAGCGGCTGTAAATGCACGCATTTTAGCCCAATGCCAACGAGAAAGAGCTGGTTTGAACAAGAGAATAACAGCTCAAGATTGTTTACGTGAGTTGTCGTTAGCACTAGTAAGACCGGAGCTGGAAGAACGGCTGCTTTTGCCAACTCTCCGAAATGACCTGAAGCTCGGAATCCTGGGAATCTTGAAAAAAGATCAACCACCTGGACTCGTAGCCAATGACCGTCGGAGGCTTGTAAAACAACAGAGATGTGGAGTCAAGAAAGGCAAAGACAAGAAAACCACGTCTCTTTGTCCTTCTTGCTTGCGTCCGATGTGCGATCAGCATAGAGCGTATATTTGCGTAGATTGCAGCGGTGAAACATACAAAACTCACTGATTGTAATGATTTCCGATCTTTGTTATTGATAAAAAGCATCTAACATATTATTTCAGCCTTCTAATAAAGTTTGAAATATTCTCATTCCGAAATTCGGCCGTGTCCAGGCTCAACATTTTGTACATGTTCCATTGATGAAATAAATATGTTTTTTAAAACGAAGTCTCTGGTAATAATTTTTTTATGCAAATATAGTAGTCAAGGAATAGATCCTGATCATTTTTTCTGTCCCATATCAATCCCCAAAAAATATACCGATTTTTTATTGCAAAACACGACTTTTTTGATATGTTGACTTCCCCAGCTGTTTGAACATTGGAGAAGATCCTTTTTCGATCCTAGAACTGACAGAGTATCTTCTTTTGACTTTCTGGCAAACGTTAAAAATATTTTTAACCCACCAGGACCAATTCTCGAACTCAGACACTGATTTTTCGGCGGTGGGTGAAATTCACCCAGTGTGACCTTCATGCGATTCCAGGGAAGTGTGACCCTAGAGGGTTAATATTCCAATGCCACATAACTTCCTTCTTTAATAACTCTCGCAAATGCTGATTTTCAACTGATAGGCCTTTAATAAAGCTTCACAAAGAGTTTATCATTCCCAGGAATCTTTGGAATTCAGGGACATTGGTGGGTCGAGGCATTTCGACAATTGCCTTAACCTTGTCTTTGTCTGGACTAATTCCCTTTTCACTGAAAATATGTCCTATAAATTTTAATTCCTGCACACCAAACAAAAACTTTTCTAAATTAAATCTGAGACCTACTTCTTGGGCTCTTCGCAGCACTTCTTCCAAAATTTTATTATGTTCCTGAATGGTCTCTGCATATACTAAAAAATCGTCAAATAAAATAAGTACACCCTTAATGTCACCAAAGTGCTTTACCATGGTTAAGTCGAAAATTTCTGGGCCGCATTGATACCAAGAGGCATTCGTAAAAAACGATATCGCCCAAATGGTGTTGTAAATGTACATAACATTGAAGACTCGTCATCTAAGACAAGGGCCCAAAAACCTGACGTAGCATCGAGTTTGCTAAAATACCTAGCACCTCTTAATTTCGCCTTGAAATCATCCACGTTTGGGAAAACAAAATGTGATCTACAAATAGGTTTATTTAGATTTCTTGGATCTAGACACAAGCGCAATTTATTATTGGGCTTGTTTACAAGTACAATTGAATTGACCCATTCGGTCGGCTCGTTTACTATGGTTATTATATCCAAAGTCTCCATCCGATCTAATTCCTCTTTAAGTGGTTCGAGTAAAGCAAAAAGCACTTTTCTAGGACTATTTATCACTGGAATTACATCATCCCGAACTTTAAACGATACTTTTCCGTTTAATTTCCCGATTCCTGTCAAAACTTCACCATATTTTTTCATAATTGTATCACAATTAATTGGCACTATTTCTATTTGTTTTTCTTTTTGTATACTAGCTACTCTAATGTCACTCACTTTTTTAATGAGATTCATTAATAAACAACTAGACAGCCCTAACACAGCTTTGCATATTCCTTTCAAAATGCAAAATTCTAACCAATATTTTTTATTTTTATATGCACACGGTAATCTCGCTTTACCTAATACCGACAGTTTTTCGCTCGAAAATGTCAATATAGTTGTTAGAGCTGGTTTTATATGTTTTCCGCCTATTTGTACGAATCTGTCATGCGATATAATGTTGCTCTGCGCTCCAGTGTCAATTTGAAATTCAACAACCCTACCATTTACTATTAATGGCATCACCCACATACATTTAGTATTCAGTGAACGTTCTACTACTCCAAGAAAAAGAGTATCAGACTCATTGCTTTGAATGTGTATGTTTTTCAATTCAAATGCCTTTGACCGGCACATTTTTTCAAAATGATTAGGCTTTTTACACAATCGGCAAGTAGCACCCATAGCTGGACAACGAATACGATGAAGTTGCCCACAACGACCACAAATCTCTCGTGCATTAATATGTGTGCTATTGTTAGTTCTGTGTTGAGTTTTATTATTGTTGTTTTTAACTTGCAGACCTTCACTGCCGCGATATTGATTTTTCAGACCGTTATTTTTAAATTGATAATTTTTTGAGTTATTATATGCACGATTTTTCGAATATTTCAATGCATGTATAGTTTCGACATTTTCTAATGATTAAGCTTGTTTTTTGGAAAGAATCATAGTTCTGGCAATGTCTATTGCCTTTTCTAATGTAATTTTTCCTTCCGATAACAGTTTTTCTTCAATGTTCGAGAGCGATGGCAGAAGACAACAAATAAAAATATCTTTAACCAAATCATTTTGCAGGCTAGCAAATTCACAAGTTTGGCTCAAATTCTTAAGAGCTGTAACATAATCGTCAATAGATTCGTTTTCAGATTGTTTTCTTGTGAAAAACTTATGCCTTTCAATAGCTAAATTCACTTTTGGTGCAAAATAATTTTCAAATTTTGAAATTAGTTCGACATATTTCACCTGGTCGATGTCTGCTTCAAAAGATTGGAAAATTTTTAGTGCTTCGGTTCCCATGTGATGCAGAAGAATCGCCACTTTTCGTCCATCGGTTTCCATCTCCAAGCCTGTCGCTTTTATGAAAATACGAAAAGACGTAAACCATTCCTTCCATGTCGCAGCCATGTTCGTCAACGAAAAATCCAGAGGTGTTATCGTCGAATTCAACACTGATGGGTTATGAATGATAATATTAGATCCTTGATCCTTCGAGTCATGCGCCATGTCAATTTAGTTTCTTTTTTTAAATTTTTAGTGTTGCACTTTTAACTGTTTTAACCTAATTACACCTGACACCATGTGGTGTTTATTAAAAAACGTTCGAGTCGACTTTCTACTTTATTGTACAATTCATGACTGACTACTCACTAACTAAATAACTAGTTCTAGAATACAGCAATGTTTATACTATGTTAGGATTGGTGTGTAGATATAACTGAATATTCTATACATAATACTATGTTAGTATTGGTGTGTAGATATAAGTGAATATTCTATACATAATACTATAGAATGAAATGCATATATAACAAAAAGGGGGCATCGTTCCATTAAGGAAACCACCCATGGCTCTGCAACATGGGCTGACTAAGCAGACCCAGTGCTCGTGACGATGCACGGAGCCAGAAAATTGAGAATTTTAAAAAGGAAAACGCGGGAAAATGCTACCTCTCTTTTCAGAGGAACCCAGGTGAGGCAGACAGCCCCGGGCCCCCGATGGTGGCGGAGCCCTGACCCCGATGGTCTGGGGTCCTCCACCCTCTGATACTGGCCATGAAATATCATTCAATCAAAAACTAACTCAAAACGAAAACTAACTATTCGGCCAATACCTTCCCTTTAAAGAACGCTGAAAATTCACAAAAAAAACATTAACTATTCATTGGCCAGCCAGGCCTCGCGCGGACCCTGAAATAGAAAAGAACTTCCCAATAAGAAGGCCAAGAGATACACATTAACAAAACATAATTATTATTTCCTCAACTGAAAACAAACCAAAATTAAAACATATCTTGATAAAATTAAAAATTTGTTATTTCCTTTTCTTGGAAGCTTAGGCAAGAAGAATTCGTGACGGTTATTATAGAAGAAGATTATTATAGAAGAATTCGTGACGGTTATTCCTAATACAAATTTTAAGATTTCTTAACACTCGATATCTTAGAAAGTTCTGATATATCAATCCACTTTAAATTCCAACAGTTAGCGTACATGTGTACAAAAGCGGCAAAATTAGAAAAACAAAAAAAAGAATGATTAAATTTCTTCAGGATTTTTCATACCTAATAGCATATCAAACTATCAGTAATTCCTTTTTCTTTCTGTAGTCTGAAGGTACATACAACTAGTTTCTTATTAATGCTACCGCCATGGTAATCAACTAAAAAGACAATTGGCACTATCGTTCTACCCGCACTGCTTGTATTTTGCAAAATATAAGCTTCACATTGACGTCTTCGCGGTATATTTTTACAAATTTTTCTTTTTAAATCAGTGTTAATTAGTAAGTTCAGTTGCGGGACTTTACTTGTTCTTGCTTTCAAACGAAACTACCAATGAAATTATCGTGAGGTTAAGAAAACGATTTTGAAATTCTTACAATTTTGACTTATACCCACTGCAACTCATGCGTGCTTTTCCAATTCAATCCAATTCAATTATGAAATAAGTTTTGGTCTTTTACTTAAAACTAAGATAAATTTAAAAATATTCCTTCCAGTTATAGACAATTTAAATGTGCCGTTTCATTAGAAACAGCGAAAAGTCAATTGAAGGACCTGTTTCAACATATGTGGAAGTTATGTGTATAATGTATTGTAAATCGTTATGGAAATTATAATTAGTTTTCTCAATATTCACCAATTTTGAACAGAAGGTTGCCTATGGCCACCAAACTCTCAAGCGCGGTTGTATATTATGTACACCAAAATATCTTTGAAATTGCTGTAGGCTAATATCGCCTTTTCATTTTTGTTTCTTCCTGAAAATTCTATATATGTATATTTATCTTATAATTTAGCACTAAGCTGGTGATGACCGGTACATGCTGGTAGCAAATGGCAGTCGGAGGGTATTCACTGTATGATACCGCCATGATATTTTGACCACCGTTTGTATCAATCAAATAGGTTGTAGCCGTAATAGGTGCCATTTGCCTGTCGCACGGATTACTGTTGCTATTCGGCCTAGTGTTGAGTAGGACTTGTAAGAGCCAGTACATTTGTCCCGTACAAGAACGAAAATTGTCATGACGCGACAAATTCATGAAATGTACCACTTCAAAATTTTTGTCATGCTACTCTTCACTTTGCGATTTGTAAGATGAGAGACAAAGAGCCGATAGTGACGACGAAATGTACCACTTCAAAATTTTGTCATGCTACTCATCACTTTGCGATTTGTAAGATGAGAGACAAAGAGCCGATAGTGACGACGAAATGTACCACTTCAAAATTTTGTCATGCTACTCTTCACTTTGCGATTTGTAAGATGAGAGACAAAGAGCCGATAGTGACGACGAAATGTACCACTTCAAAATTTTGTCATGCTACTCTTCACTTTGCGATTTGTAAGATGAGAGACAAAGAGCCGATAGTGACGACCAACATGACATGTCAGAGAGAAGCATTACATTGTACGATCCGGGTGCAAGCTAGTACAATGTCCCGTACAAAATACGAGGTGTGGTACGTTTAATCAGTTTGTACTACTGAGTAGAGACGAGTTGAGACTTTTTATCTCAAATACAGTCGTCGCGAGCCAAATGCTTAATGCTAGAGTTCAACCCGAGGCGTTTCTCATGAAGTAATAGATAATTGTTAAAATAACTTTGACTTAAACCCAAATGATAGGTAATTTCATTGCTCATCATTATGTTGTGTTAATGTATAAAAATGCATCGGGGAATTGCTGTCTATTGTGAAGTTAGAATATAAGCACCTTTAGTGGTGAAAAATGAAAAGTGAATGAATCTATTGAAAAAAATTTCATTTAATATTTTACCACTTGTATGGCTTTATAAAAATATTGTACCAACATGGTAGCTAAATACAACTACTGTACAAAAATATAGGGAAATATCTGCAAAATTCTAGCAGCGCTGCTCACGGGATGGACATTTCAAATTATGAATGTCTTGTTTGTAACGGACAACGCTCTATCACAGTAAGGAGATTTATTAGACGCAGTTTTTTGTAGATACTGACATTGTTTGTGCCATAAATATTTAAAGTGGACTACAGTGAATTGTTTTTTTACATTGACTCGATTGCAGTGGGTTTTGTGCTTTTAACTTCATTTGTGTAAATTACCAGCAGTTCAAGTAAGTCTAATTTTGTTCTTAAGTTAATATGACGCCATGCCAGTCGTTGGATGTATTGCTTATCATGTGAAAAATATATTTACTTAATTATATACGGAATGAAAGTGGGATGACCAATTTGTTTTAGCTAGTTTAGCTTATATGTTCCATGTTAGTGTTGATGTCTTTAAACAAAAGCGCAGTCATATTTGTGTATGAGGTGAAGATATTGACGATGTAAAATAGTCAGACTTTAGTACTCAATACATAAGTTTCTGGAAGAGTTACTCAACATTATATAACTAAAGTTAGCCAATTTATTTATTCTTATTTTTATTATTTAAAGACTAGTTTTTACTTCAGAAGCTAGATCTATTTTGATTTCTTGACCGATCTTTTGACGAAAGAAAAAATTGGATTATAGCTAAAAATATTTTCTGATAGCTAGAAAAAGTTGGATCACATTAAAACAATCATTGATAACGCATGTGCGTCATATTTTCATCCTTGTCGGTCTGGGTGAGTCAAATATCTCTCTATCATCGAAAACTATTTAAGTTCTCGATACTTATAAGTGGAACACTTGTTTGTGCATAGATTGAAAATAATTGCCTCACACTAGGTGGCCCCAAGACGTGCATATGCTTGCATGATTTATTTTTTGTGATGGCTCTTATATTTATTTTTTAATAGTATGGCTGATGAAAGGAAAACCTCAAAAGCATGGCAATTTTTTACTGATATGCAAAATGAGAAAGCTAAATGTAACATCTGCCAAAAACAGATGTCCTATAAAGGAGGTGGTGCTTACAATCTTGTTCGCCATACAAAGAGCAAACATCCGCTTGTGTTTGCTGCAATACATGTTCCCAGTGGAACAACAGCAATGTCCGCAATAAACACTGCCTCCAACAATTTATCCACACCTACATCAGCTACCTCTATTCCCGAAACACTGATTGCTTCGACTCTGCCTTCTTCTGAAACCACTAATGATAATAGATCCGCACCATCAAATTTTTGTAAACCATTAACTTCAGCCGGTAGCATGCAGCTAACACAATATTTTTCGAAACCAATAAATGCAAAAAAAACTGATCAGCTAAACCAAACGGTAGTTAAATTATTTACCAAGAATTATTTGTCGTTCCATCTAATCGAAGCACCTGAATTTAAGGATTTAATTACACAATTAAACCCTGCCTACCACTTGCCTAGTCGTAAAACATTGTCTAATGCTTTGATGACAAACCTTTATAACCAAACAAAAGAGAAGGTCAAGGTAGAGCTAAGTGAAGCAGACTTTGTGTCAATCACAACTGATGGGTGGACATCCAAGCCCAATGACAACTATTTGGCCGTAACTGCTCATTTTTTCAATAAACAGGGAGAATTAAAAACGTTTATGCTGGAATGCATTCAGTTTTTGGATAGACATACAGCAGAAAACCTTGCGCAGGAGCTCAAAAAAATAGCGGAAAATTGGGCCATCTTCCATAAAATTGTAGCGGCAACAACTGATAATGCCAGCAACATAAAAGCCGCCATAAAAATAAACAATTGGAAGCAAATACCCTGCTTTGCACACACACTTAATTTGATCGTTCAAGCGGCTCTGAAAGAAATCAAAGAAACAACGGTGAAAATTAAACATGTTGTAGAGCTCTTCAGGAGAAGCCCGCTTGCATCTGAAAGGCTACGGAATATGCAAAAAAAGTTGGGAGAAGCGGAGTTGAAGTTAAAGCAAGATGTTTCCACACGTTGGAATTCCACTTGTGAAATGCTTGAAAGAGTAGTAAGAACAAAAAATAGTTTGATGTCGACGATAGCTATTGATTATCCAGAAGTGGACAATATCAATACGGAGCACAACGAAATTTTAAATTCGTCCATAGAAATACTATCTTATTTTAAAGATGCGACTGAAGAGATGAGCTCAGAAAAGAAGGTTACAATTTCAGAGGTATTTTTGTAACATTATATATACTTTGAACAATTTTATATTTCTACATATTGTATTTTACAGATCATACTAATTGTTAACGCGTTAAAAAAGAAATGCCTACAATTTCTCTCGTCTCAGGCACACCCTTCTTCTGTGCAGCGCTTGGCACAAACACTATTAGATGATATTTCAACTAGATTTGCCGGTATAGAGGCAAATAATTTATTCGCTGAGAGTACTATTCTCGACCCTCGCTTTAAAAATACGGGTTCACAAACGAGCATGCTTTCAGGAGAGCATGCATAAACCTCAAAGACATGGCAGGAAGGGTGAAAGTTCAGTCCATTGCTGAGGAAAATGATGTACCGACAACATCATCACCTCCACCTAAACGTAAATGTGGTATATGGGACGATTTTGATCGGGAGGTCAATGATGTCCTAAAAAAAACTAACCCAACAGCTGGTGGTATTATCGAGGTGGATAAGTATCTCGAAGAACCACTATTGCCTAGAAGCCAAGACCCTTCAAAATTGTGGTTTTCAAAGAAAGAGGCATATCCTCGCTTGTACCAGCTTTTTAGGAAAAGGCTGTGCATAATTGCCACTTCTGTTCCCTCTGAGCGCGTTTTTTCGAAAGCGGGACAAGTGCTTGTAGAAAGAAGGAATAGACTGAGCGGCAACAAAGTTATTCAAATTTTATTCTTGAATTGCAACTTATAATTATCTATCTTTAAATAATGTATTGTCTACCTATTAAGCATTGTCTACTATGTCAATAACTATAAATTCTATTTCTAAAAATATTATCCAAGTCAATATGTGTAAGTTCCATTACTAATAATATGTGCCTGTAATACCTGAATAACCAACCATATGTATATATATATGTAAGCATAAAACTAAAATTAAACTATTGCAATACATGAAAATGTAATATTAATTCGCTTCGTCTCCTCTCTTTCACATTGTTAATACACAATACGTCATACATTTTGAATGCTGAACAAGAATGCTCTATCGCCTCGTTTGTACTATATCGCGTCTTTTGTACTACATCGCCTCTTTTGTACTGCATCGCCTCTTTTGTACTATCGCCTCTTTTGTACTGCGTTCATAAAAAACGCCTCGCCTCATTTGAAGTGGGACATTGTACTGGCTCAGTACAAAAAAGAGGCTACTCTTACAAACTCTCTTTGAAACCTTGTCCTACTCAACACTAATTCGGCCGTTGATGTTGCATATCCATTAATATGCGGTTACGTGGAGCGGATGGCTCAGAGGATGTCGTTGAAATGGTAGTATCCCGCCCGTTGGTTGCTGTAGGGCTGCTGCTGCAGCTGAAACCAATGCAAATGCCGTCACGGTTGAACACGGTTGTTTCAGTGACAGTACTTGAGGGGCACTATCTGGCGTCATTTGAGTTAATGTTCTAGACAAACAAAGGGAAAGTTTCTGATAGCAGTACAAAAAGACTGTAGTCCGTGTGCTCGTATTAATAGAGATTTTGATCTCAATTCACTGCCTTAGCTAGATGCTTACGTTATTTTCTAACATTGCTCGCAATAAAAATTTCGCGTTTGTTGCCAACGATGAATATTAGACATACACGCCAGCCGTATCACATTTAATTCTATTCCTCTGCGCAAACACACAATCGCGTTTTGACTCAAACTTGAATGAGATCGACTCTAGCTAACGTAAATTACCTTTAATAGAATGACCATGTCAGCTCATTTGCAGTAGACCTTCATGGTTTTGGTTGCGTAATCAATTAAATACACTAATGTGACGCAGCTTCTGCACTCGTCCACGCAATAAGTTCATGAGCACCAGTAGAAAACGGGCAACTACTCGTTGAATTTTTCAACCATGACACGTTATTCGCCCCTAGCTAAAATCTTGCATCTTGCAATGAACGAATCATTTTGAATTACTGCAAAGTTAGTTGACTTAGCTTTCTGCGTTTGAATCAATCCAATATACTGCTATGCCCTTTTCGAATTGGACCTCGGTAACAAATTAGAACACAAGAACGGATGCGGACGAGCGAACTGCCCACTAAGCAAGAAAGCCGTGTCGAAGGCGACACATATGCGCCGGTTAAATCGAATAATGCTCATCAAGCTCAGTTTAGTGTAAAACTGCACTAGTTGCTGACCCATTAATCCAACACCTTGTCTTCACTCGCACTCGATGGCACTATCGAATCTGTCACTTTACTTAAATCTCACATACACATGTATAGATTTTCTTTCGACACCGATCTATGGGTGCGTTCACTCAACTTTCGTTTTCCACAAGCGAATCTTTCACTCCTTACGCCAACAACACGTATCATGGTTCAGACTGTCTGTTCGAAGACCTCTCACACCGCACCGTGGAACAAGCTCGTAAAAGCACACACCCGAATCGCCTTTATAATTTCTACTTTTCGTTGCCCTTAAGTACCAGGGCCAAACGACCGCCACTACGACCACGGTTTTTCTGATTTCCGACCTCTCGTCGCTACGGGTGAACAAAGACTGTGTCGAAACGCAAATTGCATTTCGACACGAGCCAGCGAAATTCCGTTTTCCGATCTCTCGTTGCTACGGATGAACAAAGACTGTGTCGATACGCAAAATGCATTTCGACACGAGCGAGGAATTCGCTCGCTTGGCAATCACAATAACAAGGTCGCATAGGACTTGATGTACCTTGTTATTGTTCAAATTGAAACGCATTTCAATTTGAAATAAATGTAGCGATTTCAAGCACAGGACAGTGTGCGTCGAAATAATGGGTCCAGTAATTTCAATTGAAATCATTGGATCCTACAACACAGATCTTTCCATAAGGGCAAGTGCGTGGAAAGAGCTGAAGGATGGATGTAATCTATGAAGGGCAATGACGGAAACGTGTTATCATGTCTTTTACTATCCAATCCTTTATATAACGCGTGAACAAGTGAGCAAATCAAAGGGGTAAATATAATTAGAGGAAATATCGTGAACAACGTATACTAAATTAATAGTGGAAGTATCTTTGGAGGAGGAAATGGTGAACTTGTGAACAACCTTAGATACTTCTGAACAACCTTAGAACTTGTGAACAACCTTAGATACTTCTGAAATAGGCGCAAATGGACGATCTTCAAATAAAATTTAATAATTGATCGTGAACCGGTGAACTTAGTGGATATATCACTTGGTGATGTCTTTCGCATGAAAGACGCCTACTGATCGTCCATTTTGATCGGCCAGCTGGTAATAAGCACCGCCGATCTTCTTAATTATCTTACTAGGTAAGAACTTCCGGTCCAGCTTTGCATTATAATGCGCGGCTGCGTCACTTTGCCGGAAGTTGCGCCTGTAGACTACTTCGCCAGGCTGGTATAAAACCAACCTGGAACGAAAGTTATAGGCCTTTGCGTTTCGAGACTGGGCTTGAGTCGTGAGGTTGTGGATGGTCTGTCTTAGGAGTGCTAGGTGGTCAGAAGGTGGCAGGACAGTTTTGGGATCATCCCAGAGATGAAGTTGCCGCAGTAGAGCGTAAGTGCGGCCATGGGTGATCATGGGTTGTTAGAAAACTGCCTGGTATGGCGAAGTTCCTATTGTCGCGTGAGGGGCTGAGCGAATTAATATTATCGCTTCGGTTGATATTAAAAGAATATAACTTTATTGATAATATGGTACATTGCTCGTCAATTACAAATAATTGCTTACGGTCTATACTATGTATATTAAATGACTCGTTAAAACGTTACTTGAAATAATCTACTTGCAAAGAACGCTTGAACGAAGTCTCTTGCTTCTTATATATGATTTTCTTATCTTTATTTCTTGGGTGCGGCTTTATGCGCACGTTACACATTGTTGATTATTCTTATCTTAGAGAAATAGTTGTGCACACGGCTCGTTGTCGGTTGTTCTTATCTATGAGTGTACATGACTCTGCTTAATACTTGTGCATACGGCTCTAATTAGTTTTGATAATATATTATTTAGTCATACCTGTACATGAAATGGTCTTGTTAACTCCCCCCGTGGTTAGACAAAAGTGTCCTCACTTTCAATCAGGTGAGTTAGATTTTTTTCATTTTATGCTTGAACATATGCTTGATATCTCTGTTTTCTATCTCGTATTACTTTATATTCATTTATTCTTTTACAAGTTTTATTGATTAGGAATTTTAATGCCAACACTGCTGAGATGAATGTGATTATAGTAGCAGTTGATATAATTGGGTTTTCTTCTATTGGAATTAGGAATTTGCTCATACTTTGTAAGTTAGTGAATTTTTCTTCTGAGTTGCTCTCGATTATATCTTGTATTCTAATTCTTTTATTTTCGAAATCGTGCAATATTTCTTTAGCGTATGAGTCGTAATTAACGTATTCTTAGTTATTGATTGTTATTTCGTTTGAAAAAGTTATGATATGTGGACCATTGTATGTTACATTATTTATTATATTTATTGTATCAACTAATATTGTTCCTGCGTGTATGCGGTTAAATTTCTTATTGTTCTCCTGGATAATATTACAATATGCTTGTTTTCCAGTGACTAATTCTATGGTTCAATTATCTGTTTTTTCATTCTTGTAAATATTGAATTCTAAATAGTGTTTACATTGCGATATGGGTACATATATTTTTCTTTGTATCCTATGTATTTATTCACATCGTATTTTCCATGTTTAAATGAAATTGGGATTACTTGGAAGCTTTGAATTTGTTCTGTTACTAGAGGATATTTATATGCAAATATATAATTGTTATCATGATGAATTACAAATATCTTTGAGGCAGCTAGAATATTTAATAAGGGTATTTTTGTTTTTTCGTTCTGAATAATATTATGTGTTTCTTTAAAGTTTAGAATTTCTGAAATAGGGTTTCCTATTTTCGCGAGGTTGATTGCTTCTAGAATGTTTCTCAAGTCCAAGTATCAGGTCAGTCCATAAGTCCCCGCGTTTTTTTAAGGTACTTTTAATTACATAAAAAAACACAATTAATTTTAATGTCAATCGATTATATATTTTCCTCCATTATCTACAATCTCTTCCCACCTTTGTGGTAATTGTTGAATTCCATCGGAATAAAATTTCTTATCTTTTGAATTAAAAAATGTAGTTAGGCTGATTTGGACATCATCTTTGTTTTGAAATACTTTTCCACCTAAAAATGACTGCAGGCTTCTAAACAAATGAAAATCGCTTGGAGCAATGTCTGGAGAATATGCTGGATGAGGCATAATTTCCCAGTCAAATTCCTTCAATTTTTCCAGGGTGACTTTTGCAGTATGCGGTCGGGCATTATCGTGATGAAAAAGAACCTTCCTCCTGTTCACTAAAGAAGGGCGTTTTTTAATCAATTCTGCATTCAAACTACTGAGTTGACGACAATACACATCCGCTGTGATAGTTTCATTAGGATGCAGCAATTCAAAATAGACAACTCCTGACATATCCCACCAAACAGATAGAAGAATCTTTTGTGGGTGCAGTCCTGTTTTGGCAGTTGGTTCTGGTGTCTGATTTGCATCCACCCATTGTCTTTTCCGCACGACGTTGTTATAGACTATCCACTTTTCGTCCCCTGTTACAATACGATTGAGAAAAGGTTCCGTTTCATTGTGACGTAACAGATGGGAACAAATGTTCACTCTTTGCTGGAGATTTGATGTTGATAACTGATGTGGGACCCATTTTCCAAGCTTAGATACTTTTTGTATCTGCACCAAATGCCGATGAATGGTTCCATGCGAAGACTTTAACCTATCTGCAATCATATCCACGGTTAAAGTTGGTTCTGCCTCCACCAGGCTTTTTAACACCGTGTCGTCAAATTCAGTGGGACGTCCTGAGCGAGGTGCATCTTCTGCTGTAGTGCATCCATCCCGAAATTTTCTAAACCACTCCTGTTCAGTTCTTACACTAATAGTGTTTTCACCATGAACCGTATTTATCTCTGCTGCAGCTACTGTAGCATTTTTACCACTTTTAAAAAAAAAGTATAAAATGTGCCTTTTGTACTCGTTAGTATTTTCCATTTTTTTCACTATCACTTAACATCCGATCTTCTCAAAAACTGATTATAAAATGACTAACTCTATCTGTATATAGTTTCAGGGAAAAAAAAAAGGTAGTTTACCTACCTCTTTTCGAACAAATATGACTCATACAAATGACTAAGGGAAAATACGCGGGGACTTATGGACTGACCTGATATATTTCGGTCAAAAGAAAGCCATTGTATTGTTGTGAGTTTCCTAGCGTTTGTAATTTTTTGTTAAATTGTTCATTAATAATTCGTTGTTTTTCATTATTCTCTACCAAGTTATTTATTGAAGTTTTTAGTTCAAATAGATCATCGTGATCTGGGTTTCCCGTTATTACTTTTAGTAAACTTCCTAGTATGTTTATAGATCTTTTATTTCTTTCGTGACTCTTAAGTTGAGTTAACAAATTCTCTATTCTTCCTATTATTAATTGATCTTCTGTTTCGATTACTATTTTATTTTTTAGTTTCTCGTATGTTATTTCGTATGTGGTGATATTCGTAATATGATATATAAATGCTGTCTTTTCATGTAAGAACGTATCATAATCTTTTATTAATATAAATTTCTTATTTGAAATATCGGTTATGTTGACTATTGCATTGGTTATTGTAATATTAATTACTATTATTAGTAGGATTAGGTTTTTTGCATATTCTAATGTCATCTTTGTGTATGATCTTCCCTGATGTGGTTAAAATCGTGTCCTCAGCGATTTCCTTTATTTTATATTTTTTGAAACGTGGAAATGTCTTAGGCACTCCGCACACGGGTCGTTAGCAATGCTATACGTGAGAGATGCGTTTGACACTTGTCAAACTCGCGAGAAAACGAGTGCCGTCATCATCGTATTATGTCCACACACGGGTCGTCAAGAAAACGTCAGTATGCGTCGTCAAATCATACAACTCGGGGCATTTTCCCACCTCCCCCACGAATTGTACGTTGCCGTCATCCATCGCGCTTGCAAAAACGACTACTCATTCGACTTGAAGCCTGCAATGCACAACGCTTGAGACGCACTCAATGTGAACCGACTAAGCTTCTCACTCTTCACGATAGGCTAAGGCAATCCGCACACGGGTCGTTGAGCTATCGTCGTAGATGCGATATTTCTACGCTTAGTCGTCACAGCCTATGTAAATCAATGGGTGACCACTAACGGAGCGTTAGCCTATCGTGAAGAGTGAGAAGCGTAATCGGTTCACATTAAGTGCGTCTCAAGCGTTGTGCATTGCAGGCCTCAAGTCGAGTGAGTAGTCGTTTTTGCAAGCGCGATGGATGACGGCAACGTACAATTCGTGGGGGAGGTGGGAAAATGCCCCGAATTGTATGATTTGACGACGCATACTGACGTTTTCTTGACGAACCGTGTGCGGAAATGATAAGAGGATGGTGACACTCGTTTTATCGCGAGCTTGACAAGTGTCAAACGCATCTCTCACGTATCGCATGGCTAACGACCCGTGTGCGGAGTGCCTAACGCTCCGTTAGCGGTCACCCATTGATTTACATAGGTTGTGACGACCAAGCGTAGAAATATCGCATCTACGACGATAGCTCAACGACCCGTGTGCGGATTGCCTTATATTCCTTCGATTTTCCTTAACGTAGATAGGATCGTTAATCTGAAACGATTTGTACGTTCGGTTTTTATTGTGTTGTTTCAACATATTATTTTGTTTTTCTAATAATTTTCCGTATGTATGGGAATATTTTACTCTATTAAAGTGTATATCTATAGGTTTTTCGTTCGTTGATGAATGTATGGTTTTATTATATTGAAGAGCTGCTGTTAACATTGTTTCCGTTGGGGTTGAGTTATTTTCTTTGGCTAAAGTCCTTATTATCTCCGAAATTGTTGAGTGTGTTTTCTCAACTTGTCCGTTTGTAGTGGAATGCTGTCGTGGTGTCATAAAGTGTTTGATTTTTAGTCGTCTAAATAACATCTGTGTTATATTACTTGTAAATATGGATTCATTATCCGTAGTTATATTTGTACAATGGGGAAAATTGTTTGTTAAGATTTGTTCTAAGTGATTTGATATGTTTGTTTTATCTGGTATTTGTTGTAGGATTAAATATTTTGAATATTTATCAATGCTACTTATATAGTTTATTTTTTCTAATGAGAAAATATCTATGTGAATGTGTGTTCCTGGTTCCTTTGGGATTGGTGTTTCTCTCATAACTTGTTTATATGGGTGTCTATCGTATTTATTGAGTAGACAGTTTTCGCATGTTTTAGCGTAATTCTCGCAATCCTTTATTATGGTATTGTAGTGCCATTTCTTTAGCATTATTCTGGGCATTCCTATGTGCTGTTTTGTGAATTTCTACAACCTTTGCTTTTTGTTCTTCTAGGTTTTCTATATCTTTCACCATTTGTTGGGTATGTAGGATTTTATAATTTCTGTAATGGTTCCTCAATTCGTTTTGTAGGTGATACCATTTTTCTAAGTCGCAGTGTATTACGGTAATCTTTTTTGGATTCATTATTGTCTTCAAGTTTTTTATTATTGTTTCGATATTTGATGCTGATATTACATGTCTTGTATGATCAAATATTTGCTTAACTGATATTTCTTCAGTTGCTCTATCTTTTATTATTACTTGCGTTTTAAAATAATTTACTGGTTTTGCTATTGTTTTAAATACTTCTTCTGTCGAGCTTTCTTGTGAATGTATAGAATCGTTTGAAGTGTTATTAATCTGTTGTTGGCGAGGCAATGCATGGGCAAATATAATCTGATTTCCTGGTTTATAAATGATTTTTGCTCCGTATTCCTCTATGAGGTTTTTCCAACGTTTGAGCTTCGCATTTGGATTTTTTTCAGATATTGAATATACTAAGCTTTGGTGATCTGTGTAAATTGTCAAATCGGCTATGCCGTATAAATGATTCCTTAATTTATTCAGACTCCATACTATGGCTAGTAATTCTTTTTCATTTGTAGCATATTTTTGCTCGGTTTCTGATAGTGTTCTCAATATAAAGGTTATTGGATGCCTTGATTGGCTAAGCACAGCTCCTATGGCTATGTTGCTCGCATCTGTAGTTAATTCGAATCCTTTTGCGTAATCTGGTTGATATAATTCTACTTTTTCTTGCAACTTTGTTTTTATTACTTTAATAGCTTCTAAAACTTTTTTGCTTATTTCGATTTTTACATTTTTACTTTTATTCCTTCCTATAAGTCCATTTTCTCCTCGTAGGTATATTGTTAAAGGTTTCGTTATATGTGCGAAATCTTTGATAAATTTGCGGTTATAGGAACATAGTCCTAAAAAAGATCGTAGTTCTTTTATATTTTGTGGTATAGGGTATTCTTTTATCGTTTGTATTTTAGTTGGGTCTACTGATATGCGGTTATATTATTTATTTATTTATTTATTTCTATATCTATTGTGGAGAATATTTTTGCTTTTCCCAGAGTTTGAATTGTTAAGTTTAAGTCAAAGTTTTTGGTAATCTATGACCATACGTTTTTTCGCGTTTCCTAATTCATCTATTCCCTTTTTTGGTACTATCCAGACCGGTAAATTATAAGGACTAACACTAGGTTTAATAATATCTTTATTTAGCAGATTCGTTATTTCTTTGTTTACAAAGTCTTAATCATTATATGGGTATGGGTATTGTTTTGAATATATCGGATCCTGATTCATGGTTCTTATTGTTGCCTCTATTGTTGTAGTATATGGTAACCCTTGGTTTGGTTTATTTAGTTTCATTATTTCTTCAATTTCATTTTTATATTCGGGGTTATCTATCGTATAATTAACTTCCTGACTTTTAATGGCTTCCTTTCGCAAGCGCGAATATTTCATTTCTAAAGTATTATAGTTAATTTCCGCGTTCATTTTCTGTAAGCCATCTAGACCTAATATAAATTCATATTTATGTAATTCATTCAAAACGAAAAAGTCTAATTTATGTCCCTTTACATGAATCTCTCTTTTATGGTTTATTATTGATGTTCCATGCATCGTTTTCGTTATTATTGTATCTTTTATTGATATACTTCTACCTAATTTGCTTTTGTTGCTTATATAATTATTCGTGCTTCCTGAGTCAATTAATATTTTTATTTCTGACTTGTCCTCCGAGTAAATAATAAGGTTGGGCAAGTCGTTTACTAATCTAAAAAAGTACTTTCTCTGAATTCATTTAAGTTTTCGTTGGAGGTATTTACTGTCATAGAACTTGCATCATTTTGATTTATCTTTTGGTATTTCATTGGCTGTCTGACATTGTTATTTGAATTTTCTCGTTGCACGGCATTTGGTTGAAACCTCTTAAATTGTCTTGAACTGTCGATCTCCATTGGTTCCGGTTGATTATTATTTGCTTGATTTCTTTGTTGGAAAGAGTTAAACGGGTTGTAACTTCTTTGTTGGAATTGTTGTGGGGTGTAATTGTTATTATCAGAATTGTTATTCCTGTAATTATTCATTATTGGTTTCTGATATGATCGATTCTGATTTCTTTTCTCGTTATTATGATGTATGAATTTTGGTCCTCTTGAGTGGGGTTGGTACTCTAAGTCACGATGTTTGATGTCGAAGTGTAATGTTCAAGCTAGAGCGTATGCTTCTGTTAGAGTTGAAGGATTATGACCATAGAGTAAGTTCCTGGTAGCTACGCTATTTAGTCCAGTACTGAAAGTTCGATTAGCTTTATGTGTCATTTCCACTGATAATGCGTTGATGATGCGATCATCGTCGTAACTCATTTCTATTTTTGTCATAATTAAGTTTAATTGCGTATTTATTCTTTCGAAAAACTTGGCAATTGAGTCATTCTCTTGTCTCATTACGTATAATTCTTGTTCGAGTACATACATCGGTCTTTGATCTGCATAAGTTGTATCTAATTGTCTGATTATAGCGTTAAAATTTAGAATCGTATTATTATTTATTAATGTTCTTGATGCTTCTCCCATTATTTTTGAGCGTATCATGAACATAGCTTTCCCATAATTCCTATGTTCTTTAAAATTTTCTATCGGTTGATGAAGCATTTTCGCTGTTTTTTGCCATGATCTATATTCATTTTCTTTTCCCGTGAAAACATGCAAGTTTTTAAATATATTGAGGTCTATGTCATCACCTCTTGGAAATGTACACGTACTTTCTTCTTCATGTATCGCGTCTGTCCGTTCATTTCTTTGTGACAGTAATCCATCGTGTTCTGTTTGCAGATGTGTTAATCTTTGTTGTATTTCGATTATTGCGGTTTGTAAGTTGCCTGCTACAATATTTTGCAAAGACATATCGTTGATTTTCTTAATTACTTCCTCAATTTTTAAGAATTCGTTTGGTTTTTCCCGCGAATATTCTTTTATAGCACTTATATATTTTTCACTTCACTTATAATTCACAATTTATCTTAAATTTTACTGATCCTTACTTTTTACGTCACTCAGGATAAAGTTGAGACGTTACAGCTTGTAGTTACTTGCTCGATCCTTCCTTGTTTTCGGTGATCTTCTTGAGGTTGGTTGTAGACTGCAAAAGTTGGCTGGATAATTCGGTTGGCTGCAGTTTTCAGGATTCACGCCTGTAGTTTCGGTTCGTCTGGATGAAAAAACTTTCACTGATTTTACGTTAATTTGAAACTTTACTTTAGTTTTTATGTTGCAACCAAGGAATTATCCCGGTTGAGCCCCCAATTAATATTATCGCTTCGCTTGATATTAAAAGAATATAACTTTATTGATAATATGGTACATTGCTCGTCAATTACAAATAATTGCTTACGGTCTATACTATGTATATTAAATGACTCGTTAAAACGTTACTTGAAATAATCTACTTGCAAAGAACGCTTGAACGAGGTCTCTTGCTTCTTATATATGATTTTCTTATCTTTATTTCTTGGGTGCGGCTTTATGCGCACGTTACACATTGTTGATTATTCTTATCTTAGAGAAATAGTTGTGCACACGGCTCGTTGTCGGTTGTTCTTATCTATGAGTGTACATGACTCTGCTTAATACTTGTGCATACGGCTCTAATTAGTTTTGATAATATATTATTTAGTCATACATGAAATAGTCGTGTTAACTAGCGCAGTGCGCAGGTAATATCTGAAAGTTTGGTGTCCCACTCCTTCTGAGCAGGATCTAAATATGCCCTGATGGCAGCCAGAATTGATCTATTAAGGCGTTCTGACGCGTTCGCCTGAGGGGAATATACGGCGGTGAAGGTGTGCCCGACACCGAATTCATCAAGGGAGGTCTTAAAGGTTGACGACCGAAATTGAACACCATTATCAGACACTATAGTTTCTGGGATCCCAACAAGGTGAAATACCCTCTTCCGAAGGATGTCTATTACTGCTTTCGCAGTAAACTTCCGAAGCGGCTCAATGAAAGGGAATCGCAAAAGATGGTCTAATACGATGAGGGCTCCAATGTTGCCAGACTTGGACCTAGGGTAGGGGCCGATGATATCAATGTACAAGCGCTGGAATATGCGCTCGGGAGAAGGGCGGGTTGAAATTTGGGCTGTGCAACACTGGGGCTGTGTTTCAATTGCTTGAAAGCATTTAGCCTCTCATCAGTCCACACAAACTGACTCCGCTTAGAAAGCATGTCTGTCAGTGGTGTTGACAAAGACGCATACTCTCTGACGAAGCGCCGATACCAACCGCAGATTCCTAGGAATTTTCGAAGTTGCTTCGTGGTAGAGGGTAATGGAAAATCCATGATGGATTTTACCTTGTCAGGATCTGTCTGGATAGTGCCCCCACCAACAATGTGGCCAAGGTACTTGACATCTCGCAAGAAGAACTTACTTTTTTTCACATTGATGGTGAGGCCAGCTTGTCGCAGATGGAAGGCGACCTGGTGAAGTACCTGCAGGTGGACGTCGAACTCTTCTGTTATGACCAACAGGTCGTCGAGGTACACGAATACCTGGTGCTTGAGTTGGGGCGGAATCACTTTCTCTATTAGTCGTGACATCGTTTTAGGTGCATTACACAGCCCAAACGGCATCATAACAAAATGGTAAAGAAGTCGCCCGGACACAGTGAAGGCTGTCTTCTCCTTTGACTTCTTCTCCAAAGGTATTTGCCAAAAGGCATCCTTCAAATCAAGGCTAGAGATGAAGTTATCCTTCGGGAGTCTGCTGAGAATTCCGTCGATCAGCGGAAAAGGGTAGGCATCCTTCACTGTGAACGAGTTGACCTTCCTAGCATCCAGGCATAGGCGCACCTTCGAGGGCTTTACCACCAACGTTACCGGCGAAGACCATGCGCTCTTCGACTCTTCGATTACGCCCAACGCTAAAATTCGGTCAATCCCCTGATACAGGAGTTTTTCGACAGCTGGTGACACAGAGAAATATTTCTGTTTGAGGGGTTTCTGGTCACCAGTGTCGATGTCATGACGGATGAGCGTAGTCTTTCCCAAACCCTCAACAGCGAACGAAGGAAAGCAAGCAATCGCAGCCCAAAGTCTGCGATGCTGCTCCTGTGCGAGAGGGTGGGCGCAATCGTCGAGTGCGTAGAGGCTGCTGGTGGTGTTGACCTGTGGTGGTGACGCAAACAGGTCTGTGGCCAGGGCGAAAAGACGGACGAAGTCCACTCCCAGATAGAGGTTCTGACTGAGAGTGGGTATTATTCAGAGCGTCAACGTCTTGGTGAGCCCCCGGAATGGGATGTCGGCTGATACTCGGCCTACGACTTAATGTTGAGTGCCGTCAGCTATTTTCAACCCGAGAGAAGCTCTTTTCCAGCGAAAAGAGTTTCTCTTGAGGAATGAGTGGGCTAGATCAGCCGCCATCACGCTCACGTTGGCTCCCGTGTCTATCAAACCCGATGTTAAGTGGCCGAATAAGAGAACCTGAGCGTATGGTTGGACGCCACCTGGAGGCACATCTAACAGAGTCGCACAATCCAATTGGTAGCGCCAACGTCGGAATTGAGCGTATAATCGCCTCATTCTCAACGTCGAGCGTTTAGGCACATGATGATGTTCGATAGTGTCAATTTCAGAGTTAAAAATTCGGTCTCGGACCGCCGTATATTTCCGCCATCTTAGGTGGTATGGCAGAAAAGCCAAAGGTGTAGAAGTTTCTGCCTGTATGTGTGGTAGCGATTAGGTGTCGGTGTCAAATCACCGGTCCTGTCTACCTGCTGGAGCTTGGTGGAGGTTGCTTGCTTTGGGAGAGGCGTGAGGTCTTGTTCCGCACTCCCTGCGGTACGTTTTTTGCTTGGCAGTTCGCACAATTAGGTTTATACGTATCTGCCTTTCCGCAGCCATAGCCAAAGATGGTTCTTGCCTCCATGCAATCATCAAATCGATGTCCCACTTTCTTGCGATTCCAGCAAGTAGGCAGGACCGTGACAGCTTCCACTCCAGGTTCTTCAGGAAAGTTCTCAAAATTGACCAGCGGGTCTTCTTCCAGTAACTCTTCGGCGGCATTTCTCCAGTGAGGTGGATGGCGTCGGGCCCCGAACTCCATCTCGAAGTTCTCCACACGGATGACGGCCTGACGGAGCAAACGAATAAAGGGAAGATGGATCTGCAGCAAGCCATGGCAAATTTCTGGCAGTAGAGTGCGCCTAAGCATGTCTGCCAAATCAGCGTCAGCAATGGGGTGCTGTAGGCGATCGACTAGCTTATATATTTCTGCGCTGAAATCATCAAAACTTTCATTTCGCCACTGTTTTCTTTCTCGAATTTTCTCCATCGACCCGAGAACTTTAGGCCCCACCCACCAATAATACTGGCCACCTTATCGTGGTGAAACTGAACGTTGTTGCCACGAGGGGTGCGAGGTGAATAGGACCGCTGAACGGGTACAAACGATTGCGCTCGAGGGTTTAATCTCGGCAACTCTACATTTCCAGCTTGGGACGGAAGGTTTAATTTGGCCATGCGCTCCAGCATCGCGCGCATGCCACTTTGCAGATCTGAAATCTGCTGCTGCAGTCCGCCTAACTCTCAGTGCACTATAGAGCGCACTCCGGCGGCTTCTGAGAGAACGTCAGAGATTGGGGATACTTTCGATGACGGGCCAGGTGACTGGACTAAACCCTTCGCCCCAGTCTCGGCCTGTAAATTGAAGTTCCTCATGTCCAATACTTCGGCCGTTGCGCCTTCGGCCGAGCCTCTCGGGGCATAGATGCTGCAGCAGTGCGGGCCTGTCCGACACCTAAGGGAAAACTCAGTGGTCCACGGCACAGCGGGCAATGCATGTGATTATTTAGCCATTTCTCCAGGCACGTCTCATGGAACTTATGTCCACATTTTGTTGTATACGTGGCCTGGGCAGTAGTGAATGATTGCTGGCAAATGGAGCACTGAGCCTCCACTGTGGTGCCAGACACTAACGCGTGTCCACACTACTGTGTCTTAGTGGCATATCGTGCGGATCTGAGAATTTTTTTGAAATTCAAATATTATAATTGCACGATAACGTGACTAACTGAAATCAATACGCTTAAAGCAAAATGTGGCCAAAGTGCCAAAAATTCGAAAAAAATAAGTGCACACCTGGTCGTGTGTCTAACTCTCTTATTTTATAAGAATCTTAACCTAGGCCAAAGTGGCTAAAAGCAATGCTTAAAATTTAGTAGGCCAAAGTGCCAAAAATTCGAAAAAAGGTAAGTGCACACCAGGTGATGTGTCTAACTCTTCAAAACTTTAAATGTGCGCAAAAGTATTTTTTTAAATTATTTTTCAAAAGTATTTTCCAAAATTATGTTTCAAAAGTATTTTTCAAAGGTAGGCCTTCTTATTGTGCGATACCCGGTCCATTCTCTCCACATTTCAGGTCCGCTGGCTGGCTGGCTTTTCAAAACAAAGCTGATGAAATATTTACATAGTTATGAATTTAATTAAATGTGAGAAATGTTTAAATGTGAAAAATGTTTAAATGTGAAAAATGTTTAAATGTGAAAAATATATATGAATAGAAATTAACTTGGGTCGTTTCCAGAAGGGAATCGCCTAGTATGGGGGACTGTCTGTCCACCCGAAATTCCCATGGCAAGAGAGGTGCAGGGGATCGAAAATGCAACAATGTTGTTGCTTGACTCAGATTCAACCAATGGTCCAAGTCTGGCCAAGCTGCAGGGACGTGTAGGTGGCACCACGCCAACCCCACATAATCCACCACAGCTTGAACCAAACCCGAGACAAAAGCCGAAACTGTGTCAAGACAACAAGGAGAAAAATGGTTTGGGATAGCTTCCCGACATAAGGTGGGGCAGGGGCCCTTCGGATGACCGGGACAGGAATGGCGGTAAACCACCAAAACCTGTTATCCGCGGCCACCCTCCAGGTTGCTCCTAGAGCCAAAAAGCTCAAAAGACAAACACAATGGGAAGCTACCCAAGAGGTATACTAAAAGGAATGATTTTAAAGTGATAGGATTGGGAAAGGATGTTTGTAGCTAGAAGGGAAAGAGCGAGCAGTGCATGTCTTGCATCAAGGGCTTGTTCTCTCGAACGAAATAGTTTTGAATCGCAAGGGAGGCGATCCGAAGAAATGCCAGTGAGAATGGAAATGGAAGTATTAAAGACGAAAAGTCTTGATGGGAGGAGTATGAGTCGAAGCTCATAACTATTTTCTCACTGTTGTGGGTTGCCCAAAACAAGTTTCGGGCGCCAACATTGGGCACCATTTGTGAGTGTTGCTTGCCTTAGCACAACTCAGAACCAGACCGAAGTCCAGAACCAAGAAGACTAAGGCTCAGCAGAGTGGAATGGCTGATGCCATTCAAAAGGCAAATTAAAAAAAAAAGAATTGCCCCGAGAGCAGGGTGCCCTAGAAATGGCCGTGAAGGCCCCTCGTCCGCAAAAGTGGAGCACCCTTCAACCAACCCCGACGGATGCTGGGGTGTCGCTTTGCTAGCTCGCTGCGGCTGGGGTGGGTCCATGAAATAATGGAGTTGGTTTGCTCTCCAAGAAAACGGGATGCTACGTGTTATTCATCCGTCATGATTACGTAGCCGCAAACTGGTATATAAGAATACCAAGGGACAAAAGAGGGCATCGTTCCGATAAGGAAACCACCCATGGCTCTGCAACATGGGCTGACTAAGCAGACCCAGTGCTCGTGACGATGCACGGAGCCAGAAAATTGAGAATTTGCAAAAAGAAAATGCGGGAAAATGCTACTTCTCTTTTCAGAGGAACCCAGGTGAGGCAGACAGCACCGAGCCCTCTATGGTGGCGGAGCCCTGACTCCGATGGTCTGGAGTCCTCCACCCTCTGATACTGGTCATGAAATATCAATCAATCAAAAACTAATTCAAAACGGAAACTAACTATTCGGCCAGTATCCCTCCCTTTAAAGAACGCTGAAAATTCACAAAAAAAACACTAACTATTCACTGGCCAGCCAGGCCTCGCGCGGACCCTGAAATAGAAAAGAACTTCCCGGGTGGTTGCCCAATTAGAAGGCCAAGAGATACACATTAACAAAACATTATTTTTATTTCCTCAACTGAAAACAAACCAAAATTAAAACATATCTTGATAAAATTAAAAATCTGTTATTTCCTTTTCTTGGAAGCTTAGGCAAACATAGGCATTATCTTAAATTCGCGACGGTTATCCCTTATACAAATTTTAAGATTTCTTAACACTCGATATCTTAGAAAGTTCTGATATGTCCATCCACTTTTAAGGGGTTAGTCCACTGTTAAACTGCTCCAAATGAACTTTTTTTCTAAACAGCTACCAAAAAAAAACTATTCAAGATATCGATTTGAAATTTTACATGCATCTTTATTGAAGTTGAGAGTTAACATTTTCATTGGAAAAAATTATTAGAAAACAAAATGGCGGCCGCCCCAATGGATCGCCGCAGCACCGCCGGAAAAAAAAAGCAAATTGCGCCTCGTAAATTCCTGGACAAAATAAGCATCTGTGAACAAATTATCAAAAATATTTCATTAGTTTTGAGTATAAAGGACTGCACGGGCCTAAATTTAGAGCCCTTAAGCGATTAAAAAAAATGTGGTATACTTTTGAATCAAAAAAATTAATAAAAAAAATTTTTTTAATCAAAAAAATGTTCCCCAGATCGTCAAAAAAAAATTTTTTGTTCTAAATTTAGGCCCGTGCAGTCCTTTATACTCAAAACTACTGAAATCTTTTTGGTAATTTGTTCACAGACGCTTATTTTGTCCAGGAATTTACGAGGCGCAATTTGCTTTTTTTTTCGGTGGTGCTGCGGCGATCCAATGGCGCGGCTGCCATTTTGTTTTCTAATTAATTTTTTTAATAAAAACGTTAACTCTTAGCTTCAATAAAGATGTATGTAAAATTTCAAATCGATATCGCGAATAGTTTTTTGTTGGTAGCTGTTTAAAAAAAAAGTTCATTTGGAGCAGTTTAACAGTGGACTAACCCCTTAATTCATACAGTTAGCGTACATATGTACAAAAGCGGAAAAAATGGAAAAACAAAAACAAACAAAAAAAAGAATGATTAAATTTCCTCAGGATTTTTCATGCCTAACAGCATATCAAACTATCAGTAATTCCTTTTTCTTTCTTTAGTCTTAAGGTACATACAACTAGTTTCTTATTAATGCTACCGCCATGGTAATCAACTAAAATGACAATTGGCACTATAGTTCAACCCGCACCGCTTGAATTTTTCAAAATAAAAGCTTCACATTGACGTCTTCGCGGTATATTTTTACAAATTTTTCTTTTTAAATCAGTGTTAATTAATAAGCTCAGTTGCGGGGCTATACTTGTTCTTGCTTTCTAACGAAACTACCAATGAAATTATCGTGAGGTTAAGAAAACGGTTTTGAAATCCTTACAATTTTGACTTATACCCACTGCAACTCATGCGTGCTTTTCCAATTCAATCCAATTATGAAATAAGCTTTGGTCTTTTACTTAAAACTAAAATAAATTTAAAAACTCTAGCGCACCTGAACCGCTAGAAACACTAATGTTCGAAGAACAGTAGAAGAATCGTGCAGGTTTTGAGTGCATATTCCACCACATGTGCTGCTTATTACGGCCAAACTGTTTCAAATGCCACGTTTTACTTTGGTCTCAAGAATGCATTATAACTCATATGGTGGAAGGTTTCAGATATTACCACTGGCATGAATTTCAACGTTTATGAGAGCAAAACAGGGGTTAATTATATTCGTTATCAGTTGCTTATTTTACATAATTTTGAAAGCAGCATCTCATATAACTTCAATGAAGAAAATGCTCAGTGACTGCAGCACTGTAACTGAAGTTGGTGTTTGGGGCTGCGATCCAAAAAATTTGCAGAACTTTGGGAATTGAAACATTGGTTATTTATTTTCATTGTAAATGTTTAAATACTAACTGTAAGCATTTTTTGGTACAAAAGTAGCACAACTGGCTCGTGCTGGCAACCTTCTTCCAGTATCAAAGCCAAGAATATATCACATCTGCTTCACGTTGTTTAATTACATTCGAAGTTATAGGAGTATAAAGAAATTAAGGGTTACTTGCAGCGAGTTTTTTTCAAATAATCGAAAACTTAATATTTGCTATTTATTGTCACTAAAATATCATTACCAATTGAAAATTCTACGATAAAACCGCTTAATAAAGATATTGCAATTAAACACACAACCAACAATAGCTGGCAGCCCTATCATGGCTTTTCAAGCAAATTTGGCCTGAATAATGTTTATGATAGGTTTCATTAATTGTATGAAATTCGTATTGATTTCATGACTGCACTGGAAGCTATAGGGCAAAAAGTTTTATTTTCCTGACAGAATTTTCAAAACCAAAGACACAAAAATTACCATAGCTGGCAGCACCAATCGAATTTTTCAACCAAATATCTATCAAACAGAGTTTAGAGTAAGGTGCAGCTACTGTGTCAATTTCATGAAAATCTGGTTTCTAATTTACATTTCATAGGGCAAAAAGCAGTTTTTTTTTCTTTGTAATTTTTCAAGATGGCACCACTGGTACAGGGTTGCCCACAATTCAAAATCGCTTCTATCAGATCTGGTCCTACTTAAGTCCAATGCATTCTGTAAATTTCAGCTGTATGTGATTATTGGTTCGTGAGTTCCCGTGAACAGAAGTTTTTGATGCTAAAAATATAGGTTAACTGGGAGAGGGTTACCGTTCTTGTCCGACATGAAATTTCCAAAGTTTTACTTTGAACGTGTAGATGAAACATAAGATTTGTATACAGATTGGTTTTATTGTAAGAAACAGACATTTTTTTGAATATTCGATGGTTTGAATGTTTTCACTTCCAATTTTTATTTTTTCAAATTTAAGACACCAAAATTATCATAGCTGGCAGCTCCACCACTATATAATTATTACCACTATATAATTATATATATATATATATATATATATATATATATATATATATATATATATATATATATATATATATATATATATATATATATATATATATATATATTTATATTTATATTATATATAATCAAAATGATTAAGGGAGATAATCTCTGGAATGGCTGATCCGATTGAGCTGAAACTTTCGGAGAACGTAGATGTATTTAGTAGGTAGGTCCACGATTTGCTAAAATTTAGATATCCTAAACCTTTTGGCGGCGGTGAGCGTTTTAGTGAATTTTGAGGTACTCCTATATTTCCAAGCAGCGTGAATTTTTGTTCAAAAAAAGTATTGTGAATGAAAACTTATTCTGTTTTAAGCTTGCATATGACCAAAAGTTGGAAATTTTGAGCCGTGTGTGGGTGCAGCGTGCCTAAAAGTAGGCAAGGATTTTTTTTCAAATTTTGATTTGTCATTACTTCTGACAAAAACGTGGGATCATCGTGAAATTTGCAAAGCGTATTGATGTTGACTAAAATTTAATACGCGTGGATTTTCAAGGTAGCGCGAGTAACCCTGTAGCTGCGGCAGGCTCTTGAAAAAAATCCTTCAAATCATTGAACCTCCTGAAAAATTTTTGATTTATGACAAAAAATTCAAATCATTGATATATTTTAACGTTTGTGCATCATGCCAATTTAAAAATTTTAAAATTCCGATTTGCACAAGAACGGCAGCCCATCACTTAATTCCCTCTATTTTCAGCACTCTAAAGTTCTGTTCACGAGAACTGACGACCGGATTATCCGATCATAATGAAATTCACAGGACATGTTGGTATCAACTAGGACCAGGTCTGACAGAAGTGATTTTGAAATGCGGGCAATGCGGTATAACTTCCGATTCAGCCATCAAATTTAAACAAAATTCACTCGACATTTGGATCTTACTTAAGGTAACATTTGGTGCAAATTTGACTGAAAAATTAGAACAGAGTTGCCAGCTATGGTGATTTGTGTCTCCTAAATCTTGCAAATTTGGTCAGCAAAATAAAGCTTTTTTCTCTATTAATTCCGGTGCAGTCATGATATCAAAATAAAGTTTATGCAGTACATAGATTTTGATGTGAGCCAAATGTTGTAGGAATTTCGTACAAAAACCATGAAAGGGCTGCCAGCTATGACCATTTTTGTAATTTTTTGGAATTTCTTTACTGCGCGATTATGTCATTAGATTTGCAAATGGGAACGATCCTGCAATGAAAAATAACAACAAATATTAACGCTTTAAAAATTTGAAAAGTTTTGAGTGTGGTTACACTAAAAATTCTTTTCACCCGTATGACTTCTAGCGCAGTGATTCAATCGAAACGAAATTTATTGGTTGGGTTTAGTTTAACGTGAAGCAGATTTGGTATATATTTTGCTTTGCTGCTGACACAAGGTAACCAGCATTAGCCATTTTCGTAACTTTTGCATCAACAGAGGCTTCAAATTAAGTTATCATATGAAAAACATTTGCAATAAAACTAAGAAAACAATTTTTAAATATTCCGAGTTTTGAACATTTTTTGGATGGCAGCCTCAAACAACGTTAACCGCTAAAGCTTTTGACGAAATCCTCCGATGAGAACGAAATTCAAAGGATAAGTTGATTTAAGTATGAGCTTGTGAAGGTAAACTTATTGTTGCTTCGTTGGGCAAATGTTGCCAGCACTGAACATTTTCATCATTTGTGTTATAGTCGAGTTCTGTTGCTCTGAACAAGGAATGGTTGATATGATTCTACAAAAAAGTGTATTACGTCTTTCCACATTTTTTTGTCACTCAAAGACAATTTCTTCGAAAATTAGTTTTCTAGCGGTTCAGGTGCGCTAGAGTTTTTTTTCTTTGTAGAAATTTTTAACCGCAAAACAAAACTTACGCAATCAAAATAAAAACTAGAAACACTAATGTTCGAAGAACAGTAGAAGAATCGTGCAGGTTTTGAGTGCATATTCCACCACATGTGCTGCTTATTACGGCCAAATTGTTTCAAATGCCACGTTTTACTTTCGTCTTAAGAATGCATTATAACTCATATGGTGCAAGGTTTCAGATATTACCACTGGCATGAATTTCAACGTTTATGAGAGCAAAACACGGGTTAATTATATTCGTTATCAGTTGCTTATTTCACATAATTTTGAAAGCAGCATCTCATATAACATTAATGAAGAAAATGCTCAGTGCCTGCAGCACTGTAACTGAAGTTGGTGTTTGGGGCTGCGATCCGAAAAATTTGCAGAACTTTACGAATTGTAACATCGGTTATTTATTTTCATTGTAAATGTTTCCGGTATGTATACTAACTGTAAGCATTTATTGATACAAAAGTAGCACAACCGACTCGTGCTGGCAACCTTTCGCCAGTATCAAATCCAAGAATATATCAAATCTGCTTCACGTTGTTTAATTACATTCGAAGTTATAGGAGTATAAAGAAATTTAGGGTTACCTGCAGCGAGTTTTTTCAAATGATCGAAAGCTTAATATTTGCTGTTTATTGTCACTACAATATCATTACCATTTGAAAATTCTACGATAAAACCGCTTAATAAAGATATTGCAATTAAACACAAAACCAACAATAGCTGGCAACCCTATCGTGTCTTTTCAACCAAATTTGACCTGAATAATTTTTATGACAGGTTTCATTAATTGTATGAAATTCGTATTGATTTCATGACTGCACTGGAAGTTATAGTGCAAAAAGTTTTATTTTCCTGAGCGAATTTTCAAAACCAAAGACACAAAAATTACCATAGCTGGTAGCACCAATCAAATTTTTCAACCAAATTTCCACCAAACTGAGATTAGAGTTAGGTTTAGCTTCTGTGTCAATTTCATGAAAATCTGGTAACTTATTCACATTTCATAGGGCAAAAAGCAGTTTTTATTCTTTGTAATTTTTCAAGATGGCACCACTGGCACAGAGTTGCCCACAATTCAAAATCGCTTCTATCAAATCTGGTCTTACTTAAGTCCAATGCATTCTGTAAATTTTAGCTGTATCTGATTATTGGTTCGTGAGTTTCCGTGAACAGAAGTTTTTGATGCTAAAAATATAGGTTAACTGGGAGAGGGTTACCGTTCTTGTCCGACATGAAATTTCCGAAGTTTTATTTTGAACGTGTAGATAAAACATAAGATTTATATACAGATTGGTTTTATTGTAAGAAACGGACATTTTTTTTAATATTCGAAGGTTTGAATGTTTTCACTTCCAAATTTTTTTTTTCAAAATGAAGACACCAAAATTATCATAGCTGGCAGCTCCAACCGAATTTTTCGACCAAATTTCTACCAAACGTGGCTTAAAGTAAGGTCCGGCTATTGTGTAAGTTTCGTCAAAATCGAACGATTCAATCAGAATTTATAGGGCTAAAAACAGTTATCTTTTTTAGTGGTTTTTCAAGATGGCACCACTGGCACAGAATCGCCCGCATTTCAAAATCACTTCTATCAGACCTGGTCTTATTTAAGGTCAATACATGCTGTGAATTTCAAATAATTCTGCTCATCGGATCGTGAGTTTCCGTGAACAGAAGTTTTTGATGCTAAAAATATAGGTAAATTGGGCAAGGGTTGCCAGGCGTGCCCGTTATACCATATCTTTTTTTTTTTTTTGGTTATGTAAACAAAGCACAAGATTTACATATGAAAGGCTTATTTTTGAAGAAACGACATTTTCTCAAGAGAGACGATGATTTGGAGGTTTTCACTTTCAGTGCCTGCCCTAGCTACAGGGTTGCCAGCACGCTCATTAAAAGCCACACAAATCTACAACTAAATAATATCAATATGTCCTGAAAATTTGGTAATGATTAAATAGCTCTGTCAAAAGTTATCGAAATTTAAAAATTTTCAAATTTTCCCGTCCTCTTTTTAGGCACCCAGCGCACACATAGGGTTAAAAAATTCCAAAGCATTATCCGATTCATATGTAAAACACGTTAAAAAATTATTTTATGAACTTTATTTTTGCGAAAATTTTTTGTGCACGAAATAATAGGTATATTAAAAATATCACTTAAATGCCCGCCGGCGCGAAAAGGTTTACAATAACTGACATTTAAAGAGACCTGGACCTATTCTGCATATACACCAATGTATCCTGAAAGTTTCAGCTCAATCGAATGGCGCGTTCCCGAGATTATCTCACTGAAATTTTTTGTACATATATATATATATATATATATATATATATAGAAATATGAATTTTTGGCCGAATCGATTTTAATACTAATGTTCTTCGAACATTAGTAAAAATATTTCTTCCAGTTGTAGACAATTTAAATTTGCCGTTTCATTAGAAACAACGAAAAGTCAATTGAAGGACCTGTTTCAACATATGTGGAAGTTATGTGTATAATGTACTGTGAATCGTTATGGAAATTATAATTAGTTTTCTCAATATTCACCACTTTTGAACAGAAGGTTGCCTATGGCCACCAAACTCTCAAGCGCGGTTGTATATTATGTACACCAAAATATCTTTGAAATTGCTGTAGGCTAATATCGCCTTTTCATTTTTGTTTCTTCCTGAAAATTCTATATATGTATATTTATGTATATATGTATATTTATCTTATAACTTAGCACTTAGCTGGTGATAACCGGTACATGCTGGTAGCAAATAGCAGTCGGAGGGTATTCACTGTATGATGCCGCCATGATATTTTGACCACCATTTGTATCAATCAAATAAGTTGTAGCCGTAATAGGTGCCATTTGCTTGTCACACGGATTGATGTTGCTATTCGGCCGTTGATGTTGCATATCCATTAATATGCGGTTACGTGGAGCGGATGGCTCAGAGGATGCCGTTGAAATGGTAGTGTCCCGCCCGTTGGTTGCCGTAGGGCTGCTGCTGCAGCTGAAACCAATGCAAATGCCGTCACGGTTGAACACGGTTGTTTCGGTGACAGTACTTGAGGGGCACTATCTGGCGTCATTTGAGTTAATGTTCTAGGCAAACAAAGGGAAAGTTTCTAATAGCAGTACAAATAGACTGTAGTCCGTGTGCTCGTATTAATAGAGATTTTGATCTCAATTCACTGCCTTAGCTAGATGTTTACGTTATTTTCTAACATTGCTCACAATAAAAATTTCGCGTTTGTTGCCAATATTAGAGATACACTCCAGCCGTATCACTTTCAATTCTATTCCTTTGCGCAAACACACAATCGCGTTTTGACTCAAACTTGAATGAGTTCGACTCTACCTAACGTGAATTACTTGTAATAGAATGACCGTGTCAGCTCATTTGCAGTAGACCCTCATGGTTTTGGCTGCGTAATCAATTAAATACACATCGAACCGGGTCTAATGTGACGCAACTTCTGCACTCGTCCACGCAATAAGTTCATGAGCACCAGTATAAAACGGGAAACTACTCGTTGAATTTTTCAACCACGACACGTTATTTGGGAGCCCCCTTGCTAAACATACACCCACGCATAATCTTGCAATGAACGAATCATTTTGAATTACTGCAAAGTTAGTTGGCTTAGCTTTCTGCGTTTGAATCAATCCAGTATACTGTTTTGCCCTTTTCGAATTGGAACTCGGCAACAAATTAGAACGCATGAACGGACGCGGACGAGCGAACTGCCCACAAAGCAAGAAAGCCGTGTCAAAGGCGACACATATGCGCCCGTTAAATCAAATAATGCTAATCGAGCTCAGTTTAATGTAAAAATGCACTAGTACCTGACCCAGTAATCCACCACCTTGTCTTCACTCGCACTCGATGGCACTATCGAATCTGTCGCCTTACTTAAATCTCACATACACATGTATAAATTTTCTTTCGACACCGATCTATGGGTGCATTCACTCAATTTTCGTTTTCCACAAGCGAATCTTTCACTCCTTACGCCAACAACACGTGTCATGGTTCAGACTGTCTATTCGAAGACCTCTCACACTGTACCGTGGAACGAGCTCGTAAAAGCACACACCCGAATCGCCTTTATAATTTCTACTTTTCGTTGCCCTTAAGTACCAGGGCCAAACGACCGCCACCACGGCCACGATTTTTCTGATTTCCGACCTCTCGTCGCTACGGGTGAACAAAGACTGTGTCGAAATGCATTTTGCGTCAAACGCAAAATGCATTTCGACACGAGCGCGACTTATGACCACGAAACCAGTGGTCAGTGAAAAAAACAAATTTGGTGTTAATTTGAGTTTTATTGAGTAACAACTGAACTGAATACAAGCTTAGAGCCTAGACAGACAGCGCAGCCTAAATGATCAAATGATCGCAGCCTAAATGATCAAGTTAAGCAGTGTTTTGCGCGGTTCTTACTTAGATGGGGGACCATTTGTCATTTTTGCTGTCGGATACCAACAAACTAGTTGTCTAGGAAACACTATACAAAAAATTTCAAAATATTTATACAATTTTAATGTAGTTCTTGCCCGGTTTCTATTCCAACTTTATTAATTAGCACATAAGAAAGGCAACATACACCTTCAATTCATCCATTTTACAAAAACTTGTTTCTTTGAGTGACAGATAGTCAGAGTGACAGATAGATTCATCATTAACGCAAGGGCTGTGTGTCAGGTACTTTTATATTACTAATTTAGGCATAAATGATCATTAGTAAATTAGTAATTTAAGTGCCTGTGTGTCTAGGCTCTTATGCTGATCAATTTATGGAAATTGCAAAGTGCAAGAACAGCTGTACAATATTACATTGCTGTTTCTTGATCAATTTGCTAAAACAGGAAATGCATCGTATTGCAATTTAGAATGTGTTGATTTAGGTTTCGATAAAGTTAACTAGAGGTCGTCTTGGGCACGTGCTTGGTGTGGCAGGTGTTTGTATGAACCGGACGGCAGGTGTAGTATGGTACGGCAGGTGTTGCCGTAACTCCTCCCCCCTAAGTGGGTTGCTCTAAAGGAACTGGGTAGAAACGATTTGTTTGACTACAGGAGGCTGTTGCTTGACTCGTAGCCATATGACCAAAAGGACGATGATGGGTGATATTCCTTTGGTAAGTGCTGTTGTCCATTACTTCGATTTTTTCTGGTTTCGGGAAGCTGTATTGCTCCAGGATGTGCATGTCGGCTTCTCTCAAGGTGAATGATGCGTTAGTTTTGGTGACGGGGAAGATGTTTATTTCGTCATAAAATGTTGTTTTTGCGCCATTGTATGTAGTGTCGAAAATCTCGATGTTGCAATTTTCGAACCGGATCAAGCCTGTACCGTAAGTTGTTCGGTCGGTGGGGCCGCTTGTCGATTTGACGGTAGTTTCCGGCATGTTGATGAAAACAACGTAGTTCGGCTCAGGTTCGAATACTTCTGGTGTACCAGGGATGGCTTCGAGTCGACAGGATGTTGGTTGTCCATTCATAACGTCAGCAATGCACCTGGAATTACTCCAATTTTTGAGAAGTGTTTGTTCTTGACAGTAAAAGACTCCTTCGATTTTAGGGCATTTTGCATCAAGTAGTTGAACACTTTTTAGGATGGGAATTGCGTAGGGTTTAGTTTGTATTCTGTGGGTATGGTTTATTGGGAGAGGAATGATGTGGAAGAAGGAAGAGGTTTTGTTAGTGAGTATTGGGATTTGGATGTTGAAAATGATATTCGAATGATTATAGTATGCTTGTAAGTTTAACAGTTCATAGATTTGTTCATTGGTCACGATACTCACTGATTGTTTTTGAAAGGTTTGTGAGGTTTTTGTTAGCTGATCGGTTCCTAAAATCTGTTTTGAAATTATATTTAAACGAGCAAGAACTACGGCTTGTGCGATATTATTTAGTAGATCGATATTGTAGATCATTTGGTTTAAGTGTTGCAATCGGATTATTGTGTTGTGTTCCTGTTTTATTTGGTTTTGAAAATCTTTAAAATGTTTATTAATTGTGTGTGTTTGGCTATTGATGTGGTCGGTAATGTTACTAAATCTTTCCATGAATGCATTATTTAATGGTATTTGGCTGTTAATTTTATTACTAAGCCCGGATTAATTCAACGTAAGCTGCTCAATTTCTTTATTTATTTTAACGGCATCGTTCGCATCCATATTTCCTGTTATACCTTTGATGAGTGAACCGATTCCGTTGATAAGTCCTCGTTTTAGTCTTCCAATGGGTTTGAGGGTATTTAGCTTATGGGTTAATTCGTCAAGTTTAATTTGAAGCACTGCTAGTGTTTCGGACGTCAGCGTATCGTTATAGTTGTTTAGGGTGGATTGGATGTTGTTCAATGTCTGTTCGTACTTGTCTAGTCTTACTATGTGCACCAAGTTTTCAAATGAGCGTATGATTCTAACCGTCCCCAGTTGTAGAGGCAGAATTCCCTGGCTGTTGTTGAGGAATTGTATTTCCATGTTCTGCGCTTGGACCACCAGAATTAATCTGAAATTTACGTTTTCTTTTAATTTTCCCTTTGTGAAGTTTTTGGTTTCTGTATGTAATTAGTGTTAATTTTTTATCTTTTCGGACTTTCTGTTTGCTAAATCTGGGGGTAATTTTATTTCGCCTACACTCTTTTCGGAAGATAATATCGTTTTCTTGGAAAGTTTGAGGGGTTTCACGGTTTGAATTTAATTTTTGCAAGTTTTTATTTACTAGTTTCTCTACTTCATTTTTAATTTTTGGGTAGAGTTGTGATCTAAATTCGTTCAATTTATTGAGGTATTCGTGTTCATTGTTAAACGTTATGTTTTTATTAAATATATGGGTTCTACCTGTGAATAGCTCAAATGGTGTTAGTTTGGCTGTGGAGTGAATAGCATTATTGTAAGTTATTATTGCTTCATTAAGTATTTCTTCGTGATCTAGGTCGAAGTTAAGTTTTTTTCGTTTTTCTAGGATTATTCGGTATGTCTCTGTTAAAATTGAATGCCACCTTTCTACGTAGGAACTGCTGCTGGTTTGTTGAAATGAGGTAAGGTGGACAATGATTCTGTATTGGCTGCAAAAGTCTTTAAATAAGGTGGATGTCATTTCAGTCCCTTGGTCAGCGGTCAGTTTCTTTGGAATTCCGTGGATGCTAATATTTTACTATATTTAAACTCTTCTTGGTTTCTAATGTATATGCAGCTGCAAATTTGGAAAAACGGTCTATAATTGTCAAAATAGGTTTGCCCTTGACTGTGTAAACATCAACGTATGTATGGTCTAAAGGTTTTTGAGGGCTTTCGGAAGCTTCATATTGCAGTTTAGGAGGGTTTCTGTCATATTTCTGCATTTGGCAGATTTCGCAATTATTTATAATTTTGGTAGTTTTGTCTTTGAGGAAGGGAAAGTAATAAGTTCTCTTGAGGTGCAAAACGGTCTCGTTGATGCCTCTATGGTTAATGTTAACGTGATATTCGTTTATGATTTTGTCTTGTTCGTCTGAGTCTGTAATGTCTCGTAAGAATTCCATGCAGCGGATAATTTTGAAAATTGGGGATTGTGAGAAAAATTTGGAGTAGGCGGTTTGTACTACGTTGAATATTTTATCTGTGGTGAATATAGCATTCATTTTATTTGGTGCCAAATATTTCATGAAAATTTCTGTTACATTACTTTCAGTGAAGTCCCACATTCTTATTATTCTTCTCTGTTTGTTTTTAAATGGCATTTCTAGAGATGTATGTGGGGTTCTGGTGGATTCTTCGAGGATGATCTGAAGAGAAAATTCGTTTAAGGGTCGTTCTGAAATAGGGATAGCGTCGTCAAGGTTTTCGTCCGCAGAATGCACAGTTGATCCCATTTCGGCTTGAACAGATGCATTGTCCGCCGGTCTAGTTTCACCTATATTTACTTCTATTTCCCGGTTCCGGCTCAATGCATCTGCATTGGAGTTTTGAGTCCCCTTTTTATATATGACTTGATAGTCGAACTCTTCTAGTTTGAGGCGCCATCTAACAAGTTTTGAGTTTGGATCTTTTAAACTCATTAGCCATGTTAGTGGTTTGTGGTCCGTAACAATTTGAAATTTTTTTTCCGAACAGGTACGGCCTAAAGTATTTAACGGCTCATACTATTGCCAGTAGCTCCTTTTCTATGGTGGAGTGGTTTGATTCGGAGTGTGTCAATGTGCGACTAGCGTAACAGATGGGTCTATCACTGCCGATGGGTCCTTGCGATTATACCACTCCTATTGCGTAATTACTAGCGTCAGTTGTCAACACAAAAGGTTTGGTAAAATCTGGATATTGCAGCACAGGCTCATTCATTAATAAATCTTTACAGAATTCGAATGTTTTGACATATTTTTCCGTGAGCTGAACACCGTTTCCCTTTTTCAGGCAACTTGTTAGGGGTTTAGTTAGCTTTGCGAAATCTTTTATAAATTTCCGGTAATAGCCTAATAAGCCGAGAAATCCTTTGAGCTCTTTTTGGTTTTTGGGAATTGAGAAATCTCTAATAGCCTTTATTTTGTCCGGATTAGGTTTAACCCCATCCGCAGATACTATATGCCCTAGAAAAGCAACTTCTCGATGTAAAAACTCAGATTTATCGAGCTGTATTTTAAAATTAGCGTCACGAAACCTTTTAAAGACTTTTCGTAGATTTTCTCCATGCTCTTGGAGTGAAGTTGAAAAAACAATGATGTCGTCCAGGTATACGAGACATATTTTGCCTTGTAGGTCCTGGAGAACATTGTCCATCACGCGTTGGAATGTTGATGGGGCATTTTTCAGCCCGAAAGGCATTCGGATAAACTCATAGTGTCCGCCTTCAACCGTAAACGCTGTCTTGTTGACGTCTCTGGGGTCCATTTCTATTTGGTGGAACCCGCTGGCGAGATCTATTGTGGAGAAGTATAAGCATTTGCCAAGTTTGTCTAATATATCTGAGATGTTAGGCAAAGGGTAACGATCAGTGATGGTTTTTTCGTTTAACTTACGGTAGTCTATGACTAGTCGCCACTTTTGTTTGCCACTGGCATCCTTTTTTTCGGGACTATCCACACTGGCGAGCTCCAGGGTGAATAGCTGGGTCGGATTATGCTTTGTTCGAGCATATCGGAAATTTGTTTCTTTACTTCGTCTTTATGGACGTAAGGATACCTGTATGATTTTGTGTAGAGTGGCACATTATCTGAGGTCAGTATACGGTGTTTAATTTGATTAGTGAAAGTCAACTTTTGGCCTTCTCGAAAAAAAATATCATTGTACTCGCGACAAATCTGAATAATGAGATCCCGCTCTTCTTTGTTTAGGTGCGACATTCGGATTAGTTCGGTTATATCTTTGGGTGGAATAAGGCAATTGGTCTCATAGGTGCAATCTATGTTAAAATGGCTTACTTCGTTGATTTCGTCTTTTAGTAGTTTAGAGACTTTGAGAGGTTGTTCAATATATAGAGGTTGATCCTCGTTAGCATAATTTGTTACTACTATAGGACAATACCAATCATTAGCTTCATAGATTCCTTCTGATATTATTAAATTAGGAGCCACTTCTGTTTTTTTTTATGATTATGTCTCCGTTACGGACATCAACAGGTAGTTTTGCGACGAACTTTGAATTGGAGGGTACAGTGTATTTTTCGGATGTCAGATTTGGTTTGAAACTTAAGGGAATAGTGGCTATGTCTACCTTAGCATTTAAATTAGTAAGAGCACCTAATCCAAGGAGTCCATCGAAATACTTATGAAATTTAAATATTAGAAATCTGATGTCGCCTGGTTGTTTAAATTCATTAAAGATTGGGAGAGTCACTGTCTCCTCTAGTTTGTGTTTGTTGAGAACAGTATTGATAATGATTGGTTTTGTTTTCTGAACATCGTCTGGGTGAATGAATTCAGGATTTATGAAGGACGATGAGGATCCTGTGTCTATAAGGAATTTGAGGTGGTGATTAAAAGGAGAAGCAATTTGGATGTATGGTAGGTTGCATCCATGCACGTTTATATCTATGTAACCTGTGAGTTTGTCGAGGCGGTTAGTGGAAAATTTCCGTCATCGATTTCCTGAGCATCAGGGTGGTATTCATATTGGTTGTCATTTCGTTCATACGTGTCGTCTGAGAATTCTTGTCTGTTATTGTCCTAAGTTCCGTATAGTTGATCGTCGGTGTTACTTGCATCTTCGTATGAGTAGTATCCATCAAGGTTCTGTTGATAGGACTCATTAGGGGCTGGCACGAAGGTTGATGAGGTATTATTTTCATTGTCAAGGTTCTTTGTCTCACAAATGTTGAAAAGTTCTTTGCCTACAAAGCTGGGAGGACCTGTGGAGTGAAAGAAATTGTTACCCGTCAGACTCGGTTGGGGTGCTATGGGTGTGACTTGTCCCTGTCTGAAGCGCGAGTTGCCAGAGCTTGTGTCCATTGGCTCGGGGCGTGGTAGTGATAGTCTATTGAATGGTAGGCCTTGTTGTGGGTTGGTACCGAAATTAAATTGTGTTCTAGGTTGTTGGTTAAATGGGTTTGGTCTATTAAAGATATTCTGAAATTGGGGGGGGTCTTGGTTTGAATGCATTTGGTACCTGGTTGCCAAATTGTTGTTGGAACGGATTAACCGAAGATTGTTGGAGATTAGGTCGGAATGTTTGTGGGAAAGAATTTCCAGCTAAATAGGACGGTTGGTCAAATATTGAATTAGACTTTTGATTAGTATTCATTAGAAGCTGTGGCTTCTTTTGATTATTCGAAATCTTGAATTTTGAATCGTTTTTTGCGTAAAAAATGTTCTGCTCTTTAATGCAGTATGAAAATGCTACGGCAAGTGTCTCTGGCTGCATGGCTCTAATAGTGGAGCCGAGTGGCTCACGAAGCCCTGCCAGGAGAGAATTGAGGCACATGTCCGAATAAAGTTTGCGTTTCGCTTCAATCACATTAACATTTTGTTCATGAATTTGAACATGAGCTAAAATGGTTGATAAGATTTCAACTATTTTGCTGTAAAACTTCTCTACCGTTTTATGACGCTGTTTAGTACTACAGAGGTCTCTAATTAACGAAGTTTCATTACGTTTGTCGCTGTAGAGGAGAATTAGATTGTTCTTAATCTCTTTCCACTCAAGCGGCGTACCGTGCATATTTAAAACTTCGTTAGCGTGTCCATCAATCTTATTACGTATGGCCTGAAGTAGCACTTTTGCGTACGTGGGTTCTACCGCGTGGGCCAGAGAAAGTATTTCTTCTACGTTATTTATGAAATCATAGAGTAATCAAGGATTTCCGTTAAATTTTGGTATATCTTTAACCGCGTCTGGGACCCGAAGTGCATTAAATATGTCTACAATTGACGTGTTCACGACAGCCATAGCTGAATCAATTCGGTGAGAATTTGAAAAAGAATTATTGAAATTTTCACTCCCGATGGAAAGATTTTCGTCACACGAATTTTCACTCAAATTTGGCACAACACAATTTTCACTTTCACTTTCACTAATTAGTCTATTGGTTAATGGTACTAATTTTAAATGCCTTACTCTAGGGTATGGTCTAGGTCTATTCATTAATTTATGATAATTTTTAATTTTGAAATCGTTATTTAATATAGATAATATATAAATAGTAGGGGAGAGGCACGTAGGTTGATCATAGTTTCATTTTGGGGTTGCCATTTTCCACCCTGGATTTCAATGAAAAAAATGGATTTCAATGAAAAATAAAAATTGTATAGGCAATTTTCGAAAAGTACAATATTTGGCACCAAAAAAAATGGCACGTAGGTTGAGCCAGTCCAAACTCTTGTTTTAAAACCCAACCAAAGTTAATTAATCCACACAATTTTTATTGTTTCTTGCCTAAACATTTGTTGTAAAGGTATTTCTGAAAATAAATGATGAACATAAGTGAAAAAATTGGAAAAAAAAAAAATAAATAAATAACGAAATTGAGGTAAAGTTCGAAATATTTTAATTTATTCATATTCGTCATCCGAGTTACAGTTCTTGCATGTATAATAACTGCGGGTCATATTAGCACACTAAGTGAAATGGTCGTTCGCACTTGTTGCATTGGATGGAGTTGTTCTTTGTCAACTTGGCTGGCAAATCCTTCATACAAATCATGCAGAAGTCCATATCTTCCTTGATTTTTCTTCTTTTTTTTTCTTTACTGCATCACTTTTCTGCTTCTTCTTCTTGAGATTAGCAACGTGCAACAAATTTTGAATTCGGGATTACAAAAATATATTGAACAGTTTAATATCTAAATCGTGTTCGCGCGAGCTTACATGCCGGGATCAACACACAGCCAAAACCTAACCTGACCTAACACACTCAAACAAAAAAACACTTCTAATGCTAGTCTGATGCAATTCCGAACATGAGAAGTCATTAAATGTGACGTATTCAATTTTACACATCCAAAATATGCAGCGTCTAATAATTTCACAGTGGCCCAACCTACGTGCCTAAAAGTGGCGCAACCTACGTGCATCGATGCGATTTCAGCATGACGCTAATTTTTTTCAGAATGAATCCGCATGTTCATAATTCAACCAGAATATTAAAGTAGAAGTAAAACTACAGTAAAAAAGTTATATTTACCTTCTTTCAACGCATAACACTTCTCGATATTCACGTCTGAACTTGACTGTGGCTTTACTTTTCTCGAGACATTCTTGGCTACGCGCCTGAACAAAGCACAGGAAGGGAGAATAATCGCCCCTCTCTTTTATGAAAAGTTTTGACTAATGACATGACTATCTGGAAGCATGAGCATTTGAGTCCTGAATGTAATGGACTGAAAATATTCAGCTGGCTCAACCTACGTGCCGACTCAACTTACGTGCCTCTCCCCTACGTATATAGATATATATGTATATAGATGTAGATAGTGTAATATATGACAACGATTTGTTCACGGTTAGTTATTTAAGGAATAGGAAGGGAATATATATGCAAAGGATGTAGTTTCAACGAACTTACTCGCAAAATATTATCCAATGATACATGTTGTTACTGCCAGTAATTTTTCAACAGGATGCAGCAGACTCGATATTCTGTCGAGTTTTAGCACTGTATTTTTCGGTAATCCGCCGAAATCGAAAAGTTTCTCCAATGACGCACTTTAATTAACAACACCGCACGATTTTCTTTGTACTATAGGCTCGATATTCTGTCGAACTTGAACACTTTTCTTTTTAACCGATTAACCGTCGATTGCGTATTTTAGGAATCCGCACGACTGCGCCACTTATGACCACGAAACTAGTGGTCAGTAAAAAAAAACAAATTTGGTGTTAATTTGAGCTTTATTGAGTAACAACTGAACTGAATACAAGCTTCTGCTGATCAATTTATGGAAATTGCAAAGTGCAAGAACAGCTGTACAATATTACATTGCTGTTTCTTGATCAATTTGCAAAAACAGGAAATGCATCGTATTGCAATTTAGAATGTGTTGATTTAGGTTTCGATAAAGTTTACTGGAGGTCGTCTTGGGCACGTGCTTGGTGTGGCAGGTGTTTGTATGAAACGGACGGTAGGTGTAGTATGGTACGGCAGGTGTTAGGAATTCGCTGTTAGGAATTGCGTTAGGAATTCGCTCGCTTGGCAATTACAATGACAAGGTCACATAGGACTTGCTGTACCTTGTTATTGTTCAAATTGAAACGCATTTCAATTTGAAATAAATGTAGCAATTTTGAGCACAGGACAGTGTGCGTCGAAATAATGGGTCCAGTAATTTCAATTGAAACTACTGGATGCTACAGGAAGTATCATCGGAACAGGGAATAGTGAACTTTGTGAATGTCCTTCCGATACTTCTACCTTGGGGCAGGAGTGACACCTGCAATAGGCGCGAATGGACGATTTCCAAATAGAATTTGGTAACAGATTGTGAACGGGTGAGCTTAGTGGGCTTATCACTTAGTGATGTCTTTCGCATGAAAGACGCCCACTGATCGTCCATTTTGATCGGCGAGCTGGTAATATGCTCCTCGGATCTGCTGTATTACCTTGCTAGGTAAGAACTTCTGGTCCAGCTTTGCATTGTAGTGCGCAGCCGCGTCACTTTGCCGGAAGCTGTGCATGTATACTATATCGCCAGGCTGGTAGGAGACCAACCTGGAACGAAAAAGTGCATTCTTTGTGAAAAAGATTCCTCATTCTGCTGACGACGAATGTTTGAGAAAGATTCTTGAAGCTGATTTTCATATAAACGATTACAAAGTGAAATTTTTATCCCAGCTTAAACATATATCCTCAAGACGGTGTAAGGTCTTTGTCCCATCAAAATATGCCTGGCTTTTTACTTGCTTGAGTGGAAACAACATCAATTGGAAAGGAATGACATTTAGCCCTTGGAGAAACATCACCGACAAAACTAGGTATAAGAAAAAACAAAAAATTGTAAGAAAAAATTGTATCCCTAGTCACACCTTTACCCAATTTTCTTCCACCCATAAAACTCGCTCATCACCTACTTAGTCCCCGTCTCCAGTGACAACAGATAATTCTTCCTTATCTAACTGTTCCAATGCTTTTACCTATAATAATAATAATGCACTGATACCCCCAGCAGTTAACACGGCATCTTCTCCCTCAAGCAGGTGTACCAACGTTGTTAATAAACACTCCTCCAAGGTTTCCAGTCAGGCCGTCAGGCCGCCTCCTACCTTCGCGATCGAACACAATGTGTAAAATTTCAAGGATTTTTATCGAAAAACGTTAGTGCTACCTCTGGTGTACCCCAAGGTAGCCATCTTGGCCCACTTCTTTTTAATGTATTTATTTCCGACTTATCTGACGTCCTAGCAGGCATACCTCATGTTCTCTATGCAGACGATCTCAAACTTTATCAGACTATTGAATCGAAATCGGATGCCTCCTTTCTCCAATCCAAGCTTGATTCACTTGATCAGTGATGCAATACAAACAAACTCTCTCTCAGCATTAATAAATGCCAAGTTATTAGTTTTTCCAGGAAATACACGGTCACACACAATACGTACTTCCTCGGCAATAATATGCTAACCCGAGTTGATAAGATTGCAGACCTCGGTGTTATCTTAGATGAAAAACTCCGCTTCGCCTTACACTTTGATAAAATACTTTCTCGTGTGAGCAAACAGCTAGGTGTCATCAAAAGACGTGCCAAAGAATCACAAGATCCTTATACACTTCACTTGTACGTCCTATTTTCGAATACGCTTGCATTAGCTGGAATCCCGCTTTTGAAACCCACAGGGACAGACTCGAGTCAATACAAAAACAATTTTTACTTTTTGCCTTGAGAGAACTGTACAACCCTTATGATTTTAATAGCCTACCCCCTTATGAGTTTCGAGTGGGTCATTTAAACCTATCAACATTAGCCTCCAGAAGAATGATGATATCGGCCTGCTCCACATTCGACGTCATTAGAGGCGCTATTAATGTAGAATTCCTGAATAGTAAAATTTTGATAAATATTCCTGTGAGGAACACCAGGTCCAATCGTTTCCTAAAAGAATATTCACATTGGACGACATATGCACCTAATGAGCCAATTAATAGATGCTGCAGAATATTCAACAGCATAAGTAATTTATATTCCCCTACGATTTCCAAATCCTCCCTTTTGCATGCCATCCATACCCCTAGAACTGAAGCTATAGCTTATATGTCAATGTTTTTATTTATTGATTGTTATTTACTAATCTATTTGTTGCTTTTTTTCATTTGTTTGTTACTTATTTAACTTGTTTGTTTTTACTTTTTACTTTACTTTTCCATTTTATTTTTAATTTGCTATTTTATATGTGATTTTGTACCTTGTTTTGAATAAATAAATAAGAATAAGAATAAATAAGATTGTAAGATTTGGCATTGCGGGTTTGAGCTCGAGTGGTAAGATTGCGGATCTGTTGGCGGATGAGTGCGAGGTGGTCAACAGGCGGCAGATCGAGCTTCAGCTCATCCAGGAGCTGAAGCTGCCTAAGGAATGCATAGATTTTCCCGTGGGTTACCGTGGGTTGCCCAAAAACGGTCTGATAGGGTGAAGTACCAATTGTGGCATGTGGAGCGGAGCGCAGTGCAGAAGTGATCTCTGTCAGCTTACCGTCCCAGTTGTTTTGACAGGGGTCAATGTAGGCTCAAATGGCGGCGATAAGCGTGTGATTGAGTCGCTCAGAGGCATTTGCCGGCGGAGCGTACACAACCGTAAAGGTATGGGAGACCCCGAATTCCCCCAATAGGATCCGAAATAAGTTAGACCGAAGTTGAACTCCGTTGTCTGAGACGATGCTTTCCAGAACTCCGACCAGAAGAAATATCCGCTTCCTCAAGATTTCCGTTAGAGTTGGGCGTTATTTAACGTAACACATTAAATTACGTAGTTCCAAATCTGTTACATGTTCCCAATGGAACATGTTAGTGAAAACTACATGTTATTTTTGGAATGCTTTACTCATATCAAAATCGAGTAACGCCTAGCAAAACGTTTGAGAAGTCATAAGTGGCTCAACAGCATGCGATAATCGTTTCGGTAATTGGCATTTTCTTTATTGTACTTGTTTGCCAGCTCACCGCGGCAAAGGAAGAGGAAAATTCATATTTTTAGTTCTATTAGCTTTTAGCTTCACTGGCGATGATTTGAACAGGAACGCACAAATACACAACGTTGAGTAAACTGAATAAACAGTTTGGAACGCTCTGTAACGTATTAGTTACAGTGCCTTATATTGGAACGCGCAACGTGTATGATAAAACACGTTGCGCGTTCCAATATAACTCACGGGAAGAACATTTTTCCAAAAATAACATGTAACTGGAACATGTTACTCATCGGAAAATGTAACGCTGAAATGTGTTACTTATCTTTATCGTTATTTCCCATCTCTAATTTCTGTCACGGCCCCTACGGTGAATTTCCGCAAAGTTTCGATAAACGGGAAACGTGACAGGTGATCCAGAACGATGAAAGCTCCAGTGTCACCGGACCTGAGCCTAGGATAGGGGCCAATAATGTCGATATACAAGCGCTGGAATATGCGCTCGGGAACGTACTGAGTCCTCATTGGTGAACGAAAGGTGTGCGAAGGGGCTTTTGTTGTCTGACAGATGATGCATGAGTCCATGTAAGCTTTAACTTGAGCAGCCATTTAAGGCCAGAAAAACCATTGCCGTAGTCGGTCCAGGATTTTGGCCACACCGCCGTGTGCACTCCAAGGTGGATCATGTGTCTGCTTCATTAAATTTTCCGTCCTTTCTGAAGGCACCCACTACTTCCAGATCAATTCTTCCTGTAGTACGTTTCCGGTCGCATACTCAGTACGCTTGTACACGTACCCATCTACCACTTTTAGGTCCGGCAGTTGATATTGTTCTGCATTGACTTTTGCCGCTAGCTCCATATAGGAAGGGCTTTTGAAGTGTGGCGAAGTCAGGTCCAGTTCCACTGGAGTCTCATCGCTCTCCGCCGGCGTCAATGCCTCGGCAGAGAACATGCGTGACAAGGAGTCCGGCACTACATTTTGGCTTGCCTTTCGGTGAACGATGGTAAAATTAAACCCGTGAAGTTTAAGGGCCTACCGGGCTAAGCGACCATTTAGATCTGATTAGTGCATTAGCCATTTTAGGGAAGCATGGTCGGGCATGATTTCAAATTCATGATCTTTCACGTAGGCACAGAACTTCTGGATTGCCAACACCGCTACCAGACATTCTTGTTCAGTGACGTTTCGGTGAGCGGGATTCAGTTTGTGGGACATATATGCGATGGGGGCTTCATCCCCTTCGTTTTTGCGTTGAACCAGTACTGCCCCTACTTCATGTTGACTTGCGTCACATTGGATGGAGAAGGAATTTGTGAAGTTTGGGCTGTGCAACACAGGGGCTGAAGCCAGGCTGAGTTTCAGTTGCCTCAAAGCATTTAGCCGCTCATCCGTCCACACAAACTGACTCCGCTTTGAAAGACAAAGACGCATACTCTCTGACAAAGCGCCGATACCAGCCGCAGATTCTCAGAAATCTACGAAGCTATTTCGTCGCTGACTGAAGCGGAAAGTCCATGATGGACTTCACCTTGTCGAGATCCGTTGGAGTCGTGCCCTCACCAACAATGTAGCCAAGATACTTCACTTCTCGCAAGATGAATTTTCTCTTTTCCACATTGATGGTGACACCATCTTGTCACAGGTGGAAAGCGACTTGATGGAGTACCCCCAGGTGTTCGTCAAAGGTCTCCGTAGTCACCAGCAAGTCGTCCAGGTACACAAAGGCTTGGTGTTATAAATGCGGAGGAATTATTTTGTCCATAAGTCGCGACATCATTTGGGGCGCATTGTACAGCCCAAACGGCATCACGACAAACTTGTACAGCTGTCGCCCGGCCACCGTGAAAGCCATCCTCTCCCTAGACTTTTCTTGTAAAGGGATCTGCCAGAAGGCATCCTTCAGATCCAGGCCCGTGATGTAAGTGGCCTTTGGAGGTCTGTTTAATATGCCATCGATAAGAGGCAAGGGGTAGGCATCTTTCACTATGACCGAGTTCACCTTCCTCGCATCCAGGCATAGGCGTACCTTTGATGGTTTTACCACCAATGTCACAGGGGGATGACCAGGCGCTCTTCGACTCTTCGATCACGCCCAGCGCTAGCATGTGGTCCAGCTCCTTATATAGGAGCTTCTCAGCAGCCAGCAAAACCAAGAAATGCCTCTGTTTGATTGGTTTCTGATTGCCAGTGTCAATCTCATGCTGGATTAGCGCTGTTTTTCACAGACCCTCAACAGCGAACGACGAAAAACTAGCAATCACAGAGTTAAGTCTGAGTGTGAGAGAGTGGGCGCGATCGTCGAGTTTGTCGAGGTTGGTGTTGACTTGCTGGGCTGGCGCGAACAGGTCTGCGGCCAAGGCGCATAGATGGATGAAATCCACTTCCAGGTAGAGATTCTGGCTGAGAGTGGGAATGATCCAGAGCGTCAACGTCTTTATGAGCTCCCCAAACATAGTGTCGGCTTACACGCGGCCTACGGCTTGGTGGTGAGTGCCGTCTGTGGGCTTCAACCCGAGAAAAGCTCTTTTCCATGGAAAAGAATTCCTCTCGAGGAAGGCACGAGCCAAGTTAGCCGTCATCACGCTCACAGAAGCTCCCGTATTGATCCAGCCTGATTTTGATTGACCAAATAGCAGGACCTGTGCATACAGTCAGATGTCACTCGAGGGCACGTCCAACAAGGTGGTACAATTGAGTTCATAACGCCAATGTCGAAGGCGAGAATAATAATGTCTCATCCTCAACGTTGAGCGTTTCTGTCTGATACGATCATTGGAGAAATTTAGAGTTTTGGTCTCAAAAATTCGGTCCCTTACTGCTGTATATCTCCGCAGTCACTTATGGTAAGGTAGAAAGGCAACAGGGTTGAGAAGTCCGGTGGTAAAATGGGAATCTTGCTGAGGATTATGAAGGTGGTCTGGCTGAGGGTTGCGGGGCAGGCGGCAAGGCTGTCCTTGTTGGTGGTTGTTGCTTCATCACTGCCTACCTGCCGGAACGTGCTGAAGGAGTCCTGCGAATGGGGATGCTCGAGGTCTTGTTCGGCGTTCCCGGTGATCTGTTTTACAACTCGGCTTATAAGTGTCCGCTTTACCACAGCCGTAGCAGAACACCGTCCGCTTCTCTAGGCAGTCATCGAATTTGTGGCCCACCTTGCTGCAGTTCCAGCAGATAGGCAGAGCTGCAGCTGAAGAAATCCCGAGTGCTCTAGGGCAACTCTCAACTGGATCCAGCAGTACTTCCTCTTGCTCATTCTCATCCTAGGAATCCGTCAGCCCCGATAGATGGCGACGAGTCCCGTAGACCCTTTCTGGCTGGCCTGATGCTTTCACTTAACGCTCCCGCCTTTTTATATGCTCACGAAGCTGCTGGGTGCTGTCGAAATAGCGTTCCACCAACTGCCACTGTAACTCTGAGAGCATGTTCGCCTGCACGATATCCAGAAGGTCGTGATCGTTGAGGGGGAATGGAAGGCTGCTAGCCAAGCGCCGCACGTCTTGGTAAAAGTCGTCGAAGGACTCACCGACCTTCTATTGGCGCTGGCGGATTCTCCTCATTACCTCGCTATTGCATGCGAAATCCTTAAATTCCCGTCGCATTGCATCTCCCAGGGAGTACCAGTCGAGGAATTTGGCTTCCCGGTGGAATTGCCAGAACCATTCCTCGGCAATGCCTTTCAGCAAGCTGTCCATGTGCTGAGTGACAGCACGGAAGTCCCCTTTGAGTTGCTGACGGGTTAAAACATTGACTCGGTACAGGAATGTTTCCACGGGCATGCTCCAGCCTGGCCGCTAAATGACAGGTTCCAACCGGCCATGATCGTTGATATGCGGTCTGATGACAGACGGTCATCCCGATCAATTCGATGGCCTCCGCGAAGTGCTGAACCATTAAGGGGCTCGTTGTGGAGGGCTGAGGTTTGATGGCGTCTGGACAGCCACGAAGGAGTGTGCCCTCGGATTCATTCGGGGCGACGCGCCTTCTGTGGGTGACGAAGGAAGTATCCGGTCTGCCTCGCGATCCAACAACAGCCGCATGCTGCGTTGCAGTTCTATCAGCTGCCGCTGAAAAGTGCCTAATTCTTCTTGCACTATTGAACGCACTCCAGCTGTGGTAGTGAAATCTTATGATGTTGGGGGAGTTTTCGCTTTTGGATCAGGCGACTGACCCAATCCCTCCTCTCCGTTCGGGCCTTGAAGGATATATTTGCGAATCACTTCGTCTTGGCGATCCATCCCTCTCGTCTTCACTCCACCTCTCGTGGACTTGGGACGAGCTCCCTTCGCCGTTGCCTCTCCCGTCGGGGAAATTTGTACAGCAACCAGGGGGAGGCACAGTGCTCCACGGCACAGGGGGCATTCGGGGCTTTCATTCAGCCACTGCTCAATGCAGGGCCTATGGAAATGGTGCCCACAAGACGTTGTTACCGCTGGGTTGTCCCGCGCAAATCCCTGTCAGCAAATGGAGCACTCCTCCTCCACCCGGACGCTGGACAAATTCTATAGGCTTCTTCCTAAAGGCATGATGAAAACCTGGCGTGGCACGTAAACACGTGACTAACGAATATAGAATGTTTTGAGAGTAAGGATCGCGTGCACGTTAAAACGTGTCTAGCAATTATAAAAAAGTGTTTTAAAGTTAATTAAGGGTGCACGTTAAAATGTGTCTAGCGAAAATAAAAAAGTTTTTTAAAGCTAATTTAGCGTGCACGTTAAAACGTGTCTAGCGAATATAAAAAAAAAATTTAAAGTTAATTTAGGTTGCACGTTAAAACGTGTATAGCGAATATAAAAAAGTTTTTTTTAAGTTAATTTAGCGTGCACTTTAAAACGTGTCTAGCGAATATAAAAACGTTTTTTTTAAGTTAATTTAGCGTGCACGTTAAAACGTGTCTAGCGAATATAAAAAAGTTAAAAAGGTGATAACTTTTTTTTAAAGGTGGTAATTTGAGAAATTAGCTATCTAATTGTACTTGAATGTTATTATAAAAAGGTTGGCCCTCTCACTAGGTTTCACCCAGGAAGACCCTCCTGCAGGTCTGCTGGCTGGTTGGCTAATACTAAAGAACTGAAATTTTACTTTGAAAGTTACGTTGGATATTCTGCAAAAACTTGAATTTTGGGTGGGGCTTCCTGATGGGAAGACGCCCCATGTAGTGGACGGTCTGCCACCTCCGGTATCCCACGAAAGAGAGGAGTTGGGGAGAACAAAACAACTATGTTGTTTTTTGGCTCAGATCCAGCCACTGGTTTTTAGTCAGGTCAAGCTGCAGGGACGTGTAGGTAGCGCCACGCAAAACCCCATGTAATCCACCACAGCTTGAACCAACCCCGAGCCAAAGGCCGAACCCGAGTCAAAACAGCAAATATAAATAGTTGGGATAGCTTCCCGACATAAAGTGGGGCAGGGGCCCTTCGGATGTCCTGGACGGGAATGGCGGTAAACTACCAGTTCCCGTAATCCAAGGCCAACATCAGGGTTGCTCCCAGAGCCAAAAAGCTCGAAGAAAGACAAACACAAAGGGAAGCTACCCAAGAGGTATACTACAAGAAATGAAGCGAAAAAGATTGGATGGGGAAGGATGTTTGCGGCTATTGGAAAGAGCGAGATCTACATGCCTTAATAAAAAGGGCTTGTTCTATCGAACGAAAATGAAATTGAATCGCAGGGAGGCGATTCTAAGACATGCAAGTGAGAATGGAAATTTAGGGTTAAAGACGTAAAGTCTAAGGGGAGTATGAGTCGAAACTCATAGATTATTTTCTCACTTTGGTGAGTTACCCAAACACAAGTTTCGTAGCGCAGCCATTTGTAGTGAAATGTGAGTGATGGAGGCCTTATCAAAACTCAGAACCAGACCGAATTCCAGAACCAACAGTGTTAAGGTACAAAAAGTGGAATGGCTAATGCCTTTCAAGAGGCAAAATAAAAAAAAAATGCCCCGAGAGCAGGGTACCCCAGAAATGGCCGTGAAGGCCCCTCGTCTGCATTAGCGGAGTACCCTCTAACTGACCCCGACGGATGCTGTGGTGCCGCTTTGCTAGCTCGCTGCAGCTGGGATGGGTCCATAGAAATAATGGAGTCGGTTGTCTCTCAGAAAAGCAGGATGCTACCTACAATTTCATCCGTCATCGTAGAGTAGCCACAAACTGGTATACGCAAGGGCAAATAAAAGGGCTTCACGGGCTTTCGCCCAAAAAGAAGACCAATGAGGTTCCAATTAACCAAACGTTATTATTCCATTAATTAATGTAATTTGTTTTTGTTTCACAAACGAATGAATCAATAAGTACATAATTATGTCCACGCAAAAAGGCTCACAAATAATAAAACAATGGATTGATTCGTGGAAAGAAATAGAAATATAAATTAGGCTTCATGCAATTATTATATTAGAGATGAAAAATAAATTCCAAGCATCATAATTATTATTTCATGCGGTGAAATAAATATCTTTCGCGGTCTGACGAACCCCGCGGTGATTTGTTTTTTTCAGTTTGGATTTTTACTAATGTTCGAAGAACATTAGTATTAAAATCGATTCGGCCAAAAATTCATATTTCCATATATATATATATATATATATATATATATATATATATATATATATATATATATATATATATATATATATATATATATATATATATATATATATATATATATATATATATATATATATATATATATATATATATATATATATATATATATATATATATATATATATATATATAGATATATATAATATATATATATATATATATATATATATATATATATATATATATATATATATATATATATATCATAAAAAAATTTCAGTGAGATAATCTCGGGAACGCGCCATCCGATTGAGCTGAAACTTTCAGGACACATTGATGTATATGCAGAATAGGTCCAAGTCTCACTAAATGCCAATTATTGTTAACCCTTTGGCGCCGGCGGCCATTTTAGTAATATTTTTAATATACCTATTATTCCGTACACAAATAATTTTTGCAAAAATTAAGTTGACGAATTAAATTTCGAACGTGTTTAACATGTGAATCGGATAATGTTTTGGAATTTTTTTAACCCCATGTGTGCGCTGGGTGCCTAAAAAAAGAACGGGAAAATTTGAAAACTTTTAAATTGCGATAACTTTTGACAAGGCTATTCCATCATTACGAAATTTTCAGGACATATTAACATTATTCAGTTGTAGATTTGTGTAGCTTCTAATGAGCGTGAAAGTGAAAGTGAAAGTGAAAACCTCCAAATCATCGTCTCTCTTGAAAAAATGCCGCTTCTTCAAAAAAAAGCCACTCAAATATAAATCTTGTGCTTTGTTTATATAGACAACAACAAAAATTTGATATGGTATAACGGGCACGCCTGGTAACCCTTGCCCAATTAACCCATATTTTTAGCATCAAAAACTTCTGTTCACGGAAACTAACGATCCGATGAGCAGAGTTAATTGAAATTTCCAGAATGTATTGGTCTTAAATAGGACCAGGTCTGATAGAAGTGATTTTGAAATGCGGGCAATTCTGTGCCAGTGGTGCCATCTTGAAAAATCACTTAAAAAGATAACTGTTTTTAGCCCTACAAATTCTGATTCAATCGTTCGATTTTGATGAAATTCACACATTAGCTGCACCTTATTAGACCACGTTTGGTAGAAATTTGGTCGAAAAATTCAGTTGGAGCTTCCAGCTATGATAATTTTGGTGTCTTAAATTTGAAAACATATAACTTTGGAAGTGAAAACATTCAAACCATCGAATATCCAAAAAAAAAGTCCGTTTCTTAGAATTGAACCAATCTGTATACAAATCTTATGCTTTATCTACAAGCTCAAAGTTAAACTTTGGAAATTTCATGTCGGACACGAACGGTAACCTTTTCCCAGTTAACCTATATTTTTAGCATCAAAAACTTCTGTTCACGGGAACTCACGAACCAATAATGATATACAACTGAAATTTACAGAATGCATTAGACTTAAGTAGGACCAGGTCTGATAGAAGCGATTTTGAATTGTGGGCAGCTCTGTGCCATCTTGAAAAATTACAAAGAAAAAAAACTGCTTTTTGCCATATGAGATGTGAATAAGTTACCAGATTTTCATGAAATTGACACAGTAGGTGAATCTTACTAAAATCTCTGTTTGATAGAAATTTAGTTGAAAAATTTGATTGGTGCTGCCAGCTATGGTAATTTTTGTGTCTTTGGTTTTGAAAATTCGCTCAGGAAAATAAAACTTTTAGCCCTATAACTTCCAGTGCAGTCATGAAATCAATACGAATTTCATACAATTAATGAAACCTATTATAAACATTATTCAGGCCACATTTGGTTGAAAAGCCACGATAGGGCTGCCAGCTATTTTTGGTTGTGTGTTTAATTGCAATATCTTTATTAAGCGATTTTATCGTAGAATTTTCAATTGGTAATGATATTGTAGTCACAATAAACAGCAAATATTCAGTTTTCGATTATTTGAAAAAACTCGCTGCAGGTAGCCCTAAATTTCTTTATACTCCTATAACTTCGAACGTAATATAACAACGTGAAGCAAATGTGATATATTCTTGGCTTTGATACTAGGTGATACTAGATACTAGATAAAGGTTGCCAGCACGAGTCGGTTGTGCTACTTTCGTATCAATAAATGCTTACAGTTAGTATTCATACCGGAAACATTTACAATGAAAATAAACAACCAATGTTTCAATTCCCAAAGTTCTGCCAATTTTACACCAACTTCAGTTACAGTGCTGCAGGCACTGAGCATTTTCTTCATTGATGTTATATGAGATGCTGCTTCAAAATTTTGTGAAATAAGCAACTGACAACGAATATAATTAACCCGTGTTTTGCTCTCATAAACGTTGAAATTCATGCCAGTGGTAATATCTGAAACCTTCCACCGTATGAGTTATAATGCATTCTTGAGACCAAAGTAAAACGTGGCGTTTCAAACAGTTTGGTCGTAATAAGCAGCTCATGTAGTGGAATATGCACTCAAAACCTGCACGATTCTTCTACTGTTCTTCGAACATTAGTGTTTCTAGTGGTTCAGGTGCGCTAGAATTTTTTTTATATTAAGTCGCATCTCTCAAAAGAATATTCAATGCAATTTAAAAATAAGCGCTGACTTTCCCCCAGAGAAAGCGGTTTATTTCTAGTAATTAGCACTAGAATGTTTCAATACTCACGCGGATTTTATAAAACATGAGCGCGAACAGTAAGTTAGGATGGTGGATTCCTGAAACATGAAATTTAGCGCCCTTGCGGATAGCTAGGAGCATATAGCTATTTATATTAATTGTGTATACATTTTTCTTTTATAATTATACATTTTTTTCTTGAACTAGTGTTCTCTATCTACCAGTAAACTTTGCCAATTTTTCTGCTTAAAAAAAAACTTGCAATATATCTAAATAGACTATTGTAGCAGTAATTCGAAAGTTCATATCCGACGTAAATAATATTTTGATGTTTTAATTTTCGCTGTACGTTCAATTGCAACCTGGCTGAGAAGAATATGCTTTAATGACAAACATTCGTGTTATTGTCACTAAACACATTAGCATATGATTTCAATAAAATAATCGTTTTTTTTGTTTTTGACACCAACATCTAATCGCCGATGGAAGTACTCAAATGAAATTGGATAGTAACTTACGGATACTCAATCACTTTAACTTAGACTGGAAACGACGTGAATTTATATAACTATTGTTGCAAGTATCACAGTTAGATCGTACAGCCTACCGCCAGTTGCATTGATATGATTCCGTCCAGTGTTTATGGCGAACGGCGACATTAATTCGCTATCGAATGACAACGAGCACGCCGTTAAAGCTATTGTATTTCTTGTCATTGGTAGTTTCGCCGGTTCGTTTTCACCTTTAATCTCTTTAAGGACGTCTAGCAGTATTGTTGCAGGCACGTTGTCGAAAACGCCGTCAGTTGCAACGAGAATGACAACACATTCCTTCAACATAAAACTTGCAAAATATGCTGATTCAGGGGTATTACGGTATACCTTATGTCCATATCCGTGCGGCGGCAATGCATGCTACGCCAGCCACCAACCCGGTCACCAACACGTATTACGTCGGCGTTCTGGGCCTGAGTCTTGAACCAGGCGTCATCTCCGAATTTTCCCAGTTTGTAATTTGATTGCAGGAAATCTATTGTATTTCTTGTCATTGGTAGTTTCGCCGGTTCGTTTTCACCTTCAATCTCTTTAAGGACGTCTAGCAGTATTGTTGCAGGCACGTTGTTGAAAACGCCGTCAGTTGCAACGAGAATGACAACACATTCCTTCAACATAAAACTTGCACAATATGCTGATTCAGGGGTATTACGGTATACCTTATGTCCATATCCGTGCGGCGGCAATGCATGCTACGCCAGCCACCAACCCGGTCACCAACACGTATTACGTCGGCGTTCTGGGCCTGAGTCTTGAACCAGGCGTCATCTCCGAATTTTCCCAGTTTGTAATTTGATTGCAGGAAATCTATTGTATTTCTTGTCATTGGTAGTTTCGCCGGTTCGTTTTCACCTTCAATCTCTTTAAGGACGTCTAGCAGTATTGTTGCAGGCACGTTGTTGAAAACGCCGTCAGTTGCAACGAGAATGACAACACATTCCTTCAACATAAAACTTGCACAATATGCTGATTCAGGGGTATTACGGTATACCTTATGTCCATATCCGTGCGGCGGCAATGCATGCTACGCCAGCCACCAACCCGGTCACCAACACGTATTACGTCGGCGTTCTGGGCCTGAGTCTTGAACCAGGCGTCATCTCCGAATTTTCCCAGTTTGTAATTTGATTGCAGGAAATCTTTCGGAAATCCACACACAACAGATACGAAACGCGGGAGGGGCTTCACCTGGGGTTCCACGAGGGCCTCAAGACGCGAACAGTCACCACGCATATATATTCATGGATTTTCCTTGAGAATTTCCAACTTCTACAATTTTATCGCGACAATTCAATATCGAACCATTATTTGACTCATTTTTCCACGAATCACCTCCTCGTTTCACGATACAATCTCACCAAGGAGCACATACACCGCTGTGAGGTAAAATCAAACGCGTCTATAACTGTCGAAGGAAATTCATGATACAGTGGATTGCCCGTGGTTATAGAAATCAGACGAAAGACTCCCACAACTACACTAATTCACCGATTTCTTAGAACCCTTTCTCAAAGTTGACTCGTGTTGCTTTCGGGTCGAACTTAATGAAATCCATTAGATTACACGAGAATCGATTCACGAACTGTAGAAATCAGCCAGCCACACGGTGTATCCACGTCGCATATTTTTTTTTTCTTTCGATAGGAAACACTTTGTTTTTCTTTATTATGACCGTAAATTAACGATTTAACACATCACAATGAATTTCACACACAAGATTCGGAAAGATTCGCAAAATAGGGTTTCAATCACCAAAAATCCCAACAGAAAAACCATACGTTATTCGAAATTGATACACCATTCAACTGAATTCACAAGAGATTCCTCCTCCAGCCTCTAAAATTTGTACATTTTCTTTATTCAAATTCCGTAGTCCTTTCTGTTTCTCGACCAAAACCGCCCAGCTCTTCCTCGAGCTCAAAAGTTACACACACACGACTCCCGCTAGCAAGCCATCTTCCTCGTTTTACCACTCTCCCGCAATTCTTTTTCCCAACTCCCGTTGGTCGCCGCCGGGCGAAGCCATCTGACTGCTGTTCTCAACAATGCGAATAATATATATTGTAAGGGGTGTGCTAAGGGTATCGATACCTTGGTCGGTAAAGCGATAACTTGAGAATCAGTGTGTTGTGTTCAGTAGTTGGGGGGAAGTGAGCTTGGTATATTAATAGTTTCCCATTTGGAAAACACATATGATGGTACAATTCACGTACAAAACTGTTACACATAACTCAGGTGGCGTATTTGGCGAGGCGTAGCTTTCTGCGACCTTCGTGAAAACGCGTAAATGAGTGGCTTATGTTCCGTCTTGATAACACAGGTGGCGCGTTCAATTATGTGCGAAAAATGCTGTACGTTACTATACACGGCCAACAGCTTGCGGTCGTATGTGCTGTAGTTACGCTCCGCTCTCGATAGTTTCCACTGGAAATATGCAAGTGGCAACCAGCGATTACCATGCAGTTGTTCCAGAACAGCACCCACCGTGACACTGGACGCATCTGTTACCAAGACCAGTGGCCTGTCGGGCTCATAGTAAACCAACAACGTGGTGCCAGTTAAACTCTCGCAGCATGCTTCAAACGCCTCATTAGTCGCAGAACTCCATTCTATTGCAGCATTCTCAGACTTTGCCTCCCGACAGAGTAATGCGTTGAGCGGGGCCTGCATATTGGCTACATTTACAATGAAACGGCGATAATAGTTAAGTGCTCCTAGGAAGCGGCGTAACTCCTTTCAAAATCGGATTCACAGCACTAACAATTAAACTTAAAATAGGACTAACTCAACACTAAATTCAAAGATTAAAAATTACCCCCGCGATTAGTATTATTTTGCGGATACCGTACTACGCGCCGTACCGATGACAACTAATTTGACACGAGTTTTCCAAAATTTTCATGAGTTAGGAACGTCACATCAATTAGTTTAATGGGTGGGAGTCACAAATATTTTTCAATAATTTTTTCCAAATTATGATGAATAGATGTTTGTGGGTGAAAATGAAAACATAATACGAGAATATAATTTGAACACAGAGTGTGGAAGGAAGAAGGTGCATTAAAAAATGTATTATGATATGAAAACAATCATAGCGCCTCTAATTGTATAGCTTTACGTTTCTATTACCTCGATCAATACGATGGGTTTTCAAGTTAGAGCTTTAATTCAAGGAAAGCCAGTTCCAAGCTCGGCTTTTAAGGAAGCGGTTCAAAAAAACACTGTTGGAAATCGCTCTCTTATGTTATTTAAACACAAAATTTAAAAACCTTCGTTGATTTCTTGTTTTTCTCAAATAGTAAGAACTTTACAAGAATAAAATACGCAAGATTGCTAAAAGTACGTATTTTAACAGTTAGTTTTTTTCAAATTCGCACGGCGAACATGTGCCCCTCCACGTTTAACGTGGTTAATCTACCTCTGCCCTGCTTGTTTAATATTTCGGCTGCTGACAATTCTCATGTTGTCAAAATGATACAAGCTATCTGTGCAAGTGAGTGCGTATCTTGTTTCGATAAGCTCTATTCGTAACAATTTTTAAAAAAGACAGTTTTACACGTGAGCTTAGACACGGCATTATACATTTAAGAGCGCTAGTAATTGTGACTATGAGATAAATATTATATATATAAAATAAATTCACAGATTTTTGCATCTGGCTTCTTTTTGTGGCAAAATTTGGCTTGCAGTAAGAGTACAAAAACCACTTGCTGCAAATTTTTTTTGATACATTATAATAGATGCAGGTCCTCAAACAGACCTATTATATTTCAAATGAATCCATCATAGAAATGATGATTCAAACTTGCGTGCCAATTGCCTACCCCCAAATGTTTACAAATTTTAAATCATCTACGTCTTTTGCTATTTATGTTTGCATTAGAGAATGTCGCACAATAATATAAACTGGTTCCGGACGGAAACACAGTTCCAATCCACTTCTTCTATATCTTTGATTTGACCAGATTTGACATTTAACGGGGGGAAAAAAGTGATTTCTTAATAAAGGCTTTGAGTATAAAGATATTAAGAGTAGCAAAAACACTGTAAACGCCGATAGGTGTGTGTCGCGAAATTATGCCTTTATATATATCTTTTTTTATCTATCTTTTCTTCCCCCGTGCCTTTCACTCTATCACCAAAAGGGAGCGAAAAATCCGGTTGCTGTCAAATTTTGCTAGCCACGTAAAGCAAACGTAAACAAACTACCGACACGCAAAAGAAATCGCTGAGAAACAACTATTAAAAAGATGCTTTTTACAAAACGAATTATGATACGTGGCTGAAAAAAGTATGCGAAAGCGCCAGAGTTTTAGAAATAGACGAGACATGGATTAAAGCTATTAAAAAAAGGCAAAGACAACTGAGCAGCACGACATCGCTCAAACAACTAGCATTTTGCCGCTTTTGAAATGTTAATTCACAAGAAACTTTCCACCATAGCACTTGCTGTAAGGCTCTTAACGAAATCCGGGAAGTTTCAAGTATAACTAACACTCTAAGTAAATATATACCGATATACCGATTGAGTTCGCGAATTGGCGTCTTTGAACAAGACACTTCGACAGCAACCGGATTTTAGTTTTTCAAGATGGCGTGAGGACTGTCGGAGGTCAGTGGCTTAAGTAAGAAGATGATGCATAGGGGCATATAATTTGTACATTCAATTTGTTTGAAAATTTCAGGAGGCAATTTAGATATGGGTAGAACACAAGTTAATAATATTAAGAATTATAATAATGTAACCAATTATTTGATTTTTTTTTTTTGAATATAGTGCTTTTCCATATCATGACAGTAAATTACAGAATAACAATTTAATTTAATACACTTCTCCTCCTTTTAAGGTAAGGAACCTTGCAATAGCAGTGATGAGTTGAAGATAATTTTTCATTTCAAAGTCTTACAATTAAAAAAGAAACGATTCCAGTTTATTATAAAATAAATACATAAATAATATTTAAAGTTTAAAAAACAAAATTATTAAGAAAAAGAAAATACACAAAATATTAGGCACAATAAAATAAATTTCGCACAACCTTGTAAAAAGTGGAAATAAAAGAATGAAAGCAACAATTTAATGGCTAGGACAATATAAATTAAGTTGGAAAAGAAGCATTTCAATGAATACTCACCGCTAGCTAAAAAACGGAGGATATTATTATTTCAAAGCCAAGCATAAACCAAAAACTAAAATAGTGTGAGAGAGAGAGAGAGAGAGAGAGAGAGAGAGAGAGAGAGAAAGCGAATTAACTCCCGCAATACAATTCTTTCAGTTTTTTTTTTGAATATTTCTAAATTATTAGCTCTCTTGATGGACCTTGGCAAGTTATTGAAAAGTTTTATTCCCATATATGTATAATGGCTCTGACCTAGTTGCATCGTACGGTTTGGGAGTAACAAGAACTGTTCACTACCACCTCTCGTCCTATTTGTATTAGTTTGGAGTTTACCGGCTTAAAATTCTTGAAATGTTTGTATCACCATGCGTAATTGATTGACTTGCTCCACTGTTAAAACATTGATTGTACTAAAGAGTTGTTCACTGCTAAATCGTCTGGGCTTGTGTAATAAAATTTTGAGTATAGGCTTCTGTATAACTTTCAGTGGGAGTAAAGCATTTTGTGATGCGCAGCCCCATGCAACAATTCCATATTGAATAATAGAATGTATCAAAGCAAAGTAAAACATTCTTATTGTTTGCTTGTTCAAAAAAAAACGAACCTCGAAGAATATAGGAATAATTTTTGTTTAATTTATTTACGACATTTTAAGTATGATGATCCCACCTTAAATGTTGGTCTACGATTACGCCAAAATATTTAGTTTTGGTAACTCTCTGCAAAGGAGGGCAAAGGCAGCCAGATGCACAGTTCATCGAATGAATCGTTACATTTAGTCCTTCTGGTAGCCCACGTTGAGTAGAAGCAAACGCTAAGTACTGTGTTTTTTCTATATTTAAGGTAAGGGAATTATTTCTTAGCCACTCATTCAGTAAACAAAGGCTATATTCAGCATTAACTTTTACCTCATTCCAGCTATTTTCTGCTATCAAAAGCACTGTGCCATCAGCAAAAAATATTAAATGCCCTTTGATATCTTGCGCAAAGATATCATTTACATAGATGAGAAACAGAATAACGCCGAGTACAGTCCGTTGAGGTATTATATATATGCAGGTATTATTTGCACATGTTTTAACTGGACAAAAAATATTGCACACATATTCAAATACACGCTTCGAAAGCAATACATAATTCATACTATACATATATACATATATATATATATATATATATATATATATATATATATATATATATATATATATATATATATATATATATATATATATATATATATATATATATATATATATATATATATATATATATATATATATATATATATATATATATATATATATATATATATATATATATATATATATATATATATATATATATATATATATATATATATATATATATATATATATATATATATATATATATATATATATATATAAGTTAACACGCGCCCGGTCATCGAAACCGTCAGGTCATCGCAGGTGTAAAACACCTTCACAGCTAAATTCATCGAAACTGCAAATTGCAGTCAGACGCCGCATCAGCGATTTGTAGCAAATAAATACCGCTCATAATCAATTGTACTAGTTGTTAATCGTAAAATAAAGACGCAAGGTTTTGCCTTGCTGGTATTTTTTTAAAAGAACTCGACGGAGTTTTATTAACTGGCGCCCGAGCAGGAACCACTCTTCGCTACACCGCGTTTAATAAAGTAGATAAATTTCTTTTTCGCTAAGTTCCGCGAGTTAGTACGAGTAGTACGGGAACTAATCGAGGTAAGGGTATTGGATCGAGCATAAGCCATAGTTAGCTCGCTAAAATCACTTCTGAGGCTGGAAAATGGTCCAATACTTCTCGAGTACGGGAAAAATCTTTGTGAACAAAGTACCGTCGTGATAGAATTTATTTAAAAGGTCGCGCGATAACCAAGCCGGCATTGTGGTGTTTTGAGGGAAAGAGGCCCCCCAGTAAACAGGAGTAGAAAGAGGCCAAGGTAAACAGGAGTTAACGGAGTTAACAGCCGCCCTCAGCAGCGAAAGAAGTAGTCAACAGTAAGCAACCGTGTGATATCCCTGAGAAAGCAGACTTAGCCACCTGCGTGGAATCCTGGAAGCTACAGACGAAAACTTAAACCAGCATGCAGGCTTTCAACATTTAAGCAATACTGTAAGTAATAAATTAAGACTTTTTTTATAATTGTAAAATCAAAAATAAGAAAAAAACAACAAAAAGAGCAAAAACGAAAAATTCTATTGATATATTGATACAACAATCAGAACCAGTAAAATAATTGTAAACTAGAAAAATATTACCATACATATCGAGAAGAAAATTATTAAAATACATGAAGGAAAAATTTACAAAGCAAATTTTAAAGTTTTGATATTTTATCATATTTATTAATTATTTAAGTGAAAATACACAGCAATATTCTTATATCGAGTTACCAATAAATTTATATTGAAGTGATACAATTGTGAAAGTGATTTGTTTGTCAAAGTGGTTTTTTTATTGTGAAAGTGGTCTCTAGTTGTATAAATTATAAAGCGAATCTTACCTTACGAGAATGGCAAATCCGAGCAATCTTATTCGACCCTCACGTTTAAATTTGGGCGAAATTCCCCCTCAAATTGAAGTTGGAGATCAAGCTACTCTTCCTATTCCTTCTAACCCACAAAATGTCAGTAATATTCAGCTTAACGCTGACCTCGTGCAACTAGTGACACAGTTGGTATCGAATACCTTACGGATTGAGGGCAGACGGCTTTTCGATTCCTTTATGAATCCTGCATCAGATGCAAATAATGAGTATGACGTCCCTATAAATATTGGTAATGAAAGGGATTTATCCGACATGGATAAAATTCCTGATGTCGTAAAAAGCTTACGAACATTCTCGGGTGACGTAAGTTAGTTCTCCTCGTGGAGAAAGAGCGTAAAAAGAATCTTAAAAATCTACGCACACCTACAAGGCACACCCAAATATTTCGGTATTCTGTCGGTAATACGGAACAAGATCATAGGACAGGCTGATATAGCCCTCGAATCGTATAATACACCGTTGAATTGGCCGAAAATTTCAAAATGCTTAACCTTACACTATGCTGATAAACGTGATCTTGGTACGCTCGAGTACCAGATGACGACGCTGGTGCAGGGTAATAGCACCATCCATGAATTCTACCAAATCGTGTATCACCATCTATCGCTCATCCTAAATAAGCTATCGGCAATGGACATGGGCCAGGAATCCTTGCGCAATATGACCCAAGCTTACCGGGACAAAGCCCTTGATACCTTCGTGCGCGGTCTCAAAGGTGATCTACCACGCATTACTGAGCATCCGTGAACCTGTAGATCTACCGCAGGCCTTACACCTATGTTTGAAGCTTCAAAACGTAGATTACAGGTCTCAGCACGCGCATCATTCGCACATGACAACGCGAAGAAATCATTTGAGCATGCCATCTAGTACACCGCCCCCAATTCCACCTAAGAGATTTGATGCACAACATAAATCCTCGGCACCTCACATCCCGAGACGCGATTTCTTCCCTGAATTACTCAATAATCCTAACAACCCACAGCCACCACAATTCCGCAAACAAACCTATCATCCTAACGCTTTCAACCTGAACCACAGGCCGCTACCACCTAAACCAAGGCAATACGAGCCAATGGACGTTGACCAGTCTATCAGATCACAAGCGGTAAATTATCGGAATAGACCGCCACTTAGACAAAAACATCAAGGTGCTCATAAACGTGCCATCTCTCAACATGCACATGTAGCTAACAAGCAGCAAAAAATTTTTAACCTGGAACATAGTGCTACAAACGCAAATGACGCTCACGATCCCATGTACAACGAACATTTCCAGTGTGACGCACATTACTACTATGACGAACGCAATGAACATAATGCCTGCGAAGACTCACCTCCAGACGAAACTAACCCAGGAAACATTTACCATATAGACAATCAGGAGCAACAGGACGAAATACATTTTTTAGACTGCTGAGCTCTTCGCTACCGTATATGGAATACGCTGCGAAGAGCGGAGAAACCCTAAAATTCTTAATGGATACCGGTTCGAATAAGAATCATATCCAGCCACGATTTATACGAAACCCTATCCCAAACGAAAAACCTTTTAGAGCCAAATCAGTCGGTGGACCAATAGATATAACACAACATGCTTATGTCAGTCTATTCAGCCCTAAAATTAATAAGCTCAAATTTTACCTTTTGCCGCTTCTTAAAACCCTCGCCGGAATAATCGGAAATGACAGCTTAAAGGCACTTCAGGCTGTCATCCATACTAATAACGACTTTATGACCATTAAACATAATCTTAAAATTCCATTGAAGCAACAAATCTCACAAGCAGTTAACCACCTAAATTTACGAACTTCTCATCTGACTGAAGAACAAAATAAACGACTTAAACACATCTTAGGAAAGTACCCTAAACTATTCTCTGAGCCGAACGAAAAACTGACATATACCACCTTCGTCAAGGGCGAAATTCGCACCACTACCAATGACCCAGTCTATGCAAAATCTTATCCCTACCCGATGGCCCTTAAAGATGAAGTAGAGAAAGAAATACAAAAACTGCTGGATGATAACATCATAAGGCCATCAAAGTCCCCTTATTACGCACCAGTTTGGATTGTCCCGAAGAAGCAAGACGCTTCAGGCGAAAGGAAATTTCGAATGGTTTTTGACTATCGCAAACTAAACTCGGTCACCATCTCTGATGCGTACCCAATACCGGACATTAATGATGTTCTCTCTAATTTGGGAAAAAATCAGTTTTTTTTTCAACAATTGACTTGAAAAGCGGGTTCCATCAGATTCCCCTAAGGGAATGTGATATTGAGAAAACTGCTTTTTCCATCAATAATGGAAAATTTGAGTTTGTTCGACTACCATTTGGATTGAAAAATGGACCAGCCATTTTCCACAGAGCACTAGACGACATCTTAAGGAGTCATATTGGGAAACGCTGTCGTATTTATATCGACGATATTATATTTTTTGACAAAGACAAAAACGAACACCTCGAGAACCTTGACATTATTCTAAACACACTCAAAAACGCCAATATTAAAATAAATCTAGATAAGTGCGAATTCCTCAAGAAGGAAGGAAGTTTTTATGTTTTGTTGTTAGCGTAGAGGGCATTAAAACCAACCCCAAAAAGGTGGAGGCCATCGCTTCTTCTCCGCCTCCTAGAACATTGAAGGATTTGTGCTCTTTTCTTGGTATGGTGGGATACTACCGTCGATATATCAGGGACTAAGCGAAAATCGCAAAGCCCCTGACATCTCTCTTGAGAGGGGAAGATGGACGAGTGTCTAAGCATGCTTCTAAAAACAAACCTATTTCTCTAGACAAGAACGCAATGGAGGCGTACAACAAATTAAAAAATATTCTCATCTCTCAGGATGTAGTACTATCCCATCCGGACTTCAAAAAGCCTTTCGAGCTAGCCACCGACGCATCCAACTACGCAATTGGTGCTGTTTTATCGCAAGACAACAGACCCATTTCATTCCTGTCGAGAACGCTTCGCAAACCTGAAGAAAATTACGCGACGAATGAAAAGGAGATGTTGGTGATCATATGGTCACTGAACCAACTTAGAAACTATTTATACGGATCGAGTAAGGTCAGAATCTTTACCGATCATCAGCCACTCACATACGCCCTAAGCTCAAAAAACACCAATAGCAAATTAAAGCGATGGAAATCGATACTCGAGGAGTACGATTACGAGTTACGGTATAAACCAGGTAAGGCAAACGTTGTGGCTGACTCCCTTTCGAGACCACCCCAAATAATCAGCGATTTAGCTCCTAAAACTCTTCAAAGCCCAGAAATAAACTCCATGACTCCCACACAGCATAGCAATGAAAGCTCATCGCAAAACCTTATTCCTTCCGTAGAAACCGCAGTCAACGCCTTCAGGAAACAACTCATCCTGAAAACAGGCGATGAGAATAGTTATCAGATTTTGAACCCATTCGACGGCTACACAAGTCATATTATAATCCAGGCAAACTATTCTGAACGAGACATAATCAATATCTTCAAGAGATACTTGAATCCTAACACGATAAACGGACTACTTACAGACGAACCAACGATGGGCCTCATCCAACAAATCTACCCACACCACTTTAGAGATTATAAAATCCGCTACACCCAGAATATGGTTGAAGACATACCAAGCGAGGCAGAGCAAGAAGAAAGGATTCTACGCACCCATAGAAGAGCTCACCGCAAAGCAGAAGAAAACCGTCTGCAAATACTTGAAAATTTTTATTTCCCCAAAATGTCTTCTAAAATCAGGCAACTAGTGAAGCTCTGCACTATATGCAGAGAAATTAAATATGACAGGCACCCAAACAAACCGTATCTCCAGCCTACGCCTATTCCTAACTACCCAGGACACACTGTGCATATCGATATCTTTACCACCGAAAAACAGCGTGTCTTGGCTGCCATAGACAAATTCACCAAGTTTGCGCAAGCAAAAGTACTCCCGTCCAAACCGTCCGAGGACATTAAACGACCCCTAAGAGATATACTGTTTTTCCTCTGCATCCCAGAGAATGTGGTAATTGACAACGAAGGAGCACTTCGATCCGCAGCATTATCGTCCATGTTAGAAGATGAACTGAAGATTAACCTCTTCCGTACACCACCATAGAAAAGCGAGGTAAATGGACAGGTCGAACGTTTTCACTCCACATTAATAGAGATCATGAGATGTCTGAAAAAAGAAGGACCCCCACGACCTTTTGAAGAACTGCTAGATAGAGCGGTTAATGAATACAACTTCACCGTCCACTCCACTACAGGCAAAAAACATGTAGAACTGTACCTTGGTAGAATCCCAAATCTCACCCCTGAAGAACTCGAAAACGCCCGCATGAGTAACATAGAAAAGCTTAAACTAAAACAGAATAAGGACATTAAAAATCATAACAAAAACAGACAGCCAACAAAGGACTACGAGACAGGACAGGTAGTATATGTCAGACAAAATAAACGAATTGGTTCAAAGTTGAATCCAAGATATCGACAAGAAGTGATAAAAGAAAATAGAAATACAACAGTTTTAACCGAATCAGGAAAAATTATCCACAAAGATAAAATACGAAATTAATTCCCTGTTCAGATCTATTATCCACTTGGTTTCGACAACGATACAAATACTGGACTATTAGAAACACCCAAATTGTTTCCTTCTATTTGGGGCAGACGAAAATAAGCGACGGAAACTACAAAATATTACACATAATAGACCAGGACCAGTACGAGCAATTTATCACAAACACGCAGACTATCCTGAATCTCCCACTAGTTCAACATCATCCTCTCTCCCGCTATCTAACGTTCGAACTCCAACAAATCGAAACACTCGTACAAAATTTAAAACCTCGTAAAGAAAGAAGATCGCTTAACTTTATCGGCTCAGCATGGAAATGGTTGGCCGGAAATCCTGACCACGAAGATTATGTCACCATTAAAGAAAAAAAACTCTAGCGCACCTGAACCGCTAGAAACACTAATGTTCGAAGAACAGTAGAAGAATCGTGCAGGTTTTGAGTGCATATTCCACCACATGTGCTGCTTATTACGGCCAAACTGTTTCAAATGCCACGTTTTACTTTCGTCTTAAGAATGCATTATAACTCATATGGTGCAAGGTTTCAGATATTACCACTGGCATGAATTTCAACGTTTATGAGAGCAAAACACGGGTTAATTATATTCGTTATCAGTTGCTTATTTCACATAATTTTGAAAGCAGCATCTCATATAACATCAATGAAGAAAATGCTCAGTGCCTGCAGCACTGTAACTGAAGTTGGTGTTTGGGGCTGCGATCCGAAAAATTTGCAGAACTTTGCGAATTGTAACATCGGTTATTTATTTTCATTGTAAATGTTTCCGGTATGAATACTAACTGTAAGCATTTATTGATACAAAAGTAGCACAACCGACTCGTGCTGGCATCCTTTCGCCAGTATCAAAGCCAAGAATATATCAAATCTGCTTCACGTTGTTTAATTACATTCGAAGTTATAGGAGTATAAAGAAATTTAGGGTTACCTGCAGCGAGTTTTTTCAAATGATCGAAAGCTTAATATTTGCTGTTTATTGTCACTACAATATCATTACCATTTGAAAATTCTACGATAAAACCGCTTAATAAAGATATTGCAATTAAACACAAAACCAACAATAGCTGGCAACCCTATCGTGTCTTTTCAACCAAATTTGGCCTGAATAATGCTTATGACAGGTTTCATTAATTGTATGAAATTCGTATTGATTTCATGACTGCACTGGAAGTTATAGTGCAAAAAGTTTTATTTTCCTGAGCGAATTTTCAAAACCAAAGACACAAAAATTACCATAGCTGGTAGCACCAATCAAATTTTTCAACCAAATTTCCACCAAACAGAGATTAGAGTTAGGTTTAGCTTCTGTGTCAATTTCATGAAAATCTGGTAACTTATTCACATTTCATAGGGCAAAAAGCAGTTTTTTTTCTTTGTAATTTTTCAAGATGGCACCACTGGCACAGAGTTGCCCACAATTCAAAATCGCTTCTATCAAATCTGGTCTTACTTAAGTCCAATGCATTCTGTAAATTTTAGCTGTATCTGATTATTGGTTCGTGAGTTTCCGTGAACAGAAGTTTTTGATGCTAAAAATATAGGTTAACTGGGAGAGGGTTACCGTTCTTGTCCGACATGAAATTTCCAAAGTTTTATTTTGAACGTGTAGATAAAACATAAGATTTATATACAGATTGGTTTTATTGTAAGAAACGGACATTTTTTTGAATATTCGATGGTTTGAATGTTTTCACTTCCAAATTTTTTTTTTCAAAATGAAGACACCAAAATTATCATAGCTGGCAGCTCCAACCGAATTTTTCGACCAAATTTCTACCAAACGTGGCTTAAAGTAAGGTCCAGCAATTGTGTAAGTTTCGTCAAAATCGAACGATTCAATCAGAATTTATAGGGCTAAAAACAGTTATCTTTTTTAGTGGTTTTTCAAGATGGCACCACTGGCACAGAATCGCCCGCATTTCAAAATCACTTCTATCAGACCTGGTCCTATTTAAGGTCAATACATGCTGTGAATTTCAAATAATTCTGCCCATCGGATCGTGAGTTTCCGTGAACAGAAGTTTTTGATGCTAAAAATATAGGTAAATTGGGCAAGGGTTGCCAGGCGTGCCCGTTATACCATATCTTTTTTTTTTTTTTGGTTATGTAAACAAAGCACAAGATTTACATATGAAAGGCTTATTTTTGAAGAAACGGCATTTTTTCAAGAGAGACGATGATTTGGAGGTTTTCACTTTCAGTACCTGCCCTAGCTACAGGGTTGCCAGCACGCTCATGAAAAGCTACACAAACCTACAAGTAAATAATATCAATATGTCCTGAAAATTTCGTAATGATTGAATAGCTCTGTCAAAAGTTATCGAAATTTAAAAATTTTCAAATTTTCCCGTCCTCTTTTTAGGCACCCAGCGCACACATATGGTTAAAAAATTCCAAAGCATTATCCGATTCATATGTAAAACACGTTAGAAATTTAGTTCGTTAACTTTATTTTTGCGAAAATCATTTGTGCACGAAATAATAGGTATATTAAAAATATCACTTAAATGCCCGCCGGCGCGAAAAGGTTTACAATAACTGACATTTAAAGAGACCTGGACCTATTCTGCATATACACCAATGTATCCTGAAAGTTTCAGCTTAATCGAATGGCGCGTTCCCGAGATTATCTCACTGAAATTTTTTGTACATATATATATATATATATATAAAGAAATATGAATTTTTGGCCGAATCGATTTTAATACTAATGTTCTTCGAACATTAGTAATAAACAATGTCTTAAAGAATAGCAATGAGCAAGTTGTAATTAATCAAATTTATAATGAGCGCATTAATAAAATAACGAGAATAACTAATTAAATTGAAAAGCTTTTAAAAGAAGAGAAAAGAACTGATAATAATATTGTGGTAGAAATTCAGTTTAAAATTAAATTAATTAAAGAAGAACTAAAAAATATCAATTACGCCATCCACTGGGCAAAAATGGGTATCATAAATTCACTCATTTTATCTAAGACAGAAATTAAATTAGCTACTAATACCCTTCAAAAAGAATTGTTACCAATCTCAACAATCGAAGAAGCATTAGACTTCGCTGAGATCAAAATCATTATAAATAACGCAACAATTCTATACATTATTAACATACCAATTACAAAAACAGAAATCTATGAAACGTTACTGGTTAAGCCAATCAAAAAAGGAATTTTGATAAACGACATTGTGTTTGACAAAATTTTGAAGAATAATGAAAAAATCTATGGAATCTATAAGAATTGTAATTCCTTTAATAACCTATTCATTTGTAAAGAATCTGACATCTTAGATATAAGCGGAACAAATTGTATACCTAAATTGCTAAAAAGTTCAAACGCCACAGTAACAAGGTAAATGACCAACATGTACCAACCATCGACGAAATTTCGCCCGGATGCCTGCTATTGAATGAATTTGTTGGACAATTAGAAGTTGAAAACTCAACGCACAACCTTAACGGCACTTACCTCGTCAAATTTCACAACACAACGATAACAATACAAGGTTAGTACGCTGCCGAGCCTGAATTCCTGTCCCCCTTTAAAATGCATGGGAAGAGAGTGACGAAATTCCGGACCTGAATTTTTTTTCAGGTCACTTGAGAAAATCGGTACGCTGCCCGTCCTGAAACGTTGCCTGAAAAGTGTCAGAATTTCAGTGTTGCTCTTCGCTCGTAGGTGGCTCTGCAGCACAAGTGGAGAGTTTTTTCAGGCACGAGGTGCCTGAATTAAATGGTCTGCTATTTATTTGGTCACGGAAAGCAATCATTTTGGCCATTTTGACCGCGCTTTTATTTTGAATTTTGTTTGAAAATTTGAAATTTGTTCAATAGTTACGTCGCCACTTTCTGTCGACAAATTTACAAATTTCATACGCACGATAGTTCGTGCAGAACTTGAATGATTTATTATCCAGCACATTTGTTTTTTTACTAATGTTCGAAGAACATTAGTATTAAAATCGATTCGGCCAAAAATTCATATTTCTATATATATATATATATATATATATATATATATATATATATATATGTACAAAAAATTTCAGTGAGATAATCTCGGGAACGCGCCATTCGATTGAGCTGAAACTTTCAGGATACATTGGTGTATATGCAGAATAGGTCCAGGTCTCTTTAAATGTCAGTTATTGTAAACCTTTTCGCGCCGGCGGGCATTTAAGTGATATTTTTAATATACCTATTATTTCGTGCACAAATGATTTTCGCAAAAATAAAGTTAATAAAATAAATTTCTAACGTGTTTTACATATGAATCGGATAATGCTTTGGAATTTTTTAACCCTATGTGTGCGCTGGGTGCCTAAAAAGAGGACGGGAAAATTTGAAAATTTTTAAATTTCGATAACTTTTGACAGAGCTATTCAATCATTACCAAATTTTCAGGACATATTGATATTATTTAGTTGTAGATTTGTGTGGCTTTTAATGAGCGTGCTGGCAACCCTGTAGCTAGGGCAGGTACTGAAAGTGAAAACCTCCAAATCATCGTCTCTCTTGAAAAAATGCCGTTTCTTCAAAAATAAGCCTTTCATATGTAAATCTTGTGCTTTGTTTACATAACCAAAAAAAAAAAAAAGATATGGTATAACGGGCACGCCTGGCAACCCTTGCCCAATTTACCTATATTTTTAGCATCAAAAACTTCTGTTCACGGAAACTCACGATCCGATGGGCAGAATTATTTGAAATTCACAGCATGTATTGACCTTAAATAGGACCAGGTCTGATAGGAGTGATTTTGAAATGCGGGTGATTCTGTGCCAGTGGTGCCATCTTGAAAAACCACTAAAAAAGATAACTGTTTTTAGCCCTATAAATTCTGATTGAATCGTTCGATTTTGACGAAACTTACACAATTGCTGGACCTTACTTTAAGCCACGTTTGGTAGAAATTTGGTCGAAAAATTCGGTTGGAGCTGCCAGCTATGATAATTTTGGTGTCTTCATTTTGAAAAAAAAAATTTGGAAGTGAAAACATTCAAACCATCGAATATTCAAAAAAATGTCCGTTTCTTACATTAAAACCAATCTGTATATAAATCTTATGTTTTATCTACACGTTCAAAATAAAACTTTGGAAATTTCATGTCGGACAAGAACGGTAACCCTCTCCCAGTTAACCTATATTTTTAGCATCAAAAACTTCTGTTCACGGAAACTCACCAACCAATAATCAGATACAGCTAAAATTTACAGAATGCATTGGACTTAAGTAAGACCAGATTTGGTAGAAGCGATTTTGAATTGTGGGCAACTCTGTGCCAGTGGTGCCATCTTGAAAAATTACAAAAAAAAGAAACTGCTTTTTGCCCTATGAAATGTGAATAAGTTACCAGATTTTCATGAAATTGACACAGAAGCTAAACCTAACTCTAATCTCTGTTTGGTGGAAATTTGGTTGAAAAATTTGATTGGTGCTACCAGCTATGGTAATTTTTGTGTCTTTGGTTTTGAAAATTCGCTCAGGAAAATAAAACTTTTTGCACTATAACTTCCAGTGCAGTCATGAAATCAATACGAATTTCATACAATTAATGAAACCTGTCATAAGCATTATTCAGGCCAAATTTGGTTGAAAAGACACGATAGGGTTGCCAGCTATTGTTGGTTTTGTGTTTAATTGCAATATCTTTATTAAGCGGTTTTATCGTAGAATTTTCAAATGGTAATGATATTGTAGTGACAATAAACAGCAAATATTAAGCTTTCGATCATTTGAAAAAACTCGCTGCAGGTAACCCTAAATTTCTTTATACTCCTATAACTTCGAATGTAATTAAACAACGTGAAGCAGATTTCATATATTCTTGGCTTTGATACTGGCGAATGGATGCCAGCACGAGTCGGTTGTGCTACTTTTGTATCAATAAATGCTTACAGTTAGTATACATACCAGAAACATTTACAATGAAAATAAATAACCGATGTTACAATTCGCAAAGTTCTGCAAATTTTTCGGATCGCAGCCCCAAACACCAACTTCAGTTACAGTGCTGCAGGCACTGAGCATTTTCTTCATTGATGTTATATGAGATGCTGCTTTCAAAATTATGTGAAATAAGTAACTGATAACGAATATAATTAACCCGTGTTTTGCTCTCATAAACGTTGAAATTCATGCCAGTGGTAATATCTGAAACCTTGCACCATATGAGTTATAATGCATTCTTAAGACGAAAGTAAAACGTGGCATTTGAAACAGTTTGGCCGTAATAAGCAGCACATGTGGTGGAATATGCACTCAAAACCTGCACGATTCTTCTACTGTTCTTCGAACATTAGTGTTTCTAGCGGTTCAGGTGCGCTAGAGTTTTTTTTCAGATAGTTTTACTAGGATCTACTTCAATTGGCTGGTTGTTTAATTGAATTAGTGTGACATTAAAAATTTTCCAGCACCGTATGTGTACGCGATATGACAAACATGAATGAAAATTAGGTATTCGTGTAAAGGAAATATATATAAAATAAAAAATTAGTCAAAAAATTACATAATTGTTATACTTAGAAAAACTACGCCTATTTTCTTTCAGACTAATTGAATTTAGCGTGAAAATCGTTTTTAAAATGTGCTACTACAACTTCGTTGCTTTCGTAAACTTCGATCTGCTTAATAATATAGCAATATGATGAGGCAGGAAACTTGAATGAATTTAAAATTGAAGAGCTGAAATAAGCATTGAACATATAGTATTTCGCATACAGTTGGTACATTGTAAAGGTTATTTGAAAAGAAAGTTAATTTCTAAATCCCATGCCGCCAAAGTTGAGCGTAGTGCGGTGTTAACGTTGTTATGCAACAACTAAAAGGTGAAGCGGGCTGGAGGCTTGTACTTTTCACGGAAAAGAAAATTAAAGCGATGTTTAATATGGTCCTGTAGTCTGCCGCACAACCAATTTAAAATTTTCAATAAGTATATTATGGAGAAAATTTCCACCTACAATTTATTAAAGTTTGAGCACCAGAATGTGGCATTAACTTCGCGTCCCAAGAATATGCGCCGTACATCAACAGCAAACTCACGAAACCACTACCCATTTTTCTGTTTGCTGAAAATTCAAAATACAAGTGCCAAACATCTACACAGTTAACTGTCACTTTTTAATATTCTACACTTCTCTACACGAAAATTTTTCCGTGTAGAAATAAATAGCACAACCGAGTGTCCGGAATTCAGGCTCGGTAGCGTACTAACCTTGAAAATGCATGGGAAAAGAGTGACGGAATTCCGGACCTGAATTTTTTTTCAGGTCACTTGAGAAAATCGGTACGCTGCCCGTCCTAAAACGTTGCCTGAAAAGTGTCAGAATTTCAGTGTTGCTCTTCGCTCGTAGGTGGCTCTGCAGCACAAGTGGAGAGTTTTTTCAGGCACGGGGTGCCTGAATTAAATGGTCTGCTATTTATTTGGTCACGGAAAGCAATCATTTTGGCCATTTTGACCGCGCTTTTATTTTGAATTTTGTTTGAAAATTTGAAATTTGTTCAATAGTTATGTTACGTCGGCACTTTCTGTCGACAAATTAACTAATTTTATGCGACGGATAGTTCGTACAGGACTAGAAGCAATGATTTCCCAGCAATTCAATGTTTTTTGCAGATAATTTTACTAGGATACACTTTAATTAGCTGGTTGATTAATTGGATTAGTGCGACGTTAGAAAGTTTTCAGTACCGCATGTGTACGCGATATGAAATGCATGGATGTAAATTATGTATTTGTGTAAAGGATATATTTCAAATAAACCATTATTAAATAGATTACATAATTGTTATACTTAGAAAAACTACGCCTATTTTCTTTCAGTCTAATTGAATTTAACGTGAAACTAGTTTTGAACATTTGCTACTACAACTTGGTTGCTTTCGTAAACTTCGATCTGCTTAATAATATAGCAGTATGATCAGGCAGGAAACTTGAATGAATTTAAAATTGAAGAGCTGAAATATGCATTGATGGAATAGTAACATATAGTATTTCGCATACCGTTGGTACATTGTTAAGGTTATTTTAAAAGAAAGTTAATTTCTAAATCCCATGCCGCCAAAGTTGAGCGTAGTGCGGTGTTAACGTTGTTATGCAACAACTTAAAGGTGAAGCGGGCTGGAGGCTTGTACTTTTCACGGAAAAGAAAATTACAGCGATGTTTAATATGGTCCTGTAGTCTGCCGCACAACCAATTTAAAACTTTCAATAAGTATATTATGGAGAAAATTTCCACCTACAATTTATCAAAGTTTGAGCACCAGAATGTGGCATTAACTTCGCGTCCCAAGAATATGCGCCGTACATCAACAGCAAACTCATGAAACCACTACCCATTATTCTGTTTGCTGAAAAAGCAATGGCTGAAAATTCAAAATACAAGTGCCAAACATCTACACAATTAACTGTCACTTTGTAATATTCTACACTTCTCTACACGAAAATTTTTCCGTGTAGAAATAAATAGCACAACCGAGTGTCCGGAATTCAGGCTCGCCAGCGTACTAACCTACACAAGGACAAACATATGTCTCACAAGAAGTGTCTACCATTCAAGCACTCCCCGCTATACTACAGCCGCCCCCTGAAGGTAAAATACATCAAGAGCGCCTATCAATAGAGATGTTGAACGAGATACATATAAACAACACCGATAAAATCGAGATGCTGCAAACCGAAAGCAGAATACATCAATTTACATCATACGGTCTAACCGCATTATTAGCGATCACAGCATTTGCATATTTGCTTTGGAGACTTCATCTGAAAGGAGGTAATCCTGAAATAATAATAACTTTATCCATTCCAGAGATCAAATCACCGCAACCTGTAGCACCACCACCGCTTATCATTACACCGAGCATACCGCAGCCAAGATTCAACAATCTCCCATATTTCTGACGATCGGGGACTATCGTATCCAAGAAGGGAAGAGTTAACACGCGCCCGGTCATCGACAGCGTCAGGTTATCGCCAGGTGTAAAACACCTTCACAGCAAAATTCATCGAAACTGCAAATTGCAGTCAGACGCCACATCAGCGATTTGTAGCAAATAAATACCGCTCATAATCGATTGTACTAGTTGTTAAAAATTTGTAATCGCAAAATAAAGACGCAAGGTTTTGCCTTGCTGGTATTTATATATATATATATATATATATATATATATATACATATATATATATATATATATATATATATATATATATATATATATATATATATATATATATATATATATATATATATATATATATATATATATATATATATATATATATATATATATATATATATATATATATATATATATATATATATATATATATATATATATATATATATATATATATATATATATATATATATGTTTATATATATAGGTTTATATAGATATATGTATATATATGTGTATATGTATATATTTAATTAGTTCATTAAATCACGTTTCACTTCGTATATCAACTATTTAGTTTCGGCAAAAGAATATTGAAGCTTGAATACTTACGCACAACATTTATATATATTCAAATTTCCGCGCCAAGCCCCTTCACCCGAAACGAGCCATTCATCTACGCGCTGAACAATTTGTCCGAATGTTCGTAAATTTTCATAGTATGGGTAAAATCTTGGGAAAATGAAGACAGTCTGCTGGCTCTATTGCGACTCTTAATATCTTTATACTCAAAGAATAGAGGTATAAGCAAAGCTATAAGGTCTGTTCCCGTACTACGATTAATTGCGATTAATCGCGATTAATTGCAATGAAGCTGTTCCCGTACTCCGTTTTACTGAAAACTGAAAATTTCCCCTCTTTCAGTAAATTTCAGTAGGGGCTGAGCTACTGAAAAATACTGAAAAGTGTCAAACGGAGTAAATATTTTCAAATGTGCGCGACAAGCAACATATTTTTTGCGTAATGTTGCTATGAAGGTAGAACATTTTTGTGGCGATAATTTATTACCGCTTACGATGACTTTATAATCACTATTGTTCTACCAAAAACCGAAAACTGACACTTTCGGTTGTCAATTTTCAAGAAATACAATGAGAGCGTTCCCGCACTTTTCATGAAATTCCCCACCACATGATTCAGGAAAATTCAGCAAAATTCAGTTACTGAAAGTATGGGAACAGACCAATAGAAGAAGTGGATTGGAACTGTAGATTTCCGTCCGGCACCAGTTTATATTAGCATGCGACATTCTCTCACACAAACATACATAGCAAAGGTCGTAGGTGATTTAAACTTTGTAATAAATATGGGGGCCGGCAATTGGCGCGCAAGTTTGAATCGTTATTTTTATGCTGAATGAATTTGATATATAATAGGTTTGTTCGCGTACCTGAACCTATTATAATAAATATCTAAAAATTCGCAGCAAGTCGTTTTTGTACTCTTGCTGCAAGCCCAATTTTGCCACAAAGAGAAGCCAGGTGCAAAAATATGTTGTGTGGTTAGCACTTCACTGCACACTTAATGTCTAGTTTTTAAACATTTGTCTTATAGTCACAATTACTAGCGCTCTTAAATGTATAATACCGTCTCTAAAATCACGTGTTAAACTGTCTTTTTGCAAACTGTCTTTTCGTAAAAAAACAAGAAATCATCGAAGTTTCTTAAATTGTGTGTTAAAGTGTCATAAGAGACCGATTTGCAAGTGTTTTGCATTGCTCGGGGTCGTAGAGACGCAAAGGTATACAAGTAGAGGCGCTATGATTGTTTTCATATAATAATACATTTTTTAATGGACCTCCTTCCTTCCACACTCTGCGTTCAAATTATATTCCACAATTATATTCTCGTATTATGTTTTCATTTTCATCCACAAACATGTATTCATCTTAATTTGGAAAAAATCATTCAAGAATATTTGTGACTCCCAACAGCCAAACTAATTGATACGTCTTTGACGCTCCCCACTCATAGAAATTTAAGAAAACTCTTGTTGTCAAACTAGGTTGTCATCGGTCGCGCGTGTTACGGTAACACCACCATAAGCAACGAATCCACCAAGCAACGTGACCTTAAATGCACATCCGGCTATTACACCTTTCGTCTACAACATTTCCCGGCACATGCCGCAACGTAAACAAAATGCAAATTCCAAATTCATTGAATCTAGAACAACACCTGCTGCAAGTCAGCAGTTCAAATGATAATAAATAGATGTAGCGAATCAACCTGAGTCAGTTTTATAATCGAAGTCCATAATAAACGTTTGATTAAAGTTTTTTTCAAAAAGCTCTAAGTTTAAGATCTGGCGCAGTCGGTAGGATCGGGTGTTGTGGCGTTTCAAATCGATCAAGTGAAATAAAATAATCGACGGTTTATCGATTAAAATAATCGGCGGTTTATTGATTAATTAAATTAGTATCGGCGGGTCGAAGGAATATCGGCCTAACGCGAAAACGTGATCGGCAGTGCAAAATAACTGTGAAAAATAACTGTGTCGTGTGCAAGCACTTACGGGGGAACACCGTAAGAAAGTGACCAGTTGGCAAGAAACACCACAAGTAGGACAAAAGATATAGGAATCCTCGTCGAGATCTTTAAAATGATCAAAGTCCTACTCATCATCGGGTAAGTCGAAATTGGATTTCCTTATATGTCCTCTCCTAATAAAAGAAAACGTTCTACTTCACCATATCCAACTAATCTACCTCGTAGAAGTAAGTTTAGCAATAGAAAACTAGAAAATATTAGTGAACAAAGTGGTGATTCGAGTGATGGTGAAATTTCCGGAAGTTCAAACTATTCGCATAATCGTTTAGATCTTGCAGTTAGAGGAACATTTTCGAAAAGCTTAAAGAAAATATCTAATTTGTTTTCTAGCTCAATTAGTAACAATCGTGGAAATTTAACCAATAATAGTGAACTAACCAGTTTTTCCGATAAATATAAGAATAACGTTAGTGAACAACAAATAGATAATAAAAACCCAAATATGGCTACGGGAAACGATTACCAAATTCACGCAAGTAACCTACCCAGTGCTTCTGTTCCGGAGCAAAATGTTATCCACTTAACCCCAAACGACATTTTTAATAACTTAAGAGTACCAGACGCTATTAAAGACCTTCCCCGATTTGACGGTAATACAAACCTTTTATATGACTTTTTGGATAATGCCGAAAAAATTCTGTCCTTAATATCTTATACTAACGGTACGCCATATGGCCAGATACTTCTGCGGGCTATTAGGAATAAAATAGTTGGACCCGCAAATGAAGTTCTTAATATGTACGCGACCCCATTAGAATGGAGTGCAATTAAATCAAATTTAGTGCTACATTATGCAGACAAGAGGAATGAGACGTCTCTCATTAGAGATCTGCATAATGTGAGACAAGGCACCAACTCCGTAGAAAAATTCTATTCGGAAGTTGTCGGGATCTTAGCGAGCATGACGAATCATGTCAATATACATGAAAAAACTCAAGTGTAATTACATCTAAAAAGGAACTTTGTAGCGAAATGTGCCTTAATGCATTTCTTTCGGGTTTACGGGAACCATTAGGTTTCACAATAAGAGCAATGAGACCTGAATCACTAGCTGTTGCATTTTCATATTGCTTTAAGGAACAAAATATTTCCTATGCAAGATCGGATGGACAGAAACAAGTCTTTGGCCCAAAACCTATTCCACCCTTATCGAAATCTCAAATACAATATCCTGGGCTATTGCCACCGCAATTAAACTTTAAAAATAATTCACCTCAACGGTTCCTGAATTCATTTGGTCAATCACCCATGCCACCACGGTTCAATCCTGTTCCGCAACCGAGGTTCCATTTTAACTCACCTTTTCAACAACGACCACAATTCAACCCACACCCCCAACAAAGATTCACTATAAACCCTTTTGGCCAAAATAGACCTTTATTTAATTTTATTCACCCTCAACAACAACAGCAACATTTTTCACGTCCAGGCAATCAATTCCCTAAACCAGAACCTATGGACACCAGTGCAGGCAACACAAAACAATTCAAACCGCAGGTTAATCAATTTAATAATAATTTCGGGAATAGAGCTCTTTTAAACATAGATGAGTCAGGACATAACTCAGGCCCAACAGAAAACCCAGCATAAGTAGATAGAGAATGCCAGTTCTGGACATAGACAATGAGGATGAGGAGGATGACGTCATAAGCAGGGTCACGAGGCTAGCGAGCACGATGATGTCCCTGATAAGGGGGGGGGGTATTCCCCAAGGTCACTGATAAGGAGGTATTCCCTAAAGTCACTGAATAGAAAGTGTTCCTTAAGGTCACTGATAAGGGGAGATAAGAAGGTGTATTACGCTTCCGTGCTGAGAAGTAGGAGAATGACGTCGATGTGGAGGATGGCGTCACTGACGGTGCAAATTATGTGTAGCATGACGCTACGGAGGAGGATGACGATGAAAATTATGTGAAGCATGCCGTTTGGCCTTGACTGTCTTATTAAAATTGGGATGAATAAATATTGAATTTCAAAGCGCCAGCGATTATCGCATAGCGTGTGAATTAATTAGAATTTTATTGATAACAGCAACTGAATTTCACAGATGTTATTTTGTTAATGTTTTTTTTATAATCATGTTGTGACCTTAACCGTCTTATTAAAATTGGGATGAATGACTAAATTCACGATTATCGCATAGCGTTTGAAATAATTAGAAATTGATAACAGCATATGAATTTCACAAATGTTATTGTTTTTTATAGTCATGTGCTTGTGTCTTTATTCAAATTTAATTATAGCCTATGGGGGGTGAATGGCTTTGAATTTCGCAACAAGAGAAATGCTAACGTTTTTTATAGCTAAGATGGGGTCATGTGACCTTGATCGTCATAGCGCCGGCAATTGTCGCATAGTGTTTGAAATAATTAGATTTTTATTGAGCGTTTGAAATAATTAGAATGTCAACAAATGAATGAGAAATGTTATTGTCTTTGTAGTCATATGTTTGTGTCTTTGACCGTTTTATTTAAAATTGGGGTGAATGGCTTTGATTTCGAAACATGAGAAATATGACAACAAAGGAATTTCACTTGAGAAATGTTATTGTTTTTTATAGTCATATGTTTGTGTCTTTGACCGTTTTATTAAAATTGGGGTGAATGGCTTTGATTTCGCAACATGAGAAATGCTAGCGTTTTTTAGCATGCGCGTGATAAGAGAATAGGATATCCGATGAATGAAAATATTTCAGCAATGGTACAGCGTGTAAAAAAAAAGTTTCGGAGCGACAGTGACTATGAAAAAACTTGAGTTTCATTGATAGCAGCAAACGAATTTCGCAATATGAGAAATGCGTTTTTTAGCATGTGCATGATAAGAGCATAGGATTTCGGTCAATGAGAACTATACGACAATATGATACAGCGTGTAAAAAACAGTGTAGTTGCGTGATAAGAGATTGCTTTAAAAGGAGGCTGTTTGCAAGCATCTACATCAGAAACGTTTAGTGCGAGTGACTGCAAAGTGCTAGTAACAAATATATTCAAAAGTGTTAAAGTGCTAAATTAATTATGGAATCAGCTGGTAAGTACCAATTTTCTATATATATATATATATATATATATATATATATATATATATAAATATATATATATATATATATATATATATATATATATATATATATATATATATATATATATATATATATATATATATATATATAATATATATATATATATATATAAATATATATATATATATATATATATATATATATATATATATATATATATATATATATATATATATATATATATATATATATATATATATATATATAGAGTTAGTGAAAATAGAAGCGTAAAAAAAACAATGTTGTTGAAATCGGTTAAAATTGTGCCTCTATAGGCCTCTATATAGCCATGTGTATATGGTTGTTTATGTGTGTGTGTGTGTGTGTGTGTGTGTGTGTGTGTGTGTGTGTGTGTGTGTGTGTGTGTGTGTGTGTGTGTGTGTGTGTGTCTCTGTATGAAAATAATTTGAGCCAGTGAAGCAGATTGGAAATAAAAGAGTAGTTTTCTTCCGCTTCCAGGTTTAAAACGCCCATTTAGCTCGGTAGGCAATAATCGGGACGCTACTGTAAAAAAGCCAAAATAGAAGCAATACAAGCATTCAACGATATCGCAAGATATTTTAAGCCTTGTATTAGCGTAAAAGACTTGGTTATTAACCAACCGTACCAAGTGCTGAATGGTAGCGTGAAGAAAACAAGATTTGGCGAAAAAATTTGTCTTGAATTGGAAGAGAACGTACTGTTCTTGCCTGACCGATACAACAAGCTAATTGGGGAAACGTTGGACATTATAAGCAAAAGTTCGTTGTCGATTACATCAAAAGGTCTAGTCAAGGACGGTGGAGGCATATACGCCTTACATCTTACAGATATTGGAAAATCTGTTGCGAAGAACCCAGTCGATCAAATAGAAAAGCCGGTATTATATGCGGACGAAGACGATACTATTGACGACACAATTTACTCGCAGTGGAAAACATTGGTAGTGCCGGGAGATACAACATCATCGCGACACATATTTTAGTTACTTCTATTATATATACTCTTAATATTTGATTAAGTATATAATAAAATTTTATTGCATATAATCTATAATGTTTGCCTGCCCCAGTTGTAGCAAAAATTTTAACCGATCAGATAATTTGAAGCGTCACATCAAGAGTATACATGAAAGAACGGAATCGATAAGCATATGCAGTATTTGTAAAACTGGGTTTGATAACTCAGGCAATTTGAAAAGACATATAAAGTTAAAACATGTTATAGAGAACTCATCAAGTGCACAAGCCCTCCTAGCTAAAGAGTCAGATCGCGAGAGCTCGAATCTTGAGTTGAATGAGTCTATGTCCGAAAATAATCAAGTGGTGCAAGTTCAGCGTACAGCTATCAAAAGAAAGCATGATAATTTTGGTACTATGCATTACCATATTTGTGAAAAAGACATTATAAAATCATATTTTAAAAACCATCTGAGAAGTAATTTGCATATAACAAATGTCGGTAAAATCAATCATGTTCAAGACGAGAAAGTAATGAAAATTTCACAAGCATTTGCAAGTTGAATAGCCTCATACCAGATTAATAACGAAAATGAGAAATCAAGCATTCAGGAGTTTTTGAGAGGGGAGATTAATTGTTTCAAAGAACTACTACAAAATCAATTTCATGAGCTTACTACGGTGAAAGTCAATGTGGAACTGTTTGCAATTTACATTAAATTCGATGTGAACAAAGAAAATAGCTCGAGTGATTTGAAATCTTTTAATACCAAAAATGTTGTAGTTACTATCGGGTGCGAAATTGATAAAGTGTATCAAAATTTTTCGGCTATTATTTTAAAGAAAAGTGAAGAGTTTCAAGAGCGGGATAGTGGATGGGCATTCCAGCAGGTTCTCTACTTACAAGTCAACATTAATAAATATGAGCCATTTCACGGGGGATCTTTTCTACCATTACCAAAAGAAGTTGCCTTGAAAAAAGCATGCGTTAATGTTAAAAACTCTGATGATGCATGCTTTGCCTGGGCTATAGTTTCAGCTTTATATCCTGTTGAACTACACTGTGACCATGTCAACTCATATCCATATTATTCAAGTGTTTTAAACTTGGAGGGTGCTAGTATGCCGATTTGTTTAAACGATATCCCTATTGTTGAGCAAAATAATGGGATAAGCGTCAACATTTATGGGTGGAGGGACGGTTCCATTATTGGTCCATTTTATTATTCTAAAAATAGACAAGAGCAACACATAACTTTACTCTATATTGAGAACGATAGTGGTACTAATGGTCATTACTGCTGGATAAAAAATCTGAGTCGATTGGTGAACAATGGGCTGTCCAGCAATGGTCATCAGACATATTTATGTGATGGTTGTTGTTACCGACCCGCTAGTGGTAATGAGACCTCGATCTAGTCAACGTCGAGGTTGGCAGTCTCGGTTGGCTGTGCCCTCTGGAGAAGGGGGTAGGTCCGGCGTCACTCGTTTCGAACGAGACTGCTAACTTTTCCGTGGCCGCGAAACGAGAAGTCGGTACGGAGTTAGATGTGACGCTAAAAGACACCAATGGGGGGGGTAAGCCCCGATTCTCAAACACCGCAGCGTTACAATTTAGTACAACTATTTTTTTATTTCCACGAGTTTCGAACACTAACCGGCACAAGGTTGTTTATTTTCCTACATACGACGGCGCCGCAATCAAGCTTCCGAATCTTACGTCTACACGCAAACTATTCGTGTGGGCACGAATTTTATTTTTCTACGTTACTCTTACTACTAACTTACAAACTTAATTCTAATTTCCGCCCGTTTGTATTAATTTATTGGATGAACTAAATGGCTCGTGTGGCACGTACCTGTATCAGCCTTGACAGGAACCGTGGTGAACTTACTCGTCTGCGTTAATCGAAAGTTGGGGATTCCCGCGATTTCGGTTCTGTAAGTCGCTGCCGCCGCCTCAATCCTTCAAAGATCTCGACTAAGCAATTTTGTTCGTTCGTCGATGCCTGGATCGTCGCTCTCGATCTTGACTTGTTAAGTTGGGGATTCCCGCGATTTCGGTTCTGTAAGTCGCTGCCGCCGCCTCAATGCTTCAAAATTCTCCACTACGCGATTTTGTTCGTTCGCCGATGCCTCGATCGTCGCTCTCGATCTTAACTTGTTATCCTTCGTTTTCCCACCGCTTCAAACGATCGTTGTCCTCCAACCAGGCGCCAGATAGCAAGAAAAAAAGAAGAAAAAGAAGAACACAGACTTTTCCGCTGGCATTGCTCGTAACTCAGATCCTCACCGTGTCGTTCCTAGCTCGAAAAGAAACACAGCATCGCCCTGCCACTTCGCTCGAAGCTTCATTTGGTCCCGTCAATCTACGGGGTCCCTCTAGGTCCGTTGCGGCTCTCATGAATACCTCTTTTCATGCGTTGAGGGTGAATGCACCTTACCGCCGGGCATTCACCTTTCGTTGCGATGGCATGAATTCAAGTTGCTGCTTGCGATGTTTCTCCACATCGCCGGCGTTTCATTTACAGCCGGTCTGCACACTGCACACCTTTGCAGCCGATCTACCCATTGCCTGGTCGATCTTTCAGACGCGAGCTGTCATCGACATTATATTATTGTTTTGGCGAGATGTTGACACGGATTTTCGGCATTTTGGCTTTAATTGCATGCCATTCTCTAGGTGAAGATCTGTTCGGGAGATGTCTGCGAGCGCAGTTTGCAGGTGCTGCGTTCGACAAGGCACCGTGTAGTGGCTGAACTTTTCCGCGATTGTAGTCTGTTCGTCAGTCTGGAGATCTTCGGCAGTAAGTTGTAAGAAATGTCGAGCATAGAAGTGACCTGTTTCCTTTAGGTTTGTACTATCATGCCATTCTCTAGGCGGAGATCCGTTCGGGAGATGTCTGCGAGCGCAGTTTGCAGGTGCTGCGCTCGACAAGGCGCCGTGTAGTGGCTGAACCCTTCTGCGATTGTAGTCTGTTCGTCAGTCTGGAGATCTTCGGCGGTAAGTTGCAAGAAATGTCGAGCATAGAAGTGACCTGTCCTTTTGGTTTTCCGCTGATTAAATGTAAGGTTATAATGATGTGTGATATGCCAGTCTGATGTTATACATACAATTATTGATGTCTGTCAATATGATGTTATACATACAATATCTGAGGTTATACATACAATTATTGATGTCTGTCAATGTGATGTTATACATACAATATCTGATGTTATACATACAATTATTGTCCCTGTTCACTGTGGTGTTTTGTTTTGTTTTGTTTTGTTTTTTTTTTCCTTCTCTTTCCCTTGTAAGCGTAATATCACCCCCTCCCTCAGAGAATTACGTAGGAATTCTCTTTAAGATTACCGCGACCACTTCTCGATTCCCGAACGCCCCGTCGCGCCAATCCACGTTAAAGTCCGGTTACGCGTTTTTTTTTTCTATGATAAATGTTGGGAATGTTAATAATAAAGTAACTCCGCCTTTTACCTGCGATCGGAATCCCCAATTTTGTTTAGTATAATCTATTACAACATGTTACCACTCACTCATGCCATTTCCTGTACTAACTCTCTGGTGAACATTTTAGCATCTCATCAATTGACCTGCATCCACCGGTTGGGGAGTGTCTAAGTGATACGAAGGAGTTAACCGTGCAACGAGTCAAGGAAAAAGAAAAAAGAGAGGGAAAAAAAACAACTCCGCCTATGGGGGAATCCACTTGCCGTCATCACTGCTGCCTAGGTAATTCTTTTTCTATTTTACTAACCCTACCTCTAAATACTATTTTTTTTTTTATAATACTAAAACTACCCACCACCAATCGCTTCGACTTATCATACCCGCCACCACCTACTTAATTACATTCTAATCTTCCTAATCTGAGTTCTGCGAATATTCCTCCATAATACTTCAGCCCACCACCGTATTATGTTCTAATAATCTTCATGACCTAGTGTTACTATGATTAGTTTATATTTCTAACTTCTTCTCAGCCCTACTGTCTGATCTGCCTCCCCTATGTCTAAGAACCACACGTTCATCCTATATGTTAATCCATCTAATCGATATACTCTTTCAAGTCTTTCACGTGCCAGACTCCCACTTCCTTGCCCTCACCATCCACCAAGAGATAGGTCCACCCTGATACCCGAGATTTTATCCAAAACGGACCAAGATATTCCGGTGCGAGCTTTGCAGAGTAAATTCGGGTTGCGTCTGAAATGGAATAGTTTTTCCGCCAAACCGAATCTCCTATTTCGAACACCGCGTTCCGTTTCCTCAAATTGTACCTCTGCTCACTATGACGAGCCGCGCGTTTCATTCGTTCCACCACATCCCCTCGTAACTTGGAGAGTTGATCAGCCCTGACTTCCGGTCCTGGGATAATTTGGTCAACCTCTGGAGGCTCCTTCTCCTCGTGGAACGTCACCATCTCTCGTCCGAAATTAAAAAAATAGGGTGTGACCTTAGTCACTTCATGCTTGTAGGTCCGAAGTGCGCAGGCTATCTTTGCGAGATTCCGATCCCAATCACGATGGTTCTCGGTCACGTAAGAACGCAACATCCGCTTTAGGTCCTGGTTCCTCCTCTCAGCCGGGTTGGCTTGCGGATGATATAATGCTGTGTGCTTGATTTCGGTTCCATAACTTTCCGCCAGCCGGCGCATCAAAGTTCCCCGAAACTGGACCCCATTATCGCACACTAGCCATTTAGGTGCCCCAAAAAGCAGATACACCTGTTCCTCCAATACACGACAAACAGCCGCCGCTGTTGCCTGCCGCAAGGGAAATAAGAGCGTGAACTTACTCACATAATCCACCACTGTGAGGATTTGAGTATAGCCATTCTTCGATCGTGGGAAAGGTCCCACCAAGTCGACACAGACCATTTCCCATGGGTGCTTAGGCGACCCACTCCGGGAAACCATAAACCCTGCCTGTGCCTTTCTCTCAACCTTATTGGCCTGGCAGATCCTACATTTCTTAACGTAAGCATCCACGTCCGCTGGCTTCTTAGGCCAATAATAATTAGTCACCACGCGACTTATCGTGCGGCTAACCCCCATATGGCCCGCTGTAGGGTCATCGTGACATCTTTGGAGGATTTCCGCTCTGCCTGCCTTGGACACGACCCTCTTCCACGACTCCTTTCCCTCCAGTGCGGGGTAATGCCCGGGCACATGTTTCCACAATTGATCATCCTTCACCCGCCAATCCGCATAGCGCTCAGGAGTCTCTTCCACCTTCTTCTTCATGTTGTCGTACCAACGGTCTCCAGGGGTCTCTAATGCTGCGAGTTCTTCCCTGGGCAACATTCGCGAAAGAACATCGGGTACGAGATGTTCCTTACCTCTTCGGTGTACAATTTCGAAGGGAAACTGTTGTAACCTGATTGCCCACCTGGCCAATCGTCCTGTCGGGTCTTTTAAATTGCTCAGCCAGACCAAGGAGTAATGATCCGTGATGACGGTGAATTTAGCTCCCTCTAGATATGGTCGCAGCTTCTCTACCGCCCACAGCACTGCGAGGCATTCTTTCTCCGTGGCTGAGTACTTCTTTTCTGCTTTCGACAAGGATCAGCTCAAGTAACATACCACCTTTTCCCCGTCGGCATGCCTTTGTGTGAGCACCGCTCCCAAGCCTAAGTCTGACGCATCTGTTTGAACGTAGAATGGTAGATCATAATCCGGACAGGTTAGTATTGGTGCCGTGGACAATTTCACCTTCGCCTGTGTAAACGCTGCTTTGCAGTCCTGGGTCCATGCAAACTTTTGGTTCTTTTTGAGTAGGTTTGTCAATGGTGCCGTCATCGTAGCAAAGTCCGGTATAAATCTCCTATACCACGAGACCATCCCTAGGAACTGCCTCACCCCCTTCACATTCTTAGGCGAAGGGATCTCCAATAAGGACTTCACCTTGTCCGGGTCTACATTCAAACCTTTCTCGTCAACGACATACCCAAGGTACTTAAGGCGACAGCGACAAAATTCACACTTGTCGCGAGAAACTCTCAAACCGGCTTGCCTGAGACGGCCAAAAACCACTCTCAAAATTTCCAGATGCTTGCTGAACTCTTGTGTCATCACTATTATGTCGTCCAAGTAGGTAAACACATAGGGTTCGAGATCTGGGCCAAGGACCTGGTCGATTAAGCGCTGCCAAGTCGCGAGTGCGTTTTGCAATCCGAAAGGCATACGCCGGAATTGAAATAAACCGCGATGCGGTACCGTGAATGCAGTGAACTTACGTGATTGTTCCGCCATAGGAACTTGCCAGTAGGCAGACTTCACATCCAGTGATGACAGGTATTTGGCGTCACGAAGTTTATCCAACGTCGCCGACACATATGGCTACGGGTACGCGTCATGCTCGGTAACCTGATTCAATTTCCTGTAGTCTACGCAAAAGCGGTACGTATCATCCTTTTTCTTCACCAGCAATATCGGCGACGCCCAGGGGCTCGATGATGGCTCAATTATCCCTTGTTCCAGCATCTCGTTCAGCTCTCGATCGATGTGCTTTTGTACCGCCAGTGACACAGGATAGTACCTTTGCTTAATCGGTACGGAGTTCGTCTTAATGACGTGTTCCACAAAGGTGGTGCATCCGATACCTTCCCCCATGCGATGAAACTCCTCTTCTAACAAACGGCTGAGTGCGGCTTCCTCCACCTCCGTTAAACGACTTCGCGACTTTAATTGTTCTCCTGCCTCCCCTTCCAATGCATCCAGAAAACTCCAACTTTCCTCACTCAGTGCTAGAACCACCCCGAATCGCCTAATGCAATCTTCTCCTAGTATGAGAGCGTGCGGGAGCGACGGAACCACCAACACTTCCAACCATTCTGTTTTGTTTTCCAGTTTCACTGGAATAGTGACCATGCCCACGATGGCGCAACCCTGACTGTTAGCCAATCTGATGCTTTTCTGGTTGGAACTCCGTAGCTCTACTCCTAGCCCCTCGAGTATCTTCCACCCTTCTCCATCTACTACTGTGTGAGTAGCGCCTGAGTCCAGAAGGCCCATAAATTTTCGCCCAAATATATCCACCTCTAAGTGTGGACGGTTGTCTCTGGTGCTCTTTGCTACCAGAAAGTCTAATTGTGTGGTCGTCGCGGCTCCTACTATATTCCCCTTTGTGCCCAGGTGACCGCCTACTGGGCACAACTTCCGTTTCCCGGTTGCTGTCTCAGTCGACTTGCTGGAGGATTACTTGTCACGCCCGCATTCCTCCGTTCACCGCTCCGACAATTTGGACATTCCGCCCTGACTGTCCCTACTCTGCCACATCCAAAACACTTTCTAGGATCCTGACAATCCCGAGACGTATGGCCTGGTCGACGACAGTTCCAGCAGATAAAATTCTGACGTGCATCTGGTACTGCTACTACGGCTACATCAACCGTTTCCAGATACGCGAGATCCGGTTCCAACAGCCTAGGCGTCCTTCTTGGAGGCGGGGGAGCAAAGGATTCCACGGAGGTCCTCGTTGCCTCGAGCGATCGTCCCAACCTTACCAACTCTCCAATTGACTCTATCTTTATCAGAGCTAATTGTGTCCGATAGAATGGCACGATGTTCTTTCTTACAATTTTCATCTTCTCCCCTTCACCCAGTGGCTTGCCGAGACGACGAAATAGCCACGTACTCGCCTATGGACTCCCCGTTACCTTGAGTCCTACGTCGTATCTCCTCTAGTAGGCGGTCATCATAGTCCGCGGGGAGGAATTCCTCTCGCAGCTCCTTCACCAATTCCTCCCAACTCCGGCAGATCGCTCGATTCGCACGGAACCAAATCAAGGCCTTACCTTCAAAAAGGTCCACCACAGACTTAAAGAGTTGAGCCTTCGATAAACCTTTAGCCTCCCGAAGCTCCTCCACCCGTTCCAGAATCGTACCCCCCATTTGTGCAGCTCTACTGGCTTCGACTGAAAAGTCGGCGTACTCGGAACTGGTGAGCTCGGAGTATTCAGAAACCAATCCTCGTCCGTCTCCTCTGTCAATTCCCCACCAGCCTTATATAGTAAATCCCCCATTGCTATTAGAAGCTCGCCCTTGGTCTTCCTCAGGAAGTCTAGGTCCTCCGCAGTTACTCCCCGCATGTGCCGTAGTCTTCGTAGCGCATAGCAGATCTTTCCTTTTAGCTTGAGAAATTTCCCAGAGTTAAAGTCCCCAACAAACGAGTCTATTGGCACTCCAATCTCTGCTAGTTTTGCAGCCAGTGCCTCTTTATCCTCGGCAAATGTGAAGGGATATTTATCCAATGCGAACGATTCCCCCAGACTAGCCTCGCTTCTCAACGCCCCCCTCAACTGTTTTCTCATCGACTCCACGGTGTCTGCCACCAGACCTCGAATGGCGAGTTCATAGGTGAGCTCGTCCTTACTAAGCCGATCCACCGAAATTTTCCTCACGGCCCCAACACCAGACATTTTAACACCGCAAATTGTTCTGCTCCCACCCAAGAACTATACCAAGAACTCTCTTCACTACTTTATTAACCTCTATATATATCTAACTATATATAAAGCCAACAATGTAAATATATGTATATATATATATATCTATGTATTTATATATATACCTATATTCATATAACACTCTATAACTAAATTTACACTATTTGTGTATCGTAACTTTTCACTATTTTCAGCGACCAGCTTATTACCATGAAGCGCTTCCGATCTCCTCTCGCGCCCGCCTAGTCAATGGGAAACTATTTATTCACCACCTTGCTGTACGCTTTTCAAATTCCCACAACTAACTCTAACACACACCTCAAACACTTCCACTCACTCTTCCACTCGCACTTCCTACTATCTTTTCCTATTTCCTCTCGCAGGTACAAACCGGATAATTTTGAACCATCCAAATTTACATAAATAGTTCCCAAAATTTATATGTAAATCCAATAAAATGTAAATCAAATATTTATATAGTTCAATATATGTACCTATATAAAAATATGCTATATATATATATATATATATATATATATATATATATATATATATATATATATATATATATATATATATATATATATATATATATATATATATATATATATATATATATATATATATATATATATATATATATATGTATATATATATATATATATATATATATATATATATATATATATATATATATATATATATATATATATATATATATATATATATATATATATATATATATACAAATCAACTATTTATATCAATATATGCATAAATATGGATAAAAATATGTTTAAATCCGCCGCCTCCAAATAATATCACGTTCGACGAATTGTATTAACACGTTTTCGACCCGCAATTTTATTGAATTGAATAAATTCACTAATACGATTTCGAATTTAGGTTTTTTTTTTTTTTTTCAATTTTTAACCCTTAGCACGTTGGGCGCCAATTTGTTACCGACCCGCTAGTGGTAACGAGACCTCGATCTAGTCAACGTCGAGGTTGGCAGTCTCGGCTGGCTGTGCCCTCTGGAGAAGGGGGTAGGTCCGGCGCCACTCGTTTCGAACGAGACTGCTAACTTTTCCGTGGCCGCGAAACGAGAAGTCGGTACGGAGTTAGATGTGATGCTAAAATATACCAATGGGGGGGTAAGCCCCGATTCTCAAACACCGCAGCGTTACAATTTAGTACAACTATATTTTTATTTCCACGAGTTTCGAACACTAACCGGCACAAGGTTGTTTATTTTCCTACATACGACGGCGCCGCAATCAAGCTTCCGAATCTTACGTCTACACGCAAACTATTCGTGTGGGCACGAATTTTATTTTTCTACGTTACTCTTACTACTAACTTACAAACTTAATTCTAATTTCCGCCCGTTTGTATTAATTTATTGGATGAACTAAATGGCTCGTGTGGCACGTACCTGTATCAGCCTTGACAGGAACCGTGGTGAACTTACTCGTCTGCGTTAATCGAAAGTTGGGGATTCCCGCGATTTCGGTTCTGTAAGTCGCTGCCGCCACCTCAATCCTTCAAAGATCTCGACTAAGCAATTTTGTTCGTTCGTCGATGCCTGGATCGTCGCTCTCGATCTTGACTTGTTAAGTTGGGGATTCCCGCGATTTCGGTTCTGTAAGTCGCTGCCGCCGCCTCAATGCTTCAAAATTCTCCACTACGCGATTTTGTTCGTTCGCCGATGCCTCGATCGTCGCTCTCGATCTTAACTTGTTATCCTTCGTTTTCCCACCGCCTCAAACGATCGTTGTCCTCCAACCAGGCGCCAGATAGCAAGAAAAAAAGAAGAAAAAGAAGAACACAGACTTTTCCGCTGGCATTGCTCGTAACTCAGATCCTCACCGTGTCGTTCCTAGCTCGAAAAGAAACATAGCATCGCCCTGCCACTTCGCTCGAAGCTTCATTTGGTCCCGTCAATCTACGGGGTCCCTCTAGGTCCGTTGCGGCTCTCATGAATACCTCTTTTCATGCGTTGAGGGTGAATGCACCTTACCGCCGGGCATTCACCTTTCGTTGCGATGGCATGAATTCAAGTTGCTGCTTGCGATGTTTCTCCACATCGCCGGCGTTTCATTTACAGCCGGTCTGCACACTGCACACCTTTGCAGCCGATCTACCCATTGCCTGGTCGATCTGTCAGACGCGAGCTGTCATCGACATAACCATGTCAGTTACTAGTGATTATTGTTTTGGAGAGATGTTGACACGGATTTTCGGCATTTTGGCTTTAATTGCATGCCATTCTCTAGGTGAAGATCTGTTCGGGAGATGTCTGCGAGCGCAGTTTGCAGGTGCTGCGTTCGACAAGGCGCCGTGTAGTGGCTGAACTTTTCCGCGATTGTAGTCTGTTCGTCAGTCTGGAGATCTTCGGCGGTAAGTTGTAAGAAATGTCGAGCATAGAAGTGACCTGTTTCCTTTAGGTTTGTACCATCATGCCATTCTCTAGGCGAAGATCCGTTCGGGAGATGTCTGCGAGCGCAGTTTGCAGGTGCTGCGCTCGACAAGGCGCCGTGTAGTGGCTGAACCCTTCCGCGATTGTAGTCTGTTCGTCAGTCTGGATATCTTCGGCGGTAAGTTGCAAGAAATGTCGAGCATAGAAGTGACCTGTCCTTTTGGTTTTCCGCTGATTAAATGTAAGGTTATAATGATGGGTGATATGCCAATCTGATGTTATACATACAATTATTGATGTCTGTCAATATGATGTTATACATACAATATCTGAGGTTATACTTACAATTATTGATGTCTGTCAATGTGATGTTATACATACAATATCTGATGTTATACATACAATTATTGTCCCTGTTCACTGTGGTGTTTTGTTTTGTTTTGTTTTTTTTTCCTTCTCTTTCCCTTGTAAGCGTAACATTGTCTCATAAAATTCACAACAATTGAGCGATATAATAAACATATTGAGCATGATTGCAATAAAATCCGCACAATTCTACCAACAGACGATGATAAAATATTGAAATTTGAAAATTTCGGGAAGCAGCTCAAAGTCCCCTTCATAGTCTATGCAGATTTCGAAGCTATATTGCAACCAATTCATTCATGTTCACCTTGCCCTAAAAGTTCATTTACAGAGAGCACTCATCGGCATTTACCATTCAGTTTTGCATATTATATCAAATGTAGTTATGATTCATCTCTTAGCAAACTAGAAATATTTCGGGGTGAAGGATGTGTTGATGTTTTCTTGACTAGGCTGCAGCGCGATGTTGAGAAGATGATCAAAATCTTAAAAAACAATAAGCCAATGCAAATAACAGCTGCAGAGGAAACCCAGTTTCTAACCTCTTTATCTTGTCATATATGTGGACAAAAATTTGGTCCGGAAATTCAGCATGTAATAATTGCAATCTTCTTTATAGAGTGCCCAAGTTCATTCCAATTGTTTTCCATAACTTGAGTGGCTACGACGCCCATTTCATATTTCCAAACTTTGGAGGAGATTCTAATAATATCAGTTTCATTCCCAAAAATAAGGAGAAATACATTTCCTTCACGAAATACATGAGGATCGATGAACAAAACATTGCGCTAAGGTTTATCGACTCATACCGATTCATGAGCTGTAGTTTAGACCAACTTGCCCAAAACCTCAGCAAAGACGAATTTTTCGAAACCCGTCGATATCATCACGATGATGAGCTGCTTGAACTTGTCGTTAAGAAAGGTGTTTTTCCTTATGAGTACATTGATTGTTTCGATAAACTCAATGAGTCATCCTTACCAGCTAAATCATCGTTTTATAGCACATTGCAAAATAGCAACATCACCGACGCAGAGTATGACCACGCTCAAAATGTTTGGAGAAAATTCAACTGTCAAACTTTAGGCCAATACTCAGATATATACCTGATCACAGATGTGCTGCTACTGACAGATATATTTGAGGAGTTCAGAAATGTATGCTTGCAGACCTATAAACTTGATCCGGCTCATTATTTCACAGCACCCTCACTTAGTTGGGATAGTATGCTGAAAAGCACTAAAGTCGAGCTGGAACTGCTGACCGATATTGACATGTACCAGTTTGTAAAGCGTGGGATAAGGGGCGGGCTATGCCAATGCAGTAAGAGACATGCAAGGGCAAACAACAAATATATCTCCCAATATGACTCAAATCTTGCTAGTAACTACATTTTGTATGTGGATGCGAATAATCTTTACGGGTGGGCAATGAGTCAGTACTTACCCATTAGCGACTTCCGCTGGCTAAATAGCCATGAAATTGAGCGCTTGGATGTAATGAATATTGAAGACGATGCTTCTAAGGGGATCATTTTGTCTGTCGACTTACATTATCCAGTAGAACTCCATTCGGCTCATAATGATCTCCCATTTTGCCCAGAAAATCAAGTTCCCCCTCTTGAAACTTCAAAATACAAAAAATTGTTGGCAACTGAATCTGATAAACAGAATTATATTATTCATTATAGAAATTTAAAACAGTGTTTACGGTCCGGGCTCAAATTAGTAAAGATAAACCAGGCATTAGAATTTACTCAGTCACCCTGGCTAAAAACTTATATAGACTTAAATACCGAAATGCGTACAAAAGCCGCAACTGATTTCGAAAAAGACTTTTATAAATTAATGAACAACAGCGTTTTTGGTAAAACGATGGAAAACGTGGACAAGCATGTTGATGTAATAGTTTCGACCCATTGGGAAAACATTAGCAAGAAAAAAGGGGCAAATTATTATATTAGCAGACCCAACTTTCACAGTAGTAAAGAAATCATTCAAATGAATCGGGTGAATGTCGAATATAAAAAGCCTGTATATACCGGGTTCGCAATTCTTGATTTATCGAAAACACTCATGTATGATTTTCATTATAATTTTATTCAAAAGAAATATAAAGATCGGGCGCAGCTTCTCTATATGGACACAGACTCATTCATCTACGACATTGAAACATCCGATATTTATGAAGACATTAAAAATAACATTAGCTTATTTGATACAAGCAATTATGACATAGATAACCCATATAATATTCCACATGCAAACAAAAAAGGTGCTGAGGAAATTTAAGGATGAAAGCCCTCTAGCTCCCATTACAGAATTCATTGGCACTAAAGCCAAATCTTATTGTATAGTTACCGATGAATCATGCATTAAAAAAATAAAAGGAATAAAAAAATCTGTAGTAAATAGAGAAATAGAACCATCAGACTTTCTTAAATGTGCTCAAAATAATAAAATTAAAATGTTAAGCAAAATGTATGTGTTCAGATGTGATAAGCATCTTATTTATACTAGATTAGTTAATAAAGTAAGCCTATCGGGTGATGATGATAAAAGATTCATTATACCTAATTCTTGTAGTACATTAGCATGGGGCAATAGTTTAATAAATAAATATACGTAGCATTATAAGAAAAAATAATGTTTATTATAGATAAGTTCAACAAAATTGTTACAATAAATCATTCTTATTTATCCATGAATTGTGTTCTTTTGTAAATCCTAGCCATTTAACGTAGACTTTGGATCCTTTCGCCTTCAAAACTTTTTCCACTAGGAAATCATTTGGGTATTTTGTTTTGCTCAGGTCCAGTTCATAGAAACAGCCTCGAACCGGGTTTCCTCCGTAGTCGTCAAGTAAGTATGTAACTGGATTCGTGAGCTGCACTCGACGAATTTTAAATATTTCAGTTGTCCAGTTTGGTGTGTAGCCCTTCTCGAACAGATGCTTGTATTTACTGATGCGAACATGCACGCCAACCTTACATTTCGGCCATCCATAAGTTTTAGTATTATTGAAAGCTGAGGACAGTAAGGTTGATTCATTTGATTCGTTAACGTCAATAGGCCACATCTTTATCGTACGATGAATAGTTTTATTGTAATGATTTGTTAAATTTTTAGTTTATAATCTGGTAATTTTGAGTGATGTATTATCAAACATATTTTTAAGTGAACTTAATAGAAGTAGGGAACTGATAGAAAAAATAAATTTGCGTTAAGAATATATGTATAAAAAAGAAAAAATAATAAAAATTTAAATAAAAAATACATCTCTTTGACTGTCGGTTATTTTTCATTATTTTCTTCTTCAACTTCTGTTGTTTTTTTGTAGGTTTGAGCAGCTTAAAAAGATTCTTTTCCATCATCTGTTTGAAGGTTCTTCGGCACTCTACCACCGCTACTATTGAAAATAGACTGCATGAGCTCAGACTGTCGTTCTTCCCGATTCTCATGATTTGATAGTATAGCGAATATTATTTGGGCTATTAACCTCTATCAATGCACATGACGCGCATGACGCAAACGATCATCCTTGAACTGATAAACAGCTCAACGGGGCTGTTTAAAAGCTAAACAGGGCTGTTTATTAGCTCAACAGGGCTGTTTAAAAGCTAAACAGGGCTATTTATTAGCTCAACAGGGCTGTTTAAAAGCTAAACAGGGCTGTTTATTAGGTCAACAGCCCTGTTGAGCTGTTTATCAGTTCAAGGACGATCGTTTACGTCATGTGCGGACGTCATGCGCGAACCAATAATCGCAGACACCGTATCCTTATTGCTCCTCCTCTTTTGCGTTAGAACCGACGCATTTCTATCATTCCAACGTTCATCTTCTTGATCACTTGTGACGGCATCGTGCTCCTCTTAAGTATCGGTTTGCTCCTCTTTGTGACGTCGTCGTGCTCCTCTTAAGTGCCGGTCTCGAAAATGTCCTTAATATGCTCGTAAGCGTATGATAATACTTTGTATAATTCTATTAATAAACCGTTCATTGCTGCAAACTAATAAAATTATGTTCTACAACAATCAGATTAATCATGGTTATGGCTAAAAATCTAATCGGAAGCTGAAATTTCACTACAATTCTATTAAAAAGCATAATGCTGATAACAATAATAACTCTACAGTATGCAGATAACACAGAATCGTAACCAAGATCAAAGACACAAGCATCTAATGCCGTAGTTATTCCCACGCGTGTGCCAAAAGATATGCTTTTCCAAGGTTTACTTTTCGTACCCATCTGCTCAAACAGAGATCTTTATGAAAATTCAATAGGGTTATTAATCATTCCTTTTCATATGTTCATAAGCTTATGATAATACTATATACAATTCTATTAATATATCATATGCTGTTGATAACAAACAAACACTGACAATTATATTGTAAGACCTTCATGCGCGTCTGTCCAAACAGCGATGTTTATCAATTCTATATGGTTATTAACCTGTTCAGACTGTCGTTCTTCTTCCCGATTCTCATGGTTTGATAGTTTAGTTAATATTATTTGTATACCGTATATATTCTAACTTTGAATTCATTAAAATCAAGATCTGGGCCAATAAAGTTACGATGAGTCAGCAGTCAGTCTAACCTATGATGAAAAATAATGAATGATATAAAAAAATGTATATTCTTAATTAGCTTAGTATTTTATTACACCAATATGTGCATTGTTAGAGGTTAATAGCCCTAATAATATTCACTATACTATCAAATCATGAGAATCGGGAAGAACGACAGTCTGAGCTCATGCAGTCTATTTTCAATAGTAGCGGTGGTAAAGTGCCGAAGAACCTTCAAACAGATGATGGAAAAGAATCTTTTTAAGCTGCTCAAACCTACAAAAAAACAACAGAAGTTGAAGAAAAAAATAATGAAAAAAAACTCTAGCGCACCTGAACCGCTAGAAAACTAATTTTCGAAGAAATTGTCTTTGAGTGACAAAAAAGTGTGGAAAGACGTAATACACTGTTTTTTAGAGTCATATCAACCATTCCTTATCCAAAGCAACAAAACTCAACTATAACACATATAATTCAGTGCTGGCAACACTTTCCGAACGAAGTAGCAATAAGTTTACCATAACAAGCTCATACTCAAATAAACGTATCCTTTGAATTTCGTTCTCTTCGCAGGATTTCATCGAAAGTTTCAGCGGTTAAACGTTGTTTGAGGCTGCCATCCAAAAAATGTTCAAAACTCGAAAAATTTAAAAAAGCATTTTTTATTTTTATTGCAAATGCTTTGCATATGAGAACGTTGTTTGAAGCATCTGTTGGTGCAATATTTACGGAAATGGCTAATGCTGGTTAGCCTGTGTCAACAGCAAAGCATAATACATACCAAATCTGCTTCACGTTAAGTTAAACCCAACCAGTAAATTTCGATTCGATTGAATCACTGCGCTGGAAGTTATACGGGTGAAAAGAATTTTAGGGTTACCACCCTCAAAACTTATCAAACTTTTAAAGCGTTAATATTTCTTGTTAATTTTCATTGCAGGATCATTTCCATTTGGAAATCTAATGACATAATCGCTCAGTAAAGAAATTAAACAAAATTACAAAAATTGTCATAGCTGGCAGCTCTTTCATAGTTTTGGTACGAAATTTCTACGAAATTTGGTTCACATTAAAGTCCATTTACTGCGTGAACTTCGTTCTGATTTCTACACTGGACCGGAAGTTATAGGGAAAAAAGCTTTATTTTGCTGAGCAAATTTGCAAGATTTAATGGACAAAAATCACCATAGCTGGCAACTCTATTCTTATTTTTCAGCCAAATTTTCATTAAATGTTATGTAGAGTAAGATCCAAGTACTGGATGAATCTTGTAAAAATCTGATGGCTGAATCGGAAGTTATAGGCCAAAAACCGGTTTTTTTTCTCAGTGATTTTTCAAGATGGTACCACTGGCACAGGGTTGCCCGCATTTCAAAATCACTTCTATCAGATCTGGTCCTAGCTAATACCAACATGTTCTGTAAATTTCATTATGATCGGATAATCCGGGCGTCAGTTCTCGTGAACAGAACTTTCGAGTGCTGAAAATAGAGGTAATTTGGTGATGGGTTGCCGTTCTTGTGCAAATCGGAATTTTCAAAATTTCAATTTGACATGTTGGACAAAGGTTAAAATTTATCAGTGATTTGATTTTTTTGTCAAAAATCAAAAAATTTTCAGGAAGGTCAATGATTTGAAGGTTTTTTTCGAGAGCCTGCCGTAGCTGCAGGGTTACCCGCATTATCTTTAAAATCAACGTGCGCTAAATTTTAGTCAACATAAATACGCTCTGCAAATTTCACGACGATCCATTGCTTTTCTTAGAAGTAATGACAAATCAAAATTTGAAAAAAAATCCTTGCCTACTTTTAGGCACCCTGCACCCACACACGGCTCAAAATTTCCAGTTCTTTATCATAGACGAGCTTAGAACATAATTAGGTTTCATTCCCAATACATTTCTTTAACAAAAATTTACACTGCTTGGATATATAGGAGTACCTCAAAATTCACTAAAACGCTCGCCGCCGCCAAAAGGTTTAGAGTATCTGAATTTGAGAAAATTGTGGACCTACCTATTATATACATCTACGTTCTCCCAAAATTTCAGCTCAATCGGATCATCCACTCCAGAGATTACTTCTATTAATCGATTTGCTGATATATATATATATATATATATATATATATATATATATATATATATATATATATATATATATATATATATATATATATATATATATATATATATATATAAATAAAGAAATATGAATTTTCGGCGAAACGAGTTTAATACTATTGTTCTTCGAACATTAGTAATAACCGATAGTCAAAGAGACGTATTTTTTATTTAAATTTTTATTATTTTTTCTTTTTTATATACACTGTATCAAAAAATTGCACGTACAGTACCCTTACTCCAATAAAAACTCTTCTATTTATTAAACAAAAAAAACTTTTTTCATTCATTAGGTATTTATAAATTCTATACTGTTAAAGCTTTTCAGACCAAAACAGTATTTTGTTATATTAGCTTTTACTGTCACAGTACAGCAAAAATATACTTAAAACAATTGCACGTACATCAAAAAATTGCACATACACACAAGATTAACTTATGATCTCTTGTAAAATAAAAGTAATGGTACTTAGTTTCCAGTGCAGATTTACACACTATCCTCATTTATTGAAGGTAGTAGTTGTAAATGCTCCATAGAGCAGTGCAGTAACTCTTTTTTTTTAAAAAAATCTGTAATGGGCTAAACACACTCTAATGCTCCTGTTGAAGTGAAGAAATCGTAAATTTTAAGGAGGAAGGTAAAAGTTATGCTGAAGTATCAAGGATCATTGGCACACCACGTTCGACCATGCAAACGGATATCAAAATGTTTAAAAGCAACAAAAGCAATTGCCCAAGGAAGAGGTCGGAAGAAAATTTTAGCTGAGCATTTGGATAAAAAATTTAGAGAATTATTAAGAAGGATCCAAAAACAAGTGCTCCCAAAACAGCTGTAGACCTTAAAAGAAACGACGGAATATATTTGAATGCCCAAACAGTGCGAAATTTTCTCCATAAAAAGTGTTACAAGGGATGCATTGCAAGAACACAAACGTTCATTTCGAGGAAAAATGTTGCCCGACGCTTTGAGTGTGCCAGAGAATATGTAAAAAAGTCAGACTAAATTTGGGAAACTGTTATTTTTGTAGATGAAAGTAAGTATAATCTTTTTGGCTCTGATGGGCGGCGATTTGTTCGGCAGAGAGTCAATCAGCGTTGGAGTCAAAAAAATTGGGACCCACTGAGAAACACGAAGGTGAAAATGTTATGGTTTGGAAAGCGATGGAAGCAAATGGCGTTGGAAATTTGGTATTTGTGGAAAGCACTATGGACAAGCATCAGTACTTAGAAATAATAAAGCCTAATTTAAGAGCCAGTGCTTCCAAAATTGGAATTAGCGACGAAATTTCACTAGCACATGACAATGATCCAAAATATTTCTCGCATCTAGTAAAAGAGTGGTTACTGTATAACGTGAAATCTGTGCTTCCTCAGCCACTCCAATCACCAGACCTTAATTTCATTGAATATCTTTGGAATGTTTTCGAAAAAAAAGTGCGGGAACATCATATTATAAGCCGAGCTGACCTCAAGGAGGTTATTTGAGAAAAGTGGGAAAAAATAACACCTGAAATTACTAGAAAACTAGCTCATTCAATGAACAATTGCTTAAAGGATGTAATTTCAGCAAAAGGACACCACACACGCTATTAGAAGTAAAAAAAGTAATTAATTTTCTGAATGTATGTGGAAATTTTTGATGTACGTGCAATTTTTTGACTTGAATTATAGCTTAATTTTCAAAATTAACATTAATATTATGGAATGCTGTTTTGTTTCAGATAGTTTCAGTTGTGTAGAACCCATGAAATTAATAAAAATGACGAAAATCTTGTTTATTTAAAAAATAAATGAGTTTTAATTTATGATAAGGTGGTGTACGTGCAATTTTTTGATACCGTGTATATATTCTTAACGCAAATTTATTTTTTCTATCAGTTCCCTACTACTATTAAGTTCACTTAAAAATATGTTTGATAATACACCACTCAAAATTACCAGATTATAAACTAAAAATTTAACAAATAATTACAATAAAACTATTCATCGTACGATAAAGATGCGGCCTATTGACGTTAACGAATCAAATGAATCAACCTTATTATCCTCAGCTTTCAATCATACTAAAACTTATGGATGGCCGAAATGTAAGGTTGGCGAGCATGTTCGCATCAATAAATACAAGCATCTGTTCGAGAAGGGCTACACACCAAACTGGACAACTGAAATATTTAAAATTGGTCGAGTGCAGCTCACGAATCCAGTTACATACTTACTTGACGACTACCAAGGAAACCCGGTTCGAGGCTGTTTCTATGAACTGGACCTGAGCAAAACAAAATACCCAAATGATTTCCTAGTGGAAAAAGTTTTGAAGGCGAAAGGACCCAAAGTCTACGTTAAATGGCTAGGATTTACAAAAGAACACAATTCATGGATAAATAAGAATGATTTATTGTAACAATTTTGTTGAACTTATCTATAATAAACATTATTTTTTCTTATAATGCTACGTTTATTTATTTATTAAACTATTGCCCCATGCTAATGTACTACAAGAATTAGGTATAATGAATCTTTTATCATCATCACCCGATAGGCTTACTTTATTAACTAATCTAGTATAAATAAGATGCTTATCACATCTGAACACATACATTTTGCTTAACATTTTAATTTTATTATTTTGAGCACATTTAAGAAAGTCTGATGGTTCTATTTCTCTATTTACTACAGATTTTTTTATTCCTTTTATTTTTTTAATGCATAATTCATCGGTAACTATACAATAAGATTTGGCTTTAGTGCCAATGAATTCTGTAATGGGAGCTAGAGGGCTTTCATCCTTAAATTTCCCCAGCACTTTTTTGTTTGCATGTGGAATATTATATGGGTTATCTATGTCATAATTGCTTGTATCAAATAAGCTAATGTTATTTTTAATGTCTTCATAAATATCGGATGTTTCAATGTCGTAGATGAATGAGTCTGTGTCCATATAGAGAAGCTGCGCCCGATCTTTATATTTCTTTTGAATAAAATTATAATGAAAATCATACATGAGTGTTTTCGATAAATCAAGAATTGCGAACCCGGTATATATAGGCTTTTTATATTCGACATTCACCCGATTCATTTGAATCAGAACCAAATCCTCATTGATTTCTTTACTACTGTGAAAGTTGGGTCTGCTAATATAATAATTTGCCCCTTGTCAGCAGTTCCAGCTCGACTTTAGTGCTTTTCAGCATACTATCCCAACTAAGTGAGGGTGCTGTGAAATAATGAGCCGGATCAAGTTTATAGGTCTGCAAGCATACATTTCTGAACTCCTCAAATATATCTGTCAGTAGCAGCACATCTGTGATCAGGTATATATCCGAGTATTGGCCTAAAGTTTGACAGTTGAATTTTCTCCAAACATTTTGAGCGTGGTCATACTCTGCGTCGGTGATGTTGCTATTTTGCAATGTGCTATAAAACGATGATTTAGCTGGTAAGGATGACTCATTGAGTTTATCGAAACAATCAATGTACTCATAAGGAAAAACACCTTTCTTAACGACAAGTTCAAGCAGCTCATCGTCGTGATGATATCGACGGGTTTCGAAAAATTTGTCTTTGCTGAGGTTTTGGGCAAGTTGGTCTAAACTACAGCTCATGGATCGGTATGAGTCGATAAACCTTAGCGCAATGTTTTGTTCATCGATCCTCATGTATTTCGTGAAGGAAATGTATTTCTCCTTATTTTTGGGAATGACACTGATATTATTAGAGTCTCCTCCAAAGTTTGGAAATATGAAATGGGCGTCGTAGCCACTCAAGTTATGGAAAACAATTGGAATGAACTTGGGCACTCTATAAAGAAGATTGCAATTATTACATGCTGCACCTCGAAATGCTCCAGTTAAATGACAATGGTCTCGCACTTTCTGAATTTCCGGACCAAATTTTTGTCCACATATATGACAAGGTAAAGAGGTTAGAAACTGGGTTTCTTCTGCAGCTGTTATTTGCATTGGCTTATTGTTTTTTAAGATTTTGATCATCTTCTCAACATCGCGCTGCAGCCTAGTCAAGAAAACATCAACACATCCTTCACCCCGAAATATTTCTAGTTTGCTAAGAGATGAATCATAACTACATTTGATATAATATGCAAAACTGAATGGTAAATGCCGATGAGTGCTCTCTGTAAATGAACTTTCAGGGCAAGGTGAACATGAATGAATTGGTTGCAATATAGCTTCGAAATCTGCATAGACTATGAAGGGGACTTTGAGCTGCTTCCCGAAATTTTCAAATTTCAATATTTTATCATCGTCTGGTGGTAGAATTGTGCGGATTTTATTGCAATCATGCTCAATATGTTTATTATATCGCTCAATTGTTGTGAATTTTATGAGACAACCATCACATAAATATGTCTGATGACCATTGCTGGACAGCCCATTGTTCACCAATCGACTCAGATTTTTTATCCAGCAGTAATGACCATTAGTACCACTATCATTCTCAATATAGAGTAAAGTTATGTGTTGCTCTTGTCTATTTTTAGAATAATAAAATGGACCAATAATGGAACCGTCCCTCCACCCATAAACGTTGACGCTTATCCCATTATTTTGCTCAACAATAGGGATATCGTTTAAACAAATCGGCATACTAGCACCCTCCAAGTTTAAAACACTTGAATAATATGGATATGAGTTGACATGGTCACAGTGTAGTTTAACAGGATATAAAGCTGAAACTATAGCCCAGGCAAAGCATGCATCATCAGAGTTTTTAACATTAACGCATGCTTTTTTCAAGGCAACTTCTTTTGGTAATGGTAGAAAAGATCCCCCGTGAAATGGCTCATATTTATTAATGTTGACTTGTAAGTAGAGAACCTGCTGGAATGCCCATCTACTATCCCGCTCTTGAAACTCTTCACTTTTCTTTAAAATAATAGCCGAAAAATTTTGATACACTTTATCAATTTCGCACCCGATAGTAACTACAACATTTTTGGTATTAAAAGATTTCAAATCACTCGAGCTATTTTCTTTGTTCACATCGAATTTAATGTAAATTGCAAACAGTTCCATATTGACTTTCACCGTAGTAAGCTCATGAAATTGATTTTGCAATAGTTCTTTGAAACAATTATTCTTCCCTCTCAAAAACTCCTCAATGCTTGATTTCTCATTTTCGTTATTAATCTGGTATGAGGCTATTCGACTTGCAAATGCTTGTGAAATTTTCATTACTTTCTCGTCTTGAACATGATTGATTTTACCGACATTTGTTTTTTGCAAATTACTTCTCAGATGGTTTTTAAAATATGATTTTATAATGTCTTTTTCACAAATATGGCAATGCATAGTACCAAAATTATCATGCTTTCTTTTGATAGCTGTACGCTGAACTTGCACCACTTGATTATTTTCGGACATAGACTCATTCAACTCAAGATTCGAGCTCTCGCGATCTGACTCTTTAGCTAGGAGGGCTTGTGCACTTGATGAGTTCTCTATAACATGTTTTAACTTTATATGTCTTTTCAAATTGCCTGAATTATCAAACCCAGTTTTACAAATACTGCATATGCTTATCGATTCCATTCTCTCATGTATACTCTTGATGTGACGCTTCAAATTATCTGATCGGTTAAAATTTTTGCTACAACTGGGGCAGGCAAACATTATAGATTATATGCAATAAAATTTTATTATATACTTAATCAAATATTAAGAGTATATGTAATAGAAATAACTAAAATATGTGTCGCGATCATGTTGTATCTCCCGGCACTACCAAGGTTTTCCACTGCGAGTAAATTGTGTCGTCAATAGTATCGTCTTCGTCCGCATATAATACCGGCTTTTCTATTTGATCGACTGGGTTCTTCGCAACAGATTTTCCAATATCTGTAAGATGTAAGGCGTATATGCCTCCACCGTCCTTGACTAGACCTTTTGATGTAATCGACAACGAACTTTTGCTTATAATGTCCAACGTTTCCCCAATTAGCTTGTTGTATCGGTCAGGCAAGAACAGTACGTTCTCTTCCAATTCAAGACAAATTTTTTCGCCAAATCTTGTTTTCTTCACGCTACCATTCAGCACTTGGTACGGTTGGTTAATAACCAAGTCTTTTACGCTAATACAAAGCTTAAAATATCTTGCGATATCGTTGAATGCTTGTATTGCTTCTATTTTGGCTTTTTTACAGTAGCGTCCAGATTATTGCCTACCGAGCTAAATGGGCGTTTTAAACCTGGAAGCGGAAGAAAACTACTCTTTTATTTCCAATCTGCTTCACTGGCTCAAATTATTTTCACACAGAGACACACACACACACACACACACATAAACAACCATATACACATGGCTATATAGAGGCACAATTTTAACCGATTTCAACAAGATTATTTTTTTTACGCTTCTATTTTCACTAACTCTATATATATATATATATATATATATATATGTATATATATACATATATATATATATATATATATATATATATATATATATATATATATATATATATACATATATATATATATATATATATATATATATATATATATATATATATATATATATATAGAAAATTGGTACTTACCAGCTGATTCCATAATTAATTTAGCACTTTAACACTTTTGAATATATTTGTTACTAGCACTTTGCAGTCACTCGCACTAAACGTTTCTGATGTAGATGCTTGCAAACAGCCTCCTTTTAAAGCAATCTCTTATCACGCAACTACACTGTTTTTTACACGCTGTATCATATTGTCGTATAGTTCTCATTGACCGGAAATCCTATTCTCTTATCATGCACATGCTAAAAAACGCATTTCTCATATTGCGAAATTAGTTTGCTGCTATCAATGAAACTCAAGTTTTTTCATAGTCACTGTCGCTCCGAAACTTTTTTTTTACACGCTGTACCATTGTTGAAATATTTTCATTCACCGGATATCCTATTCTCTTATCACGCGCATGGTTAAAAAACGCTAGCATTTCTCATGTTGCGAAATCAAAGCCATTCACCCCAATTTTAATAAAACGGTCAAAGACACAAACATATGACTATAAAAAACAATAACATTTCTCAAATTAAATTCCTTTGTTGTCATATTTCTCATGTTTCGAAATCAAAGCCATTCACCCCAATTTAAAATAAAACGGTCAAAGACACAAACATATGACTATAAAAAACAATAACATTTCTCATTCATTTGTTGACATTCTAATTATTTCAAACGCTCAATAAAAATCTAATTATTTCAAACACTATGCGACAATTGCCGGCGCTATGACGATCAAGGTCACATGACCCCATCTTAGCTATAAAAAACGTTAGCATTTCTCTTGTTGCAAAATTCAAAGCCATTCACCCCCCATAGGCTATAATTATTTTTGAATAAAGACACAAGCACATCAGTGGCGTGGCGTTCATGGAAGCAAGGGAATCATTGCTTCCCTTACATTTGGCTGACATCGATTTTAAATTGTTATTTTTTTCGAAATCGTGAAATAATCGCGTATTAGCATTTATTAAAAAAAATTTCACAAATCAAATTGTGAACATCTCACACAGTTGATCTGGTAACGCCACAGAATGAAAATAATGAAAGCACAGCCACGGCTTGGAAGCAACGTAAAAATTGCATCTACGACCATTTATTTGACCCCATATAGACTAGACTGTGACGTCATTAAAAAAAATGTCTTCATATGATCTGTTTGGAAGCAATGAAAATGTTGCTTCCTAGGGGAAATTATCTTCTCAAGAGAGAGAGAGTCAGAGCGGAGCTGCGAACGCATGACTATTGGTGGAACATATTCCTGCGTTCCCCTAACTAGTAGCAGGGTAAATTGTTATCATTTTACTTTGCTTGTACAGATTTTTGTGAATGAAGAAATCTTGCTGTGAGCGAGTTTGAGTTACGATATGTAAAGAGCGTTGCCAGAGGCAGTGGATTCAATAAGTTGTTATTTTATGTATTTTATTTATGATTTATATTATGACATAATTTTTTGTATGTTCTATTTTTCTATGTTCAATTGGCGAAGACTTTTAGTCACTTACAGCTTATAGGATTTGGTAGTAATAGGTGAAATTGTAGACTAGAATTGTACAGAATTGAATGTGTAAAATTACTGTGTAAAATTGCATGAATCTTTTAATTGATATTTGAAATAGTGAAAGATTGAAATAGGTGAATGTGTTCACTTGTTCTGTGGGTCAAAATTTTAGAATTCGTCAACTTATTTAAATTTTATTTCATTGGATCTCGGTAATTAGCTGAAAAATAGGACATCATCAACCAGGACTGATCAAAACCGAATTTGAAAATTGTCTCTATAACAAAGAGGTATACCTACTCGACATTTTGATCGCAAAATTAATAAATGAAAAACTCGGAACGGATTATCGGTTGTAATATTAAACAAAAATAGTTTTGCTGGTAATGTGTGCTATTTTCAAGCGTTTCAGACATTTGGCGAAATATCGGATTTTGTAATTTAAATAATGTTAAAGCTGTGAACAGGCATGGTAGAAATAGCATTGATCATTTCAATTCAGTCCTTTTATTTTCCAAGTTTGATTCCGGTGATTTGAAGAATTGCTGAGTAGTCAATATAAGTATTCAGTGATATTGCTCACAGTTAGGAGAAATTGAGAAACAATGAAGATTTTAATATACATTGTGTGTCATTTAGGATGTCAAGAAGAAGCATTACATAGTCATAATGAAAATGTGTATTCTTGCAATAGGGGTAAATCACCTAAAGACAATAAATCTTTTGACAGTGCGTAATCGATAATTGCCAGGTGGCTTGGACAAAGCAAGTGTTTCTTCTGGAGCATCAAATAATATTCAAAACGATCTCGTAAGTTGATTTTCAAAAAATAAATATTGAAAGATATTTGTAATGAAATTTAGAAAAGCAAATTCATAGCAATAATATTAGAAAAAACAACCAATATATCATATCGATCACAACTTTCAACAACCTTTACTTCTTCCGGTGCAGTTAAAGAATTTTTCATAAATCTCACCGATGTTTCTGATAACCAAACTGCGTCCCGTTCATTTAACCTTGTTTTGCATACTGTCCGAAAATTCAAAGTCTCGAGGAGCCTCTGTAATATCTGCCAAAATAACTGGGTTGCAAATATGTACAAAAAAATGCATAAACACGGAAAAATTATTAATTTCTTCGAACATCGGCTAAATTTGATTTTATCTAAATCGTTCAATAGTAATAAATAGTAATAGTAATCCCAATCTACTACTAGTTTTTCAATAAAGACAATGAGTTTATGTGCTTTGTATTTATTTGTCAAAAAATGCTTCCAAAATTAGCTCCAAAACGTTGGACTTTTAATGGTCGGTCATTTTTAAAAAAAATTCTATAATAAGGAGCAATTAAATTAGCTCGTAGAATATGTAACTGAAAATGATAGTGCTAATTGAGACAGAGAGATCGTTAATAGTGAGAGTGGGCTTTTTATTTTACTTAAAGATTCTTAGTTGATGTTTTTGTTAAATGTTTTTTCTAAATTTTCAGATCTAATACAATCTTTAAGAAACAGTTTCACGGAAATTGGGAACGAATTATGGTTGATCTACAAAACAGCACAACGATGTAAAAAAGCAAGGTGCATAATTGACAACAATGAGAATATTGTACCATTCTTTACAAGTGCTTATTTCGAAATATTTGGTAGCATAGTCGTTAAAATAAACTCAAGGTTTCATATTTTTAAACCTTTTCAATTCTTCGAAGTTTGGCCACTTTCAGAAATATTATATTTCTAGTTCTGGGAATGTTATTATTTTACTGATAAATATTGATATGGTTTCTTATTGTGTGAAGGACTGTGAACTTTTATTTTCATAAGAACACAGAATGTCTACTCTCACGTCCCCGTTAGTAATTCCTGGGTGCTTTTATAGACAGGTTGTATTACACGTAACGAATTTGCGGAAAGCGTAATCAACCATGGACATCAACCAATTTCTTCCCTTCGGTAAATTGTCACGCCACGCCACTGAAGCACATGACCATAAAAAACAATAACATTTGTGAAATTCATATGCTGTTATCAATTTCTAATTATTTCAAACGCTATGCGATAATCGTGAAATTTAGTCATTCATCCCAATTTTAATAAGACGGTTAAGGTCACAACATGATTATAAAAAAACATTAACAAAATAACATCTGTGAAATTCAGTTGCTGTTATCAATAAAATTCTAATTAATTCACACGCTATGCGATAATCGCTGGCGCTTTGAAATTCAATATTTATTCATCCCAATTTTAATAAGACAGTCAAGGCCAAACGGCATGCTTCACATAATTTTCATCCTCCTTATCAGTGACCTTGGGGAATACCCCCCCCCCCCCCCCTTATCAGGGACATCATCGTGCTCGCTAGCCTCGTGACCCTGCTTATGACGTCATCCTCCTCATCCTCATTGTCTATGTCCAGAACTGGCATTCTCTATCTACTAGCATACAACCCCTATACATTTGACCAATACTACCCAAACTATTATAGTAACGAAGAAGACTACCTCGGTTTCCCTTTTATTAATGAGCCAATCGAATACTATCCTAATGATTATGAATCTAATCAGTTGCCTCAAGAAAATCAAAAGGATCAATATGCTTCAATAGAACCCGTTGTGGATGATTCGGATTTTCAATCAAATGCCTCCAAACCCCAATCGGCTACATAGACACCAATAAACATGGATTTGTTTTGCTCTATATCCATATCTCCTCACCATTTGGGCGTCCATTGAAATTTTTGATTGATACAGGTTCTTCATCGTCATTCATTAACCCCGAATTCACTCACTCAATGGATGTCAAACAAATCAAGCCAACTAACATAACTACAGTTCTCACAACACACAGTATAGAGAAAGAAGTCACTCTTCCAAATTTCGCAGAATTTAACCAGGATGGAAATATTCGGTTTTTGGTATTTCGATTTCATGGCTACTTCGATGATCTGATAGGATTAGATGCACTAACCACATTGGGAGCGAAAGTTGACCTCGCCAATCGAACCTTGATAACAAACAATTCTACTATACCTTTACGATTTAAACCAAATTTCATGTCACAAAAGTATATCGTACCACCTAAATCAAAATTAATTGTGAAATTACCTGTGGACATTCGTGATGGTGATATTTACATCCAACAAATAGTAATTAAACCAAACCTGATTGTGCAGGAAGGTATTTACCAAGCTAGGGAATGGTACAGTTTAGTTGAAGTCCTTAACAAATCAGAAAAGGAAGAAACACTCTTATTTGAGCAACCATTGAAAGTTGTTGAGTATTCGCCTTCCTCATTCACAGAGATTAATAACTTTAATATCGGATATTCAAACGACGTTCCTGATGACCTTAGCGGTAAAAACATTACCGAATTGCTAAGAGTGTCCCATTTAAACACTGAAGAGCGTAAAACTTTATTTGATCTCTGTACACAATTCGCAGATATATTCTTCAAAGAAGGCCAAAAACTCACGTTCACTAATGAAATAAAACATAAAATAAATACATTCGATGACATACCTATCTATACAAAGTCATATAGATATCCATATGTCCACAAGGACGAGGTCCGACGACAAGTCGACGACATGCTCAAACAGGGCATTATACGTCCAAGTTATTCCCCTTGGAGCTCTCCTGTCTGGGTTGTCCCTAAAAAACAAGACGCTAGCGGAAAGAAAAAGTGGCGCCTTGTAATTGATTACCGGAAGCTTAATGAAAAGACAATAAGCGACCGATACCCTCTTCCAAATATAAACGAAATTTTAGACAAATTGGGAAAATGCATGTACTTTTCCACACTGGACCTGGCAAGTGGATTCCATCAGATAGAGATGGACCCACAAGATGTTCCGAAAACGGCTTTCACTGTAGATGGTGGCCACTTTGAATACGTCCGCATGCCTTTTGGGCTGAAAAATGCCCCGTCCACTTTTCAACGTGTAATGGACAACGTTCTCAAAGACGAGCAAGGTAAAATTTGTCTAGTTTACCTAGATGATATAATTGTCTACTCTACTTCTCTCCAAGAGCACACCGAAAACTTAAAAAAAAGTTTTTTCTATATTACGGGATGCCAATTTAAAAGTTCAGCTTGATAAATCCGAATTTTTGCATAAGGAAGTATCCTTCCTGGGACATTTAGTAACAACCGAAGGCGTGAAACCGAATCCGGACAAAATTCAAGCGGTAAAGGAATTCCCCATTCCTCAGACACAGAAGGAGATAAAATCATTTTTGGGACTATTGGGATATTACAGAAAGTTCATTAAAGACTTCGCCAAACTTACCAAGCCTCTGACAAATTGTCTCAAAAAAGGGAACAAAGTTATACTGGATGATGAATACATACGCACCTTCAATCTTTGCAAGGATCTTTTAACTAACGATCCAATCGTTCAATACCCGGATTTTTCCAAACCATTCGTGCTGACTACTGATGCTAGTAATTACGCAATTGGTGCCGTTCTCTCCCAAGGACCCATCGGAAGTGACAAACCAATTACTTACAACACTTACATCATCTGAAACTAACTAATCCACGATCGAGAAGGAACTTTATGCCATTGTCTGGGCTGTAAAATACTTCAGGCCTTATTTGTTTGGTCGATAATTTAAAATTGTTACCGACCATAAGCCACTCACATGGATGATGAGCTTGAAAGATCCTAACTCGAAACTTATTTGTTGGCGACTAAAACTAGAAGAGTATGATTATGAGGTTATTTATAAAAAGGGTTCACTGAACTCAAACGCCGATGCATTAAGTAGAATCAAACCAAACTCAGATCTATCAAAGAAAATTGAAGTTAATATTAACGAGCCTAATCATACTTCAGAAGAAGGTACGCTAGGAACAACAATCCATTCTGCAGAGGAAGACAACCAGGATGGCATTCCAATTTCTGAACAACCGTTAAATGTTTTTAACCTACAAGTGATATTAGAAAAATCCAACAATATCATCCCAAATCGTATTCCGTAACAAACAGCGTAAAATATTTTATCTTCCGGAATTCACGGAAGTAAATATAACCGAGATCTTAAAGGAATACCTTGCACCCAGTAAACTGAATGCCATCTTCAAATTCAAATTAGTTCAAACAATTTATACAAAATATTTCTCCAGAAGCAAAATTTTCAAGATAATACTTTGTACAGAATTCCTTAAAGATATCACAGAAGAAGATGCACAAGATAAACTAATTCGAGATTATCATTTCAATCACAACCACCGTGGCATAAATGAAACCTTAGCTCACCTAAAGAGAACATATTATTTCCCACACATGAAAAGTAAAATCACACAAATTATCAATAGTTGCGAAACATGTAAAACCCAAAAATACGATAGATCTTCACTGAAATTAAAATACCAAATTCCCGAGATACCCAAAAAACCTGTAGATATTGTTCATACAGACATATATACGATTAACAATAGATCAATACTCACCATCGAGGATAAATTCTCTAAATTTGCAGCTGCTTACACCATCTCTTCTAGAAATAGCTTGTCAATCATAAAATGTCTGAAACACTTTATAAGCCTTCACGGGATTCCTAAAAAACTAATATCTGACCAAGGAAGTGAATACGCCTCAACAATATTCGGCGACTTTTGTAAACAATACAACATAGACCACCACCTAACATCCTTCCAGCAAACATCTAGTAACGGACCAGTTGAAAGGTTTCATTCTACATTAACAGAGAAATATAGGATAATTTATAGCAAGGCAAGCAATAAAGATCATGACGATATTCTGAATGAGGTAATAATCAACTACAATGACTCCATCCATTCGGCAACCAACTATACACCTTACGAGTTATTTTATGGTAGAACATATAAATTCGAAAGGAATTTACAACATAGCAATCCCCATGATTATTTAGAAAAATTAAAATCCCATCAAGAAGAACTCTTTCCATGCGTCTCAATTCAGTTAAAAGAGAAAACAGAAAGAAATCTTACGAAACTTAACGAAAATAGGGAAGACCCCGTAACATTTAACGAAAACTCCACTATATTTAGGAAAGAATGCCGCCGGAACAAACTAACCCCTAGATATAAGAAACATAAAGTCAAACAAAATAATTATATGACAATAGTAACAGATAAAAATAAGAAATTTCATAAGGCCAGAATTAAAACTAAATCCAAATTACAGGTTGACAGCAACAATCAACGGACAGAGACTGGAAGTGCAGAACCTCAATAACAATAATGGACTATTGCCACTACGACTGGGAACCGCACGTATAATACAAACATACAACAACCTCTTACATATAATCAGACTAGGCCGTTACGAGGAAAATATCAAACAAATTACTGAATCACTAAGTAACTTTGAAAATATGGACGAAATTAATAGTACCCTGACAATAACGAAATTAAAACTTAAAGAAACTAATCATAAGCTACAAACCCTGACCCCTAAAATAAGAACAAAAAGAGGACTGATCAACGGACTAGGGACTATAATAAAAGAAATCACTGGGAACTTAGATGCAAATGACGCAATTAAAATCAATAACCAAATAAGTGAAATTTTAAGCCGAGAAAACACATTGAGAAATGAAGTTAACGGGCAAACTAAACTAAATGAACAAATGATCCAACGTTTCGAAAACATAACTAATCATATCAACGAGCAACAGAAAACAATAACTAATTACTTAAAATACTCACAAAATTCTATCCGAAATCAAATCAGATCTGAAAGTATCAATTTACGCTACCTGCAATATTTAAGGGGGGAAATACATGTAAAATGGAAAAGAAATTGCTAATTTTAGATTGACTTAAAATATATATATTGTTTATTCAGAAAATTTTTAATATTAAATCCTCAAAGTACATATCTTATAGTAAATGAAAATATTTTTTTAATAACTTTTCAACACAAAATGGAGGCGATGCGAGCAAATGAAAAAAACACATCAAAAACAGCCTCGTACAACTTAACGCCTTTTCCGAGAAACTTGCAACGTTCAGAGAAAAAAAATATGCTAATGAGATCTATAATTCCTAGGTGAACCAATAAAATTTAGAAAAAAAAACCAAATTTTTACATTAATATTAGATTAAAAAAAAAAAATCGATTTTTTTCAAAAAAATCACGTTTTAAACATTGGTAAACTAATTATTTTTCCGAATTTAAAAGAAAATGTAGGTTCAACGATGAGATAATACTCTTTTGTACATGTGATATAAATTTTAGCCTAATAGGTTCAATATTTTTTGAGATATCTTGTACGGAAATTGAAAAAGTACTACTTTGAGAAAAGCGCGTTTAAAGTTCTAAAGCTCCACCGACCTGGGGAACGCCACGCTGTCTATAACTGGCTATAACTCGAGAACTAACACGAATATCGCTTCAAAACTTTTTTTGGTATATTTTAAGAGTATTTCGAACACTTTGATGCAATAAAAAAAAATCGTTTTTGTTTTAGCAGTTACATGTATCTCCCCCCTTAAACGAAATCAATTTCGACATTGACATACTCAATAATCACCTCACCAATATTGCTGAAGCTATAGTTCTTGCAAAATTAAATATTATTTCTAAACAAATACTTAACGATAATGAACTTGCGGAAATTCAATCGACCCTCGAAAAACAACTTATAAAAATAACATCAAACGAAAATATATATGAAGTTCTTGGGCTACAACCTTACTTCAACGGTTCCAATATAATATTTAACATACAGATCCCAGTTTTTTCCCAGGAAACCTACTCCTTTTTCCATATGATACCACTACCCATCAACCAGACTAACTTGATAGCAGTGCTGCCAGAAAGGCGCTGCGGCCTACCCCCAGACAATTCGTATTTATCCCTGAAAATACCCTAAGTAGCCATAGTGACGTCATTTCCAGGAAATTTTTCGGGATTCTCAAAAACCAGGTTGTTTAAATATAAATTTTTATATGTGTAAGACTTTCGTCACATAAAGCAAACTTTTTTAAGGTGAGGTGAAACTTTCCCACACTCATCCTAATCTTTTGGGACTAATTTTTTCCTGGGTGCGTTAAGTTTTCACTCAGAAAAAATTAGTTCCGAAAGGTTTATTATCGACAGAGTCGCGAGAGATAGTTATATTTCATCAGTTGATTAATTAACAAACGAGCTCGGAGAAACGAATATGACTTATTCCGATATTTTGGGATACACACATCAAACAATGATAGAGTGAGGGCGGTTAAATGATCCCATCATGGATTTGATGACAGCGTATTTTAAATAGTACCTACGAAAAAGTGAATAGGTCACTCAGCTGAATAGATAGAGATATAGGGTACGGCAATCGCTACCTCGGTCGTCAATCGGTGAGGTAGAAATATCAATTTTGAAACAGCATTACCAATATCCGCTTATTGGTATGATGAAAGATTGATATTTTATATTAGAAAAAGGTGGACATGACGTATTTCGAAATTATTATTTATCGAAACATCCGTTCCGGAAAAATGCTTTATCAAATTTCAGAACACCCTAAACAAAACCCTGAATATTTTTTCTCCCTGTTTGTCCCCTGAAGCCTTTAAAATATCCCTAAATCTGGGGTTAAAATCCCTAATATGGCAGCACTGCTTGATAGTTACAAAACCTTACATTACCCTAAATTCCGAAAAGTATGCCCTAAAACCGAAGGGACATATATATGCCATGAATCGAGCCACAGGGAAAGTGCACACGAATCCAAGTGCATGATGAAATTGCTGAACAACCAACCAGCACAATGCGACATAGCCCAGCAAAAAACCGATATAATTGAAATATACCAGCCGGATCCAAATATACTAATCCTTATAAATGTTCCAGAAATGGTAGTCAATTCATCTTGCAGACCCAATACGCTCAAAGTTCGAGGAACCATGTTCATCCGATTCCAGGACTGTGAACTTATAGTCAACAACATCGCTTATTCATCAAAAGCCACACTTCACTGGGACGAAATCGAAATTTACCCGACGATCTTTAATGGAATTCTTCCTGTACCAGCAAACAGCACTATCCACCTTCAAAACCTCAAGAAATACGAATTCTCGAAAGAATCACATGCACCGCTATTGCAAGAGGACCTAGTCGATCACAAAGAGATTCCAGTGACACTTACCATACTCGCCATCATCTTCCTCGCAACAACCACCATCATCTATTATAGAAGATGCAAGAAATTTCATCATCTTAAGCATAGTACTGAGTTCAATTTCACGTGAAATTTTCTTACAAAATTTCGCGTGAAATTGGTTTCGGCGAAAATTTAGCTTGAAAATAAGCAAGTTTGGTACTGTGTTCTTAGCATGAAAAGTTGCTTTGAAGTTGCTTTCGCTTTGAAAACATAGATGGCACTGAAACATGTTGTCAATCATTTCACGCCAATTTAGTTTGTGCAGTTCATTCTTTCGAGCGAAAAAGTGACAGTTAGTGTTTCAATTTGAAAATTGAGCAATGCAAATGACTTTCCAATAAAAAAATCGATCGAAAAGTGAAATTCTTGACATTTTATCCGTCAAGAATGAGCAGTGTCTCTGCTTTTCTCCGTTGTCAAAATTTTCGCTCGAAAGAATGACCAGATAATGGAAACATGTCAAAATTTCACTTGAACTCGAACTCAGTACCAGCCTTTACGCACAATGTTTGTCATCAACAATCAACACCACCTCGTAATATCGCTCCAGTCAACGAACCTGAAATCATGTTCATTTGCCCGCCGCTCCACACTAAGGCGGGAGGAGTTACGGTAACACCACCATAAGCAACGAATCCACCAAGCAACGTGACCTCAAATGCACATCCGGCTATTACACCTTTCGTCTACAACATTTCCCGGCACATGCCGCAACGTAAACAAAATGCAAATTCCAAATTCATTGAATCTAGACCAACACCTGTTGCAAGTCAGCAGTTCAAATGATAATAAATAGATGTAGCGAATCAACCTGAGTCAGTTTTATAATCGAAGTCCATAATAAACGTTTGATTAAAGAATTAAAATATCGTTTTTTTAAAAAAGCTCTAAGTTTAAGATTTAACTTGCGCGTAGCACGGTACCCGCAAAATAATACCAATTGCGGCGGTAATTTGTAATCTTTGAATTTAGTGTTGCATTAGTCCTATTTTTAGTTTAATTTTGAGTGCTGTGAATTCGTTTTTGAACCAAAAATCTCAAATTCGATGGTATGAGAGCCGATTGTAGTTGCACAAATCTCTACCATGCAGTTCATTCCCCAGTTTTAGTTAGATTTTTACGATGCCGTTTTACTTCTTGCCGAATAAAGTAAATAATCATGTTCAAACTTTATCATGAACCACTTTTAAGGCATAAGAATGTTGTGAATGGACCGTAATTCGATTAGATCCATTCGGCAATCATTTGGAATCGGACTTTGTTTACATTGATTTGACAACATGAGTTTTGTCAGAAGGGGAGGGGATAGCATTCGGCAAGAAGAACTGGTGCCATACGCCAGTGCCTCCTAGAAGTACGGGCCGTAATGCAGAATAATGAAGTCCCACTAGACTGTCAAAGTGTCGCAAAAAACACACGTAGTCTTAAGGGACGTCCGCGGGAAATCGTAAATTGTACAGTTTGTGTTGAACTGAGTGAAGTGAAAACAAAGTGAGATCCGAGGAACAGTGCTAGTGAACAGCTAAAACACAGACTAATGCGGTGCGTGCGGTATAGTTGGGAAAATTTGCTACGAAATGTTTATCAGCTGGTGTTAGGTTATGTGATGTGTCGTGTCGATTTACTGTCGATACAATTAACTGATACAAAATGCAAGTTATGGCTAAATATTATTATTATAACACGTCCACGCACAAAAAACTAACTTATTCATAATAAAGCTAAAAATCCGGTGTATATCGGCACTGCCAGATGGAAATGTCAAAACGCCTGCCCAAATTGACGTCATAGCTAAAAGGATTACGTAGCCTGACGGCCCGTACTTTAGTGATCGGTTGCTAAATAGCAGAGTGCTAGTTTTCAACTGCTATTTTCAAAAAGCAATATCAGCCTGCTGTTGTTTGGTCCAATAACATGTTATTTATCTGGCATGCTATTGGACTAGCAATATAGCAAAGCAGACCACAGCATCGACGAACAACGACAAACAGCAACAGCAATGTCAACAGCATTAAGCATAATGAAATAGATATTAAGGTATGTTATTATACGTTTGCAATGGGCTAGCGGTTGGATTTCATATGATGTTAGCTTGCTATGCTATTGATGTTTAATATGTAAGGTTTTCGTGATGCTAGTTTTTCAACCATTCGTTGGTGTGCAGTAGCGAGTCTTTCGCTACCTGTACGCAGATTGTTTATCGTGCATTGCCCGGCTAACTAGGTGCTACGAATTTATTGATTGCGAAGATTATTTTGCATGCTATGTCATTGATTTATACTATGCGTTTTCAGTTGAGGATTTTTGTTGAATGGATGGATTTTTGTCGAAAGGAGGATTTGTTAGTTTTTGATTTTGATATCTGTTTGTTTTTTGTATGTATTGCTATAGGTAGTAGATATGAAGTGTATATACTGGAACAGGTGTTTTTTTGAACAGCCAGTATCTAGTAAGAAATTCCAAAATACTAGGTGCGAGTATTTTTGTGAACTATACATGTAATCAACAATTTACCCTAATATTAAGATGCACTCGTATTTCATACTTGCAAGTGCTTTCATACTCCTATTTCATACTTTCATACTCACGAGTATTTCGTACTTGCAAGTATTTTCGTATCGAGTATTTTCGTACTTCGAAGTATTTTATTCAAATATTCAAAAAGTTTTTAGGGCAAAAGTAGCCGTAATACGACAAAATCGGCCAATTTTGGGTTAGAGTGGCTTGGGACGTAACGGGCCAAGACCTATTGCTGTGATACAAAAATTTCTGTTTTGTAGGGGAGTAAGGGGTTTTTTAGCCATCGTTTGGCAAAAACTGCCTTCACGGTGCTTTCGATGATTGAAAGTTGTCGGGGGGTATAATACTGATATTTTAAGGACGGAAAAATTTTTGATAGGGGAATTTGTCAAATGTCAATTTTTTCCAAAAAAAATTTTTTTTTGTCTAGGTGGAATTCGGGTATCTTTCTGATGTGTTTCGGGTGAAATTTCCATACAAGTCTAGGAAAAAGCGCCCTAGTTTCGAAGATTTGGCAAAAGTAGCTGAAATCGGCCAATTTAGGGTTAGAGTGGTTTCGGACATAACGGGCCAAGACCTATTGCTGTGATACAAACGTTTCGGTTTTGTAGGGGAGTAAGGGGCTTTTTTGTCTAGCCTGAACTCGGGGACCTTTCTGAGTTGTTTCAGGCAAAATTTCCATACTAGCCTGGGTCTAAGCGGCCTAGTTTCGAAAATACGGCAAAATGAAATCCACCGGAAAACCTGAAGCTGAAGAGTAACGGAAAGTAAAATTTACGAGACTGCGGGAAATAAGTTGCTCCTGGACTCCTGTCCAGCCTTACCAAAGAGGTTGGCCCCCTAGTAGGTGCATGTTTAATGGCGAAACATTTTTTTATCATTTCTTAATAAAATTTTCGAAAAACTTCATGCTTCAGTGAGGCCAAATGGAAAACCGACTGTTTTAGATTAGCTACGAAAAGTTTGCTATCAGAGATCGACCGATGAAAAGTCATATAGATGGCAATAGGATTAATTGGCCCTATCTTAATATATTTGTCGACATTGGTAATTTGAACGAATACAGGAGGTGTTTTGTGCATGTAATAATATAAAAGTCAAATTAAACTGATTGAATTTGATTGTTTGCCCTTAAGTGGCTCCTAGATTGGAGAAAGACTTGCCAAATAAGTGACCAACCATTGGAAAGTTACGGACAAGCTCCACGAACTAATGACTCGGTATCCTTTCAATCACCATTCTAGCCTGGGAGCTTTGTGTCTGGTGGGTGGGAGAGGGCATGTCATACCGTTTCATTACTGCAAAGCGCATGTATTTGTATGTATATATGTACATACTTCAAAAATACTAGCTAGTATTTTTGAAACAGGTATTTTTTTTATACTCGTGCTAGGAATACCTAATATGTGAAAGTCCTAGAACGATCCAACTGTATTCGCTACCTTAATTACGTATAATTTACTCACCTCATAGCCCTGTTAGCCGGATAAATTCTCCCTAATATTTCTTCCGACACAAATTTCAATACCATATTACTTTACATACGCTCGCATGTACATACATCATACATATGAGAGAAATGTATGAAATCTTCGCGCATTTTCGAAACCGCAATAGGAGCATCGTGTAAAACAGGGAACCCAACAAACTGCAATTTGTATAGTACGTGAACCCGAGCCAGCGAGAAATCACAAGTGAAATAATATGTTGCACCCACTGAGATGTTGCACCGACACAGCAAATTTCAGACTGCTGTTTTTTATCTGCTATTTGAAGCTGCCATTTAGCAATAGCATAAGCAGTTGCTTTTGCTATTTGAAAACAGCAGTTTTGCCCATCACTACCGTACTTCTAGGAGGCATTGCATACACCAATGCCATTGCTTAAATACTATATATAGCTCGGAATGTTCGTGATTCGCCTTTAAAACTTACGTTATCTACCATACCTTGCACGACAGAGTAAGAAGATCGCGAGAAGTGGATAGCAATATATGATTAAGTTAACTGTCAGTGTCATGGCGTGTTTGAAATAGAAAGACATAATACTGATGGTTGTTCGCGAAAAATGGATAGCAACATTAAACACAAACGAAGTGTATGTAAAAGAACGAGACAAAGTATATCGTCAACAAGCATTCAACGAACGATCGTTAAGTTGAAATGTCAAATCGATGTTGGGTTTGTTTACGAAGTGAAGAACATCAAAAACTCGGAGTTTGTTTTATGTTTTCCTATCGTGGGAAGTGTTCAATTTAGTTTGTCGTTATGTGAACTTATGTGTGTGCAAAAGTGCCGAATTGTGGATAGTTTTGGTTAAGTAGAGTAAAGTTAATCAAATGGAAAATGGAATATCTTCCAATTACTTTCGCCAGTTCGTGAAACTTATCTGAACTGGCATTTAATTGCGAGTTTACATTCCGTTTTGATGTAACATCAATAGGCGTGGTTTTTTGCTCCGATACAGAACAGAATAGAATAATGACGCAAAAAAACGATCCATCACAAAGCAGCTGATGTTTTCTCTAAGACTGACATAGGTTGCTGTATTTGCTGTGGTACCACTCAACAGCTCAAAATAAAGGGAGAAAATAACGAATATACACTACCACAATCGATAGAAAATAGCAAAAGGACTAACAGAAAATTATCTCTTTTAACTTTCTACACATTATGCGAGTTTTTTTTAATTTACTAACTACCAAAACATTCAACTTAACCTTCAAAAAACCAAAGCCATCTCACAGAAAAAAAGACAACTTCGTATGAGCTTTTCTTTTTTCTATCAGCACATTCTATACTTCAGCACGTGAACTACCTATGACGAATACAATTTCTGTACTAGTGAATTCACTGGTGTAGGAGTGTTGTTGTTTCCAATGCGTATATCCTATTCTCTACTGGATAGAGGAGCAATTAAACACGCCTAATAATTATATGTGCGCGGGTGAAATGCGAATGATTTGCGTGTCGACATATGTTGTGAATTGCTTAAAGTTCTTTGTGATTCAATTTGTATTGAATCGGAACATATTTCAATTGGATATGTCAGTTCGTGAAACTTATCAGACTTGGCACAAAATATTTCGTTAAAAGCATTCCACGAACAATCGGCAAGTTGAAACGTCAAATCGTTATCGGGTTTGTTTACAATGTGGAGAACATTAAAAAGTCAGAATTTGTTTTATGTTTTGCTATCGTGAGAAGTGTTCAATTTAGTTTGTCGTTATGTGAACTTATGTTTATGCCAAAGTGCCAAATTGTGTATAGTTTTTAGTAAAGTACTGTAAAGTGAATCACATGTAAAATGGAATATCTTTCAATTACTTTTGCCAGTTCGTGAAACTTATCAGAACTGGCATGTAATTGGCAGCATACATTCCGTCTTGATGTAACATCAATGATTATGTGTGTGCGAGTGAAATGCGAATGATTTGCGTGTCGTGATATGTTGTGAATTGCTTAAAGTTCTTTGTGATTCAATTTGCGTCGAATCGGAATATCTTCCAATTACATTTGCCAGTTCGTGAAACTTATCAGAACTGGCATGCAATTGGTAATTTACATTCCGTTTTGATGTATCATCAAAAAATTATGCGAAAAATTATGTAATATATACGAATTTTTATGTTTATTTTTATATGTTTTATGTTTATTTTTATATGTAAGCGATATTGACGCTCACCCTACTTGTTTTGTGAAATCAGCATCACCTCGTGAAAGCAAAGTAAGGAGATTGGGAATCAGAGGTTGTAAAATGCACATAATTCCCCTTTGTGATGCCGCCCTCCACCACCCGCGTAAGCGTCTGCATGAAGTATATATATTCTGTGTCTACTTATGATTTTATTTCTTTTTTTTTTCTTTTTCATCTCATTTTAAATAAACATCTTATTCGCATCCATCATAACTGAAAGTTTTTCATGTTTTTGTTTTAAGCAAAGTCCCCACAAGATGCTTATCTTTATTTATCATCTATCGTTGCTATTTCATATATTTCTAAATTTGTAATGTAAAATAGAATACAGAATGTAAAATGTAAAATAGAATACAGAATTACATACGACAGTTTTCTTAGTGCATGGAAACGAACAAACAGTTAGGCGTTATTAATAGATAAACACAACATACTTTTTTTCGAAAACTATTTCGATTATATGTTATAATCTATTTTGCAGGATTTTGCTGCATATAAATTATGCTTGTCAGTTGTCTGTGTACGTGTTTTTTGCAGAAAATGGATGCAAAGCCTTCTCATACTTTTTTGAAATATTCTTCAACACATGCAATTGCAAGAGAAACATGGAAGTTCCTGACGGACGCGAACAAACATATTATATTTTCCATAACCATAATAGTAATTAGTTTAAAGTTTTATATAATAATAGTAATTACCCCAAATCATTAATATTTTTCCCAAATGAAACAAAAAATTCCTAAGTAACAAAATGATATTCCCCAACAAAATGATATCCCCTTTTTCATGATTTATAAATCTCTCCAAACTTTTGCATCTTTGCATGTTCTTTCTGTATATCTTTTCATCTTTCCCTGAGTCGGTTTCATGCAATTGATTTCCAAGCAATCCCCTTTCATTTTAATTGTTCCTCATAGCGTAGCCTGTGTTCTCCTTTGAAAATTATTCTACCCATTGTCCACACGGAAAATTTGCGTTGCAGTCCCATCCGCTAGTTCGCTGTTGAAGTTTTTAAGGGTGTTTTTGATGCGAATAGCCAAAAAGGTTTTTATAACCAACATTTTACTTGCATTCTCACAACAAAACGAGTACGGTACTTTAAAGAAAGCATTAGCTTCATTAATGCTCATCTAATGTTATATTCACATCAATTTGATTTTTTGTTGGCACTGGAAGATCCTCTGTGCTTTATAAATTTACTGCTGGCAAGCCCCATTCCTTTTGCTCTTCGCAGTTACCTTCCTGGATAATTTCCATATATTTGCAGCTAAACGCTTTCTTGAAAGCAGAAACAAATTGTTGTGGAGTGGGGGTCAACTTGTTGCCGCCCATTTTCCTGATTAAACCAAACGTATTCTCTAAGCTGTCTTGGTTTAAATTTCTTATTAAGATGTACTGTACACCAATACCGCAGCTTTTCAGCGTCTTGAAAAGTCCAACTAAGCTGTTGATTGAAATAATCCATCCTTTGACACATTTAATTTTTGAAGATAAATCCTTTCCGTTCAGTATCTTCATCGACTTTAATAGGTTCTTCATTGATTCCAAATGCTCAATTTCCCTCTCTGTAGCTTTGAATGGCTTTCTAAAAAAATTTTTCTCTGCACATCTGTTGGAATTGAAAACAGCTTGTCGAAGTTGTCAACAAATTCTGCGGTTTCTATGGCTTTCAACTCAATTTGATTGTTACTTGCTCTAGTATAAA
>OX376372.1:103393219-103430616 GCA_947369275.1 Nemotelus nigrinus
CTAATCTCTTTATCAGTAGGTGCAATAGAATTGGATCCCAACCGTCTGTTGATATTCCTAGACTTTCTAATGCAAGAATACATTCTTGAGTCGTATCGTATTTTATCGACTGAGCGCTTTCATTAACGATGATAGGCTGAGATAATAGTTTATTAATCTGCGCGCTAACTAACAATCTGGGATTCTCATTGCGATCTTTAAGCATGTTCCATGCAGTAATATAATTTTCTTCGGAAACACGTAAGTGTCGAATTAATTTTTCAGCTTCTCCAATTCAATTGGTTTTTAAGTACCACATTTTCTGACATGGTGCAATTGATTGCTTGTGAATCATTTCACTAAACAAGTCATAGAATTGCCTCCAATGTAAGTGATTCCATCAAATTTAGGAATAGTTATCTTTGGTAAATTCGCCATGGTTTCTACAATGTTAGTTGATACTGCATTTGCATTGGGTTTATAATCTCTTTTTTCAGTTAATTTTAAGAGAGCTTCTGGACTGTTTCTTCTAATTTCAGATGCTTGTCAGTGTCATAATTAATTTTAGCTGGTTCATCAACTAATTCCCAGATGGCTTGATTTAAATTTTCCATCTGTGCCCAATAGTCACTTATTTGTCTTAGCTTGAGCTCGTAATAACTTTTGGATTGTTGTTCAAAATTTAATCCAGCTAATATTCTTTGAATTGTTTTTATAATCTCCTTTTGTCGACGTAACTTTAGAATTGCGTCGATATTTGGAGATCTATTTTCAGTAGCGACTGATGCTTCTTTCTCTTCGAAGGTGTTTTTTGCATTAGATTTAGCAAATTCTGGTTCAAAATTTTCTATTTCCAAGGAAAAGTAGCTTTTGTATTCCTATAGTTCGGCAATAGTATCATAATATTGCGTTGTAAAATATGGATGGTTTGTCGCTGTTCCAGGTAATTCTCTTATTTCAGTGTCCGTGGCATCGAAATTTTTCCATGCCTCCTCAAGACGCCGTAGTCTTTCTTTAAAATATGTGCGAGTTTTCCTGGAAGCTGTGTCCTTTTTGAAATTTTTAATAATTTCTTGAAGAACCTTTCCTAACTCGTCTTGCTTATGTGCGAGTTCTTCCATGTTGCTTGCCATGGGAACAATGATTTGTGTCGATTCCACCAAGTATAATAATTTACTTTGACTGTGAGGCTCGGTTATGGTACTCTGATACAGTACTTTAACTGCCTATATATACTAAGTCAGAATTCTGAGATCTTAAAATCTCGATGGAAATTTTATGACATCAAATCGTGTGTTTATTTGAATCAGCTACTTGTTGTCGGGGTCACCAATGTTAAGATGTAACGTAAGTTTCCACCTTAGCTGTATCCGTCGGCACATTAACCGGGATACACGAAGAATCTAATGTCCTCGGCACTTTTACCGATACACTAGCTTGTTTTAAAACAGAAGAAATCTGCTTTAAGGAACAACCAACTGATTAGGATTAAGTATTGACGGTACTTGAACCGTAACAAGTTATCAATAATCTGTTGTTGATCTATTTGTTGCAACAACGGCACTTAAACCGTGATGCTACTTATCAAACACCTCAAGTGAATACACAAAAGATCGATTGAAAAGTGATTTATTTTCCTTAGCAGTCTAATTTATAATACAATGAAAATCTTACTTTCTACAATGTAAGCATAACTCACTGACACGAATTTTATTCATAGTTACAAAAAATGCAGGTAAGTAGCACACTATTTCAATAATAATAACTCGTGAGCATGACTTAATCATAACATTTGCAAACTTATTAAAACGCAACAATTGATGATAACATGAACTGCTTTACGTACATATGCTATGTAAACAAAACGAATTTATTCTTTGTAGCCTACTTATGATTAAAAAATGAACATGACATATTTATTAGTAATCAATCATATGTAAACGAACTTGATGTAGAACATTGAACATTGCATATTTAATAATATTCAATAAAGTGTAATTCAACCTAATATTAAACAATTATAATCCCATAACTTATCAGTTTAGGTAGCAGCGTTACATAAACAACCGCTTAGCGATCTGACGATCAAATCCACACGACGATCGAATCCACACGGCGTCGAATTTAAGCCCGCATTTTTGATAAATATATATATATATATATATATATATATATATATATATATATATATATATAATATATATATATATATATATATATATATATATATATATATATATATATATATATATTCCACTTACCTACCAACCAATTGGTTTTTGTCTATGATAACAAGTCTAAATAATTGCATACTTTCGAGCACTCATCATATTGAATACTTCTGAGCATCGAATCGACGTATTCATTAATTAATCATGAGCTTCAAGTGCAGCCTCGAAAATTGCTTTGCCTTCGACAACACGATGAAATTCGTAATATGCAAAGCTTTCTGCAACAGGAAGTTGTGCGGTGCCTGCATGGGTGCTCCCAGAGATTGGTACCACCCGTATCTCCAGAGTCATTTTATTTGTACGGATTGCCAAAATATTGAAAGACTTAAAAATTATGTACGACAACTTAATTAGCTATATTGGGACACTTAATTCGGAAAAAGACAATATCATATCCTAGCAATTTGCACAAGCGCGAGCAAATGAAGAATTCCTGTCGGAAATATCAAATCATTTCGATGGTCTGGCGTCTACCTATTCTAAATCGAACAGTATTAGCCACGGAAAGTCTTTTGACACGCTTGGTGAGAAAATGGATGCTCTAATTGATAAAATGGGTTCCATTGCATCGAATTTGTCCACCTTCAATAACGCTAATGATACTTGCCAAGCAAACAACAAAGGTACGCTTGAAAATTTTTCACGAACGTTCAAAATGCAAACTGACAGACTCACAGACGCTTTTTCTGAGCAACAAATAAAATTAGCTGATGTCAGTAGAAAATTGGAGGATTTAGACCGTCATTGCAAAACCTCAAAAAATGATGCAGACGAAGTTTTATTAGCGAACGAGATAACACTCCATCAGGAGCTCCTTAACACAACGTTGGAAATAAATACTAGCACAACGGCTATGAAAACGAGGACGCAGGACAAAGCAACATCACCTATAAGGAATCTAGCTGAGGGTACAACTCCATCTACTCAGCAAAAATTTTCAAACCTCAACGGTGAAACGCCAATTTACAAGTTCGGTACTTTTTGGTCCCAAAACGATTGGCAGAATCGTCTACAAAAATAAAAAACTCTAGCGCACCTGAACCGCTAGAAACACTAATATTCGAAGAACAGCAGAAGAATCGTGCAGGTTTTGACTGCATATTCCACCACATGAGCTGCTTATTACGGCCAAACTATTTCAAATGCCACGCTTTACTTTGGTCTGAATGCAGTATAACTCATATGGTAGAAGGTTTCAGATATTACCACTGGCATTAATTTCAACGTTTATGAGAGCAAAACACGGTTAATTATATTCGTTATCAGTTGCTTATTTCACAAAATTTTGAAAGCAACACCTCATATAACATCAATGAAGAAAATGCTCAGTGCCTGCAGCACTGTAACTGAAGTTGGTGTTTGGGGCTGCGATCCGAAAAATTTGCAGAACTTTGGGAACTGAAACATTGGTTATTTATTTTCATTGTAAATGTTTCGGTATGAATACTAACTGTTAGCATTTATTGATACAAAAGTAGCACAACCGACTCGTGCTGGCAACCTTTTGCCAGTATCAAAGCCAAGAATATATCACATCTGCTTCACGTTGTTATATTACATTCGAAGTTATAGGAGTATAAAGAAATTAAGGGTTACCTGCAGCGAGTTTTTTCCAATAATCGAAAACTTATTATTTGCTGTTTATTGTCACTACAATATCATTACCATTTGAAAATTGTACGATAAAATCGCTTAATAAAGATATTGCAAACAAACACAAAACCAACAAAAGCTGGCAACCCTATGGTGGCTTTTCAACCAAATTTGGCCTGAATAATGTTTATAATAGGTTCCATTAATTGTATGAAATTCGTATTGATTTCATGACTGCACTGGAAGTTTTAGGGCAAAAAGTTTTATTTTCCTGAGCGAATTTTCAAAACCAAAGACACAAAAATTACCATAGCTGGCAGTACCAATCGAATTTTTCAGCCAGTTTCTACCAAACAAGGTTTAAAGTAAAATTTAGCTACTGTGTCAATTTCATGAAAATCTGGTAATTTATTCACATTTCATAGGGCAAAAAGCAGTTTTTTTTCTTTGTAATTTTTCAAGATGGCACCATTGGCACAGAGTTGCCCACAATTCAAAATCGCTTCTTTACGACGTGGTCTTATGTAAATCCACTGCATTCTGTAAATTTCAGCTATATCTGATTATTGGTTCGTGAGCTCCCGTGAACAGAAGTTTTTGATGCTACAAATATAGGTTAACTGGGAAAGGGTTACCGTTCTTGTCCGACATGAAATTTCCAAAGTTTTACTTTGAACGTATAGATAAAGCATAAGATTTGTATACAGATTGGTTTTATTGTAAGAAACGGACATTTTTAAGGATATTCGATGGTTTGAATGTTTTCACTTCCAAATTTTTATTTTTTCACATTTAAGACACCAAAATTATCATAGCTGGCAGCTCCAACCGAATTTTTCAACCGAATTTTTCAACCATAATTAAACGCGGCTTGAAATAAGGTCCAGCTACTGTGTGAATTTCGTTAAAATCGAACGATTCATTCAGAATTTATAGGGCTAAAAGCAGTTATCTTTTTTAGTGATTTTTCAAGATGGCACCACTGGCACAGAATTGCCTGCATTTCAAAATCACTTCTATCAGACCTAGTCTTATTTAAGGCCAATACATTCTGTGAATTTTAATTAATTCTGCTCATCGGATCGTGAGTTTCCGTGAACAGAAGTTTTTGATGCTAAAAATATAGGTAAATTGGGAAAGGGTTAACAGGCGTGCCCGTTATACCATATCAAATTTTTTTTATTGTCTATGTAAACAAAGCATAAGATTTACATATGAGTGGCTTTTTTTTGAAGAAGCGGCATTTTTTCAAGAGGTTTTGATGATGATTTGGAGGTTTTCATTTTCAGTGCCTGCCCTAGCTACAGGGTTGCCAGCACGCTCGTTAAAAGCTACACAAATTTACAATTAAATATTACCAATATGTCCTGAAAATTTCGTAATGATTAAATAAGTTTGTCAAAAGTTATCGCAATTTAAAAGTTTTCAAGTTTTCCCGTTCTCTTTTTTGGCACTCAGCGCACACATGGGGTTAAAAACTTCCAAAACATTATCCGACTCACATGTAAAACACTTTTGAAATTTATTTGGTCACCGTTATTTTTGCAAAAATTATTTGTGTACGGAATAAAAGGTATATTAAAAATATCACTAAAATGGCCGCCGGCGCCAAAGGGTTAAAGATTTTTAACTTTTTGTGAGACTTGGCACTATTCTGCATATACATCAATGTGTCCTGAAAATTTCAGTTCAATCGGATGCCGCGTTCCTGAGATTTTTTCACTGAAATTTTTTGATGATATATATATATATATATATATATATATATATATATATATATATATATATATATATATATATATATATATATATATATATATATATATATATATATATATATATATATATATATATATATATATATATATATATATATATATATATATATATATATATATATATATATATATATATATATATATATATATATATATATATAAATATGAATTTTTGGCCAAAGTGATTTTAATACTAATGTTCTTCTTCGAACATTAGTAAAAAACGAACGATGTTCTTTACAATAAGAGCACGTCCTCCAAATTAATGACTTCAGTAATCAAAAGTGCATTCTTTGTGAAAGGGATTCCTTATTCTACTGACGACGAATGGTTGGGAAAGATTCTCCAAGCTGATTTTCATATAAACGACTACGAAGTGAAATTTTTATCCCAGCGTTTTATAGCAGCTTGGTTGCTTTTGCGGTCAATGTGTAAGAGAGTGTTATGCTTCTTATTGCATTTGGTACATGCTTTGGATATGCAGTTTGAAGGTCTGTGACCTACTTTCAAACAGTTAAAGCAAAGTTTATGCTCCTTTACGAGTTTTAGCCTTTCATCGGCTGTGAGTTGTAAAAATTTTCTACAAGAGTATAATGGGTGATTCCCCTTGCAAGAAATGCAATTATTCAATATCGACGCTGTTAAAGTGGAGGTTTTTGAGTGTCTATTATTATTATTGTTTTCATTTGATTTCGCTTTACCACCCAGAGCCTCTAGTGATTGAAAACGCATTTCCAGAAACATTAAAAATTCTTTTATGCGTTGCAATTCTTTTGGTAGCTTTAGGGTTTGCTCGTATAAGCGATGCGTTGTGACATCTAATCTCTTTATCAGTAGGTGCAATAGAATTGGATCCCAACCGTCTGTTGATATTCCTAGACTTTCTAATGCAAGAATACATTCTTGAGTCGTATCGTATTTTATCGACTGAGCGCTTTCATTAACGATGATAGGCTGAGATAATAGTTTATTAATCTGCGCGCTAACTAACAATCTGGGATTCTCATTGCGATCTTTAAGCATGTTCCATGCAGTAATATAATTTTCTTCGGAAACACGTAAGTGTCGAATTAATTTTTCAGCTTCTCCAATTCAATTGGTTTTTAAGTACCACATTTTCTGACATGGTGCAATTGATTGCTTGTGAATCATTTCACTAAACAAGTCATAGAATTGCCTCCAATGTAAGTGATTCCCATCAAATTTAGGAATAGTTATCTTTGGTAAATTCGCCATGGTTTCTACAATGTTAGTTGATACTGCATTTGCATTGGGTTTATAATCTCTTTTTTCAGTTAATTTTAAGAGAGCTTCTTGGACTGTTTCTTCTAATTTCAGATGCTTGTCAGTGTCATAATTAATTTTAGCTGGTTCATCAACTAATTCCCAGATGGCTTGATTTAAATTTTCCATCTGTGCCCAATAGTCACTTATTTGTCTTAGCTTGAGCTCGTAATAACTTTTGGATTGTTGTTCAAAATTTAATCCAGCTAATATTCTTTGAATTGTTTTTATAATCTCCTTTTGTCGACGTAACTTTAGAATTGCGTCGATATTTGGAGATCTATTTTCAGTAGCGACTGATGCTTCTTTCTCTTCGAAGGTGTTTTTTGCATTAGATTTAGCAAATTCTGGTTCAAAATTTTCTATTTCCAAGGAAAAGTAGCTTTTGTATTCCTATAGTTCGGCAATAGTATCATAATATTGCGTTGTAAAATATGGATGGTTTGTCGCTGTTCCAGGTAATTCTCTTATTTCAGTGTCCGTGGCATCGAAATTTTTCCATGCCTCCTCAAGACGCCGTAGTCTTTCTTTAAAATATGTGCGAGTTTTCCTGGAAGCTGTGTCCTTTTTGAAATTTTTAATAATTTCTTGAAGAACCTTTCCTAACTCGCCTTGCTTATGTGCGAGTTCTTCCATGTTGCTTGCCATGGGAACAATGATTTGTGTCGATTCCACCAAGTATAATAATTTACTTTGACTGTGAGGCTCGGTTATGGTACTCTGATACAATACTTTAACTGCCTATATATACTAAGTCAGAATTCTGAGATCTTAAAATCTCGATGGAAATTTTATGACATCAAATCGTGTGTTTATTTGAATCAGCTACTTGTTGTCGGGGTCACCAATGTTAAGATGTAACGTAAGTTTCCACCTTAGCTGTATCCGTCGGCACATTAACCGGGATACACGAAGAATCTAATGTCCTCGGCACTTTTACCGATACACTAGCTTGTTTTAAAACAGAAGAAATCTGCTTTAAGGAACAACCAACTGATTAGGATTAAGTATTGACGGTACTTGAACCGTAACAAGTTATCAATAATCTGTTGTTGATCTATTTGTTGCAACAACGGCACTTAAACCGTGATGCTACTTATCAAACACCTCAAGTGAATACACAAAAGATCGATTGAAAAGTGATTTATTTTCCTTAGCAGTCTAATTTATAATACAATGAAAATCTTACTTTCTACAATGTAAGCATAACTCACTGACACGAATTTTATTCATAGTTACAAAAAATGCAGGTAAGTAGCACACTATTTCAATAATAATAACTCGTGAGCATGACTTAATCATAACATTTGCAAACTTATTAAAACGCAACAATTGATGATAACATGAACTGCTTTACGTACATATGCTATGTAAACAAAACGAATTTATTCTTTGTAGCCTACTTATGATTAAAAAATGAACATGACATATTTATTAGTAATCAATCATATGTAAACGAACTTGATGTAGAACATTGAACATTGCATATTTAATAATATTCAATAAAGTGTAATTCAACCTAATATTAAACAATTATAATCCCATAACTTATCAGTTTAGGTAGCAGCGTTACATAAACAACCGCTTAGCGATCTGACGATCAAATCCACACGACGATCGAATCCACACGGCGTCGAATTTAAGCCCGCATTTTTGATAAATATATATATATATATATATATATATATATATATATATATATATATATATATATATATATATATATATATATATATATATATATATATATATATATATATATATATATTCCACTTACCTACCAACCAATTGGTTTTTGTCTATGATAACAAGTCTAAATAATTGCATACTTTCGAGCACTCATCATATTGAATACTTCTGAGCATCGAATCGACGTATTCATTAATTAATCATGAGCTTCAAGTGCAGCCTCGAAAATTGCTTTGCCTTCGACAACACGATGAAATTCGTAATATGCAAAGCTTTCTGCAACAGGAAGTTGTGCGGTGCCTGCATGGGTGCTCCCAGAGATTGGTACCACCCGTATCTCCAGAGTCATTTTATTTGTACGGATTGCCAAAATATTGAAAGACTCTTAAAAATTATGTACGACAACTTAATTAGCTATATTGGGACACTTAATTCGGAAAAAGACAATATCATATCCTAGCAATTTGCACAAGCGCGAGCAAATGAAGAATTCCTGTCGGAAATATCAAATCATTTCGATGGTCTGGCGTCTACCTATTCTAAATCGAACAGTATTAGCCACGGAAAGTCTTTTGACACGCTTGGTGAGAAAATGGATGCTCTAATTGATAAAATGGGTTCCATTGCATCGAATTTGTCCACCTTCAATAACGCTAATGATACTTGCCAAGCAAACAACAAAGGTACGCTTGAAAATTTTTCACGAACGTTCAAAATGCAAACTGACAGACTCACAGACGCTTTTTCTGAGCAACAAATAAAATTAGCTGATGTCAGTAGAAAATTGGAGGATTTAGACCGTCATTGCAAAACCTCAAAAAATGATGCAGACGAAGTTTTATTAGCGAACGAGATAACACTCCATCAGGAGCTCCTTAACACAACGTTGGAAATAAATACTAGCACAACGGCTATGAAAACGAGGACGCAGGACAAAGCAACATCACCTATAAGGAATCTAGCTGAGGGTACAACTCCATCTACTCAGCAAAAATTTTCAAACCTCAACGGTGAAACGCCAATTTACAAGTTCGGTACTTTTTGGTCCCAAAACGATTGGCAGAATCGTCTACAAAAATAAAAAACTCTAGCGCACCTGAACCGCTAGAAACACTAATATTCGAAGAACAGCAGAAGAATCGTGCAGGTTTTGACTGCATATTCCACCACATGAGCTGCTTATTACGGCCAAACTATTTCAAATGCCACGCTTTACTTTGGTCTGAATGCAGTATAACTCATATGGTAGAAGGTTTCAGATATTACCACTGGCATTAATTTCAACGTTTATGAGAGCAAAACACGGGTTAATTATATTCGTTATCAGTTGCTTATTTCACAAAATTTTGAAAGCAACACCTCATATAACATCAATGAAGAAAATGCTCAGTGCCTGCAGCACTGTAACTGAAGTTGGTGTTTGGGGCTGCGATCCGAAAAATTTGCAGAACTTTGGGAACTGAAACATTGGTTATTTATTTTCATTGTAAATGTTTCCGGTATGAATACTAACTGTTAGCATTTATTGATACAAAAGTAGCACAACCGACTCGTGCTGGCAACCTTTTGCCAGTATCAAAGCCAAGAATATATCACATCTGCTTCACGTTGTTATATTACATTCGAAGTTATAGGAGTATAAAGAAATTAAGGGTTACATGCAGCGAGTTTTTTCCAATAATCGAAAACTTATTATTTGCTGTTTATTGTCACTACAATATCATTACCATTTGAAAATTGTACGATAAAATCGCTTAATAAAGATATTGCAAACAAACACAAAACCAACAAAAGCTGGCAACCCTATGGTGGCTTTTCAACCAAATTTGGCCTGAATAATGTTTATAATAGGTTCCATTAATTGTATGAAATTCGTATTGATTTCATGACTGCACTGGAAGTTTTAGGGCAAAAAGTTTTATTTTCCTGAGCGAATTTTCAAAACCAAAGACACAAAAATTACCATAGCTGGCAGTACCAATCGAATTTTTCAGCCAGTTTCTACCAAACAAGGTTTAAAGTAAAATTTAGCTACTGTGTCAATTTCATGAAAATCTGGTAATTTATTCACATTTCATAGGGCAAAAAGCAGTTTTTTTTCTTTGTAATTTTTCAAGATGGCACCATTGGCACAGAGTTGCCCACAATTCAAAATCGCTTCTTTACGACGTGGTCTTATGTAAATCCACTGCATTCTGTAAATTTCAGCTATATCTGATTATTGGTTCGTGAGCTCCCGTGAACAGAAGTTTTTGATGCTACAAATATAGGTTAACTGGGAAAGGGTTACCGTTCTTGTCCGACATGAAATTTCCAAAGTTTTACTTTGAACGTATAGATAAAGCATAAGATTTGTATACAGATTGGTTTTATTGTAAGAAACGGACATTTTTAAGGATATTCGATGGTTTGAATGTTTTCACTTCCAAATTTTTATTTTTTCACATTTAAGACACCAAAATTATCATAGCTGGCAGCTCCAACCGAATTTTTCAACCGAATTTTTCAACCATAATTAAACGCGGCTTGAAATAAGGTCCAGCTACTGTGTGAATTTCGTTAAAATCGAACGATTCATTCAGAATTTATAGGGCTAAAAGCAGTTATCTTTTTTAGTGATTTTTCAAGATGGCACCACTGGCGCAGAATTGCCTGCATTTCAAAATCACTTCTATCAGACCTTGTCTTATTTAAGGCCAATACATTCTGTGAATTTTAATTAATTCTGCTCATCGGATCGTGAGTTTCCGTGAACAGAAGTTTTTGATGCTAAAAATATAGGTAAATTGGGAAAGGGTTACCAGGCGTGCCCGTTATACCATATCAAATTTTTTTTATTGTCTATGTAAACAAAGCATAAGATTTACATATGAGTGGCTTTTTTTTGAAGAAGCGGCATTTTTTCAAGAGAGACGATGATTTGGAGGTTTTCATTTTCAGTGCCTGCCCTAACTACAGGGTTGCCAGCACGCTCGTTAAAAGCTACACAAATTAACAATTAAATATTACCAATATGTCCTGAAAATTTCGTAATGATTAAATAAGTTTGTCAAAAGTTATCGCAATTTAAAAGTTTTCAAGTTTTCCCGTTCTCTTTTTTGGCACTCAGCGCACACATGGGGTTAAAAACTTCCAAAACATTATCCGACTCACATGTAAAACACTTTTGAAATTTATTTGGTCACCGTTATTTTTGCAAAAATTATTTGTGTACGGAATAAAAGGTATATTAAAAATATCACTAAAATGGCCGCCGGCGCCAAAGGGTTAAAGATTTTTAACTTTTTGTGAGACTTGGCACTATTCTGCATATACATCAATGTGTCCTGAAAATTTCAGTTCAATCGGATGCCGCGTTCCTGAGATTTTTTCACTGAAATTTTTTGATGATATATATATATATATATATATATATATATATATATATATATATATATATATATATATATATATATATATATATATATATATAAATATGAATTTTTGGCCAAAGTGATTTTAATACTAATGTTCTTCTTCGAACATTAGTAAAAAACGAACGATGTTCTTTACAATAAGAGCACGTCCTCCAAATTAATGACTTCAGTAATCAAAAGTGCATTCTTTGTGAAAGGGATTCCTTATTCTACTGACGACGAATGGTTGGGAAAGATTCTCCAAGCTGATTTTCATATAAACGACTACGAAGTGAAATTTTTATCCCAGCGTTTTATAGCAGCTTGGTTGCTTTTGCGGTCAATGTGTAAGAGAGTGTTATGCTTCTTATTGCATTTGGTACATGCTTTGGATATGCAGTTTGAAGGTCTGTGACCTACTTTCAAACAGTTAAAGCAAAGTTTATGCTCCTTTACGAGTTTTAGCCTTTCATCGGCTGTGAGTTGTAAAAATTTTCTACAAGAGTATAATGGGTGATTCCCCTTGCAAGAAATGCAATTATTCAATATCGACGCTGTTAAAGTGGAGGTTTTTGAGTGTCTATTATTATTATTGTTTTCATTTGATTTCGCTTTACCACCCAGAGCCTCTAGTGATTGAAAACGCATTTCCAGAAACATTAAAAATTCTTTTATGCGTTGCAATTCTTTTGGTAGCTTTAGGGTTTGCTCGTATAAGCGATGCGTTGTGACATCTAATCTCTTTATCAGTAGGTGCAATAGAATTGGATCCCAACCGTCTGTTGATATTCCTAGACTTTCTAATGCAAGAATACATTCTTGAGTCGTATCGTATTTTATCGACTGAGCGCTTTCATTAACGATGATAGGCTGAGATAATAGTTTATTAATCTGCGCGCTAACTAACAATCTGGGATTCTCATTGCGATCTTTAAGCATGTTCCATGCAGTAATATAATTTTCTTCGGAAACACGTAAGTGTCGAATTAATTTTTCAGCTTCTCCAATTCAATTGGTTTTTAAGTACCACATTTTCTGACATGGTGCAATTGATTGCTTGTGAATCATTTCACTAAACAAGTCATAGAATTGCCTCCAATGTAAGTGATTCCCATCAAATTTAGGAATAGTTATCTTTGGTAAATTCGCCATGGTTTCTACAATGTTAGTTGATACTGCATTTGCATTGGGTTTATAATCTCTTTTTTCAGTTAATTTTAAGAGAGCTTCTTGGACTGTTTCTTCTAATTTCAGATGCTTGTCAGTGTCATAATTAATTTTAGCTGGTTCATCAACTAATTCCCAGATGGCTTGATTTAAATTTTCCATCTGTGCCCAATAGTCACTTATTTGTCTTAGCTTGAGCTCGTAATAACTTTTGGATTGTTGTTCAAAATTTAATCCAGCTAATATTCTTTGAATTGTTTTTATAATCTCCTTTTGTCGACGTAACTTTAGAATTGCGTCGATATTTGGAGATCTATTTTCAGTAGCGACTGATGCTTCTTTCTCTTCGAAGGTGTTTTTTGCATTAGATTTAGCAAATTCTGGTTCAAAATTTTCTATTTCCAAGGAAAAGTAGCTTTTGTATTCCTATAGTTCGGCAATAGTATCATAATATTGCGTTGTAAAATATGGATGGTTTGTCGCTGTTCCAGGTAATTCTCTTATTTCAGTGTCCGTGGCATCGAAATTTTTCCATGCCTCCTCAAGACGCCGTAGTCTTTCTTTAAAATATGTGCGAGTTTTCCTGGAAGCTGTGTCCTTTTTGAAATTTTTAATAATTTCTTGAAGAACCTTTCCTAACTCGTCTTGCTTATGTGCGAGTTCTTCCATGTTGCTTGCCATGGGAACAATGATTTGTGTCGATTCCACCAAGTATAATAATTTACTTTGACTGTGAGGCTCGGTTATGGTACTCTGATACAGTACTTTAACTGCCTATATATACTAAGTCAGAATTCTGAGATCTTAAAATCTCGATGGAAATTTTATGACATCAAATCGTGTGTTTATTTGAATCAGCTACTTGTTGTCGGGGTCACCAATGTTAAGATGTAACGTAAGTTTCCACCTGAGCTGTATCCGTCGGCACATTAACCGGGATACACGAAGAATCTAATGTCCTCGGCACTTTTACCGATACACTAGCTTGTTTTAAAACAGAAGAAATCTGCTTTAAGGAACAACCAACTGATTAGGATTAAGTATTGACGGTACTTGAACCGTAACAAGTTATCAATAATCTGTTGTTGATCTATTTGTTGCAACAACGGCACTTAAACCGTGATGCTACTTATCAAACACCTCAAGTGAATACACAAAAGATCGATTGAAAAGTGATTTATTTTCCTTAGCAGTCTAATTTATAATACAATGAAAATCTTACTTTCTACAATGTAAGCATAACTCACTGACACGAATTTTATTCATAGTTACAAAAAATGCAGGTAAGTAGCATACTATTTCAATAATAATAACTCGTGAGCATGACTTAATCATAACATTTGCAAACTTATTAAAACGCAACAATTGATGATAACATGAACTGCTTTACGTACATATGCTATGTAAACAAAACGAATTTATTCTTTGTAGCCTACTTATGATTAAAAAATGAACATGACATATTTATTAGTAATCAATCATATGTAAACGAATTTGATGTAGAACATTGAACATTGCATATTTAATAATATTCAATAAAGTGTAATTCAACCTAATATTAAACAATTATAATCCCATAACTTATCAGTTTAGGTAGCAGCGTTACATAAACAACCGCTTAGCGATCTGACGATCAAATCCACACGACGATCGAATCCACACGGCGTCGAATTTAAGCCCGCATTTTTGATAAATATATATATATATATATATATATATATATATATATATATATATATATATATATATATATATATATATATATATATATATATATATATATATATATATATATATATATATATATATATATATATATATATATATATATATATATATATATTCCACTTACCTACCAACCAATTGGTTTTTGTCTATGATAACAAGTCTAAATAATTGCATACTTTCGAGCACTCATCATATTGAATACTTCTGAGCATCGAATCGACGTATTCATTAATTAATCATGAGCTTCAAGTGCAGCCTCGAAAATTGCTTTGCCTTCGACAACACGATGAAATTCGTAATATGCAAAGCTTTCTGCAACAGGAAGTTGTGCGGTGCCTGCATGGGTGCTCCCAGAGATTGGTACCACCCGTATCTCCAGAGTCATTTTATTTGTACGGATTGCCAAAATATTGAAAGACTCTTAAAAATTATGTACGAAAACTTAATTAGCTATATTGGGACACTTAATTCGGAAAAAGACAATATCATATCCTAGCAATTTGCACAAGCGCGAGCAAATGAAGAATTCCTGTCGGAAATATCAAATCATTTCGATGGTCTGGCGTCTACCTATTCTAAATCGAACAGTATTAGCCACGGAAAGTCTTTTGACACGCTTGGTGAGAAAATGGATGCTCTAATTGATAAAATGGGTTCCATTGCATCGAATTTGTCCACCTTCAATAACGCTAATGATACTTGCCAAGCAAACAACAAAGGTACGCTTGAAAATTTTTCACGAACGTTCAAAATGCAAACTGACAGACTCACAGACGCTTTTTCTGAGCAACAAATAAAATTAGCTGATGTCAGTAGAAAATTGGAGGATTTAGACCGTCATTGCAAAACCTCAAAAAATGATGCAGACGAAGTTTTATTAGCGAACGAGATAACACTCCATCAGGAGCTCTTTAACACAACGTTGGAAATAAATACTAGCACAACGGCTATGAAAACGAGGACGCAGGACAAAGCAACATCACCTATAAGGAATCTAGCTGAGGGTACAACTCCATCTACTCAGCAAAAATTTTCAAACCTCAACGGTGAAACGCCAATTTACAAGTTCGGTACTTTTTGGTCCCAAAACGATTGGCAGAATCGTCTACAAAAATAAAAAACTCTAGCGCACCTGAACCGCTAGAAACACTAATATTCGAAGAACAGCAGAAGAATCGTGCAGGTTTTGACTGCATATTCCACCACATGAGCTGCTTATTACGGCCAAACTATTTCAAATGCCACGCTTTACTTTGGTCTGAATGCAGTATAACTCATATGGTAGAAGGTTTCAGATATTACCACTGGCATTAATTTCAACGTTTATGAGAGCAAAACACGGGTTAATTATATTCGTTATCAGTTGCTTATTTCACAAAATTTTGAAAGCAACACCTCATATAACATCAATGAAGAAAATGCTCAGTGCCTGCAGCACTGTAACTGAAGTTGGTGTTTGGGGCTGCGATCCGAAAAATTTGCAGAACTTTGGGAACTGAAACATTGGTTATTTATTTTCATTGTAAATGTTTCCGGTATGAATATTAACTGTTAGCATTTATTGATACAAAAGTAGCACAACCGACTCGTGCTGGCAACCTTTTGCCAGTATCAAAGCCAAGAATATATCACATCTGCTTCACGTTGTTATATTACATTCGAAGTTATAGGAGTATAAAGAAATTAAGGGTTACCTGCAGCGAGTTTTTTCCAATAATCGAAAACTTATTATTTGCTGTTTATTGTCACTACAATATCATTACCATTTGAAAATTGTACGATAAAATCGCTTAATAAAGATATTGCAAACAAACACAAAACCAACAAAAGCTGGCAACCCTATAGTGGCTTTTCAACCAAATTTGGCCTGAATAATGTTTATAATAGGTTCCATTAATTGTATGAAATTCGTATTGATTTCATGACTGCACTGGAAGTTTTAGGGCAAAAAGTTTTATTTTCCTGAGCGAATTTTCAAAACCAAAGACACAAAAATTACCATAGCTGGCAGTACCAATCGAATTTTTCAGCCAGTTTCTACCAAACAAGGTTTAAAGTAAAATTTAGCTACTGTGTCAATTTCATGAAAATCTGGTAATTTATTCACATTTCATAGGGCAAAAAGCAGTTTTTTTTCTTTGTAATTTTTCAAGATGGCACCATTGGCACAGAGTTGCCCACAATTCAAAATCGCTTCTTTACGACGTGGTCTTATGTAAATCCACTGCATTCTGTAAATTTCAGCTATATCTGATTATTGGTTCGTGAGCTCCCGTGAACAGAAGTTTTTGATGCTACAAATATAGGTTAACTGGGAAAGGGTTACCGTTCTTGTCCGACATGAAATTTCCAAAGTTTTACTTTGAACGTATAGATAAAGCATAAGATTTGTATGCAGATTGGTTTTATTGTAAGAAACGGACATTTTTAAGGATATTCGATGGTTTGAATGTTTTCACTTCCAAATTTTTATTTTTTCACATTTAAGACACCAAAATTATCATAGCTGGCAGCTCCAACCGAATTTTTCAACCGAATTTTTCAACCATAATTAAACGCGGCTTGAAATAAGGTCCAGCTACTGTGTGAATTTCGTTAAAATCGAACGATTCATTCAGAATTTATAGGGCTAAAAGCAGTTATCTTTTTTAGTGATTTTTCAAGATGGCACCACTGGCGCAGAATTGCCTGCATTTCAAAATCACTTCTATCAGACCTAGTCTTATTTAAGGCCAATACATTCTGTGAATTTTAATTAATTCTGCTCATCGGATCGTGAGTGTCCGTGAACAGAAGTTTTTGATGCTAAAAATATAGGTAAATTGGGAAAGGGTTACCAGGCGTGCCCGTTATACCATATCAAATTTTTTTTATTGTCTATGTAAACAAAGCATAAGATTTACATATGAGTGGCTTTTTTTTTGAAGAAGCGGCATTTTTTCAAGAGAGACGATGATTTGGAGGTTTTCATTTTCAGTGCCTGCCCTAGCTACAGGGTTGCCAGCACGCTCGTTAAAAGCTACACAAATTTACAATTAAATATTACCAATATGTCCTGAAAATTTCGTAATGATTAAATAAGTTTGTCAAAAGTTATCGCAATTTAAAAATTTTCAAGTTTTCCCGTTCTCTTTTTTGGCACTCAGCGCACACATGGGGTTAAAAACTTCCAAAACATTATCCGACTCACATGTAAAACACTTTTGAAATTTATTTGGTCACCGTTATTTTTGCAAAAATTATTTGTGTACGGAATAAAAGGTATATTAAAAATATCACTAAAATGGCCGCCGGCGCCAAAGGGTTAAAGATTTTTAACTTTTTGTGAGACTTGGCACTATTCTGCATATACATCAATGTGTCCTGAAAATTTCAGTTCAATCGGATGCCGCGTTCCTGAGATTTTTTCACTGAAATTTTTTGATGATATATATATATATATATATATATATATATATATATATATATATATATATATATATATATATATATATATATATATATATATATATATATATATATATATATATATATATATATATATATATATATATATATATATATATATATATATATATATATATATATATATTATATATATATATATATATATATATATATATATATATATATATATATATATATATATATATATATATATATATATATATATATATAAATATGAATTTTTGGCCAAAGTGATTTTAATACTAATGTTCTTCTTCGAACATTAGTAAAAAACGAACGATGTTCTTTACAATAAGAGCACGTCCTCCAAATTAATGACTTCAGTAATCAAAAGTGCATTCTTTGTGAAAGGGATTCCTTATTCTACTGACGACGAATGGTTGGGAAAGATTCTCCAAGCTGATTTTCATATAAACGACTACGAAGTGAAATTTTTATCCCAGCGTTTTATAGCAGCTTGGTTGCTTTTGCGGTCAATGTGTAAGAGAGTGTTATGCTTCTTATTGCATTTGGTACATGCTTTGGATATGCAGTTTGAAGGTCTGTGACCTACTTTCAAACAGTTAAAGCAAAGTTTATGCTCCTTTACGAGTTTTAGCCTTTCATTGGCTGTGAGTTGTAAAAATTTTCTACAAGAGTATAATGGGTGATTCCCCTTGCAAGAAATGCAATTATTCAATATCGACGCTGTTAAAGTGGAGGTTTTTGAGTGTCTATTATTATTATTGTTTTCATTTGATTTCGCTTTACCACCCAGAGCCTCTAGTGATTGAAAACGCATTTCCAGAAACATTAAAAATTCTTTTATGCGTTGCAATTCTTTTGGTAGCTTTAGGGTTTGCTCGTATAAGCGATGCGTTGTGACATCTAATCTCTTTATCAGTAGGTGCAATAGAATTGGATCCCAACCGTCTGTTGATATTCCTAGACTTTCTAATGCAAGAATACATTCTTGAGTCGTATCGTATTTTATCGACTGAGCGCTTTCATTAACGATGATAGGCTGAGATAATAGTTTATTAATCTGCGCGCTAACTAACAATCTGGGATTCTCATTGCGATCTTTAAGCATGTTCCATGCAGTAATATAATTTTCTTCGGAAACACGTAAGTGTCGAATTAATTTATCAGCTTCTCCAATTCAATTGGTTTTTAAGTACCACATTTTCTGACATGGTGCAATTGATTGCTTGTGAATCATTTCACTAAACAAGTCATAGAATTGCCTCCAATGTAAGTGATTCCCATCAAATTTAGGAATAGTTATCTTTGGTAAATTCGCCATGGTTTCTACAATGTTAGTTGATACTGCATTTGCATTGGGTTTATAATCTCTTTTTTCAGTTAATTTTAAGAGAGCTTCTTGGACTGTTTCTTCTAATTTCAGATGCTTGTCAGTGTCATAATTAATTTTAGCTGGTTCATCAACTAATTCCCAGATGGCTTGATTTAAATTTTCCATCTGTGCCCAATAGTCACTTATTTGTCTTAGCTTGAGCTCGTAATAACTTTTAGTCACTTATTTGTCTTAGCTTGAGCTCGTAATAACTTTTGGATTGTTGTTCAAAATTTAATCCAGCTAATATTCTTTGAATTGTTTTTATAATCTCCTTTTGTCGACGTAACTTTAGAATTGCGTCGATATTTGGAGATCTATTTTCAGTAGCGACTGATGCTTCTTTCTCTTCGAAGGTGTTTTTTGCATTAGATTTAGCAAATTCTGGTTCAAAATTTTCTATTTCCAAGGAAAAGTAGCTTTTGTATTCCTATAGTTCGGCAATAGTATCATAATATTGCGTTGTAAAATATGGATGGTTTGTCGCTGTTCCAGGTAATTCTCTTATTTCAGTGTCCGTGGCATCGAAATTTTTCCATGCCTCCTCAAGACGCCGTAGTCTTTCTTTAAAATATGTGCGAGTTTTCCTGGAAGCTGTGTCCTTTTTGAAATTTTTAATAATTTCTTGAAGAACCTTTCCTAACTCGTCTTGCTTATGTGCGAGTTCTTCCATGTTGCTTGCCATGGGAACAATGATTTGTGTCGATTCCACCAAGTATAATAATTTACTTTGACTGTGAGGCTCGGTTATGGTACTCTGATACAGTACTTTAACTGCCTATATATACTAAGTCAGAATTCTGAGATCTTAAAATCTCGATGGAAATTTTATGACATCAAATCGTGTGTTTATTTGAATCAGCTACTTGTTGTCGGGGTCACCAATGTTAAGATGTAACGTAAGTTTCCACCTTAGCTGTATCCGTCGGCACATTAACCGGGATACACGAAGAATCTAATGTCCTCGGCACTTTTACCGATACACTAGCTTGTTTTAAAACAGAAGAAATCTGCTTTAAGGAACAACCAACTGATTAGGATTAAGTATTGACGGTACTTGAACCGTAACAAGTTATCAATAATCTGTTGTTGATCTATTTGTTGCAACAACGGCACTTAAACCGTGATGCTACTTATCAAACACCTCAAGTGAATACACAAAAGATCGATTGAAAAGTGATTTATTTTCCTTAGCAGTCTAATTTATAATACAATGAAAATCTTACTTTCTACAATGTAAGCATAACTCACTGACACGAATTTTATTCATAGTTACAAAAAATGCAGGTAAGTAGCATACTATTTCAATAATAATAACTCGTGAGCATGACTTAATCATAACATTTGCAAACTTATTAAAACGCAACAATTGATGATAACATGAACTGCTTTACGTACATATGCTATGTAAACAAAACGAATTTATTCTTTGTAGCCTACTTATGATTAAAAAATGAACATGACATATTTATTAGTAATCAATCATATGTAAACGAATTTGATGTAGAACATTGAACATTGCATATTTAATAATATTCAATAAAGTGTAATTCAACCTAATATTAAACAATTATAATCCCATAACTTATCAGTTTAGGTAGCAGCGTTACATAAACAACCGCTTAGCGATCTGACGATCAAATCCACACGACGATCGAATCCACACGGCGTCGAATTTAAGCCCGCATTTTTGATAAATATATATATATATATATATATATATATATATATATATATATATATATATATATATATATATATATATATATATATATATATATATATATATATTCCACTTACCTACCAACCAATTGGTTTTTGTCTATGATAACAAGTCTAAATAATTGCATACTTTCGAGCACTCATCATATTGAATACTTCTGAGCATCGAATCGACGTATTCATTAATTAATCATGAGCTTCAAGTGCAGCCTCGAAAATTGCTTTGCCTTCGACAACACGATGAAATTCGTAATATGCAAAGCTTTCTGCAACAGGAAGTTGTGCGGTGCCTGCATGGGTGCTCCCAGAGATTGGTACCACCCGTATCTCCAGAGTCATTTTATTTGTACGGATTGCCAAAATATTGAAAGACTCTTAAAAATTATGTACGAAAACTTAATTAGCTATATTGGGACACTTAATTCGGAAAAAGACAATATCATATCCTAGCAATTTGCACAAGCGCGAGCAAATGAAGAATTCCTGTCGGAAATATCAAATCATTTCGATGGTCTGGCGTCTACCTATTCTAAATCGAACAGTATTAGCCACGGAAAGTCTTTTGACACGCTTGGTGAGAAAATGGATGCTCTAATTGATAAAATGGGTTCCATTGCATCGAATTTGTCCACCTTCAATAACGCTAATGATACTTGCCAAGCAAACAACAAAGGTACGCTTGAAAATTTTTCACGAACGTTCAAAATGCAAACTGACAGACTCACAGACGCTTTTTCTGAGCAACAAATAAAATTAGCTGATGTCAGTAGAAAATTGGAGGATTTAGACCGTCATTGCAAAACCTCAAAAAATGATGCAGACGAAGTTTTATTAGCGAACGAGATAACACTCCATCAGGAGCTCCTTAACACAACGTTGGAAATAAATACTAGCACAACGGCTATGAAAACGAGGACGCAGGATAAAGCAACATCACCTATAAGGAATCTAGCTGAGGGTACAACTCCATCTACTCAGCAAAAATTTTCAAACCTCAACGGTGAAACGCCAATTTACAAGTTCGGTACTTTTTGGTCCCAAAACGATTGGCAGAATCGTCTACAAAAATAAAAAACTCTAGCGCACCTGAACCGCTAGAAACACTAATATTCGAAGAACAGCAGAAGAATCGTGCAGGTTTTGACTGCATATTCCACCACATGAGCTGCTTATTACGGCCAAACTATTTCAAATGCCACGCTTTACTTTGGTCTGAATGCAGTATAACTCATATGGTAGAAGGTTTCAGATATTACCACTGGCATTAATTTCAACGTTTATGAGAGCAAAACACGGGTTAATTATATTCGTTATCAGTTGCTTATTTCACAAAATTTTGAAAGCAACACCTCATATAACATCAATGAAGAAAATGCTCAGTGCCTGCAGCACTGTAACTGAAGTTGGTGTTTGGGGCTGCGATCCGAAAAATTTGCAGAACTTTGGGAACTGAAACATTGGTTATTTATTTTCATTGTAAATGTTTCCGGTATGAATATTAACTGTTAGCATTTATTGATACAAAAGTAGCACAACCGACTCGTGCTGGCAACCTTTTGCCAGTATCAAAGCCAAGAATATATCACATCTGCTTCACGTTGTTATATTACATTCGAAGTTATAGGAGTATAAAGAAATTAAGGGTTACCTGCAGCGAGTTTTTTCCAATAATCGAAAACTTATTATTTGCTGTTTATTGTCACTACAATATCATTACCATTTGAAAATTGTACGATAAAATCGCTTAATAAAGATATTGCAAACAAACACAAAACCAACAAAAGCTGGCAACCCTATGGTGGCTTTTCAACCAAATTTGGCCTGAATAATGTTTATAATAGGTTCCATTAATTGTATGAAATTCGTATTGATTTCATGACTGCACTGGAAGTTTTAGGGCAAAAAGTTTTATTTTCCTGAGCGAATTTTCAAAACCAAAGACACTAAAATTACCATAGCTGGCAGTACCAATCGAATTTTTCAGCCAGTTTCTACCAAACAAGGTTTAAAGTAAAATTTAGCTACTGTGTCAATTTCATGAAAATCTGGTAATTTATTCACATTTCATAGGGCAAAAAGCAGTTTTTTTTCTTTGTAATTTTTCAAGATGGCACCATTGGCACAGAGTTGCCCACAATTCAAAATCGCTTCTTTACGACGTGGTCTTATGTAAATCCACTGCATTCTGTAAATTTCAGCTATATCTGATTATTGGTTCGTGAGCTCCCGTGAACAGAAGTTTTTGATGCTACAAATATAGGTTAACTGGGAAAGGGTTACCGTTCTTGTCCGACATGAAATTTCCAAAGTTTTACTTTGAACGTATAGATAAAGCATAAGATTTGTATACAGATTGGTTTTATTGTAAGAAACGGACATTTTTAAGGATATTCGATGGTTTGAATGTTTTCACTTCCAAATTTTTATTTTTTCACATTTAAGACACCAAAATTATCATAGCTGGCAGCTCCAACCGAATTTTTCAACCGAATTTTTCAACCATAATTAAACGCGGCTTGAAATAAGGTCCAGCTACTGTGTGAATTTCGTTAAAATCGAACGATTCATTCAGAATTTATAGGGCTAAAAGCAGTTATCTTTTTTAGTGATTTTTCAAGATGGCACCACTGGCGCAGAATTGCCTGCATTTCAAAATCACTTCTATCAGACCTAGTCTTATTTAAGGCCAATACATTCTGTGAATTTTAATTAATTCTGCTCATCGGATCGTGAGTTTCCGTGAACAGAAGTTTTTGATGCTAAAAATATAGGTAAATTGGGAAAGGGTTACCAGGCGTGCCCGTTATACCATATCAAATTTTTTTTATTGTCTATGTAAACAAAGCATAAGATTTACATATGAGTGGCTTTTTTTTTGAAGAAGCGGCATTTTTTCAAGAGAGACGATGATTTGGAGGTTTTCATTTTCAGTGCCTGCCCTAGCTACAGGTTGCCAGCACGCTCGTTAAAAGCTACACAAATTTACAATTAAATATTACCAATATGTCCTGAAAATTTCGTAATGATTAAATAAGTTTGTCAAAAGTTATCGCAATTTAAAAATTTTCAAGTTTACCCGTTCTCTTTTTTGGCACTCAGCGCACACATGGGGTTAAAAACTTCCAAAACATTATCCGACTCACATGTAAAACACTTTTGAAATTTATTTGGTCACCGTTATTTTTGCAAAAATTATTTGTGTACGGAATAAAAGGTATATTAAAAATATCACTAAAATGGCCGCCGGCGCCAAAGGGTTAAAGATTTTTAACTTTTTGTGAGACTTGGCACTATTCTGCATATACATCAATGTGTCCTGAAAATTTCAGTTCAATCGGATGCCGCGTTCCTGAGATTTTTTCACTGAAATTTTTTGATGATATATATATATATATATATATATATATATATATATATATATATATATATATATATATATGTATATATATATATATATATATATATATATATATATATATATATATATATATATGTATATATATATATATATATATATCTATATATATATATATATATATATATATATATATATATATATATATATATATATATATATATATATATATATATATATATATATATATATATATATATATATATATATATATATATATAAATATGAATTTTTGGCCAAAGTGATTTTAATACTAATGTTCTTCTTCGAACATTAGTAAAAAACGAACGATGTTCTTTACAATAAGAGCACGTCCTCCAAATTAATGACTTCAGTAATCAAAAGTGCATTCTTTGTGAAAGGGATTCCTTATTCTACTGACGACGAATGGTTGGGAAAGATTCTCCAAGCTGATTTTCATATAAACGACTACGAAGTGAAATTTTTATCCCAGCGTAAACTTATATCCTCAAGACGGTGTAAGGTCTTCGTTCCATCAAAATTTGCCTGGCTTTTTACTTGCTTGAGTGGAAAAAACAGCTCCATCAATTGGAAAGGAATGACATTCAGCCCCTGGAGAAACATCACCGACAAAACTAGGTATAAGAAAAAACAAAAAAATGTAGGAAAAAATTGTATCCCGAGTCACACCTTTACCCAATTTCCTTCCACCCATAAAACTCGCTCATCACGTAGTCAGTCCCAATTTTCAATGACAACAGATAATTCTTCCTTATCTGACTGTTACAATGCTTTTACTCATAATAATAGTAATGCACTGATACCCCCAGCAGTTAACACGGCATCTTCTCCCTCAAGCAGGTGTACCAACGTTGTTTACGGAGGAGAATGTCTATCAGAATTAATACGGAATGATGGAAAATTGGTTATACTGTAAAATAAATTGTTACTAGTTGAATAATTGATTAATGCATTTAGAATAATTTACGTTTTCACAATGTTGCTGCATAATGACAAAAGGGCAAGCTAATATAGTTTTCAAGGCTGTATCGAATTTGGCATTTCGCACAAACCAACTAACTATATGGACTGAACGCAAGGCACTGTTACTATACTTGTTGAATAAGAAAGCAGTCTTCTTCGTGGTAGTCCTCATCTCAGCTTCCAATGAACAGCTGGACAAAATAGCTAATCCGAGATCGAGTTAAATGGCCTCTGTTTACAACTTCCTAATGTTTACAATTAAAGTGACAGACGACCGGTTGTCACTAACTAGGAGCAATTCTGGAATTAGGCGCAAGGGGTCGCTCAAGGTATTACCAGTCCACAGGTCATTCCGGACGTTTAGGAAAACGACACAATACAATGACCCGGGCAAGTGCGAAAAGTTACCGGTGGCGCAGCGGTATCTTGTTTTGAACTCGTGTATGGAAATAGCTTTGAAATTTGAATTTGATATAGTTTTTAGAAGATCAGAAATCAGTGAGCAGTTGAAAAGACAAGGTGTGAAGTAGAAGTAAAGGTTGACTTAGAATTTGATAGTATAAATGTGGAAAGTAATGAAATAAATTATAAAATAAAACGATTGGTTTTTTTTGATAAAGTAAAGATCGCGATTTAAGAAAAAAGTGAATTTGTTAAACATAGTGATTTTTTGGTCCTTCGAACCGGATTCATAAGGTAGGTGAATTTGGCATGTTTTTTTTGTATCTTAGTAGTTGATCTTGGCATGCAAAGTAATAGAAAATAATAGCAGAATAAAATAAAAGATAAAATAAAAGCAGAATAACAAGATTGAAGTGTCGAATGGACACATGATTCTGGTTGTTCGGAAATCTAAATTTTTTTAAAAAAAAAGAAGAAATTTTACAGAAAAATAAAGGCCTTGAATTTAAATCCGTTAATACTTGCATTTATTCAAGTGAAAGTCAGACGTTTGTACCAAAATTAGCGATAGAGCTGGCAAACAAGGTCTAATTTTAGCATTTAAAGAAAACAAATTGATAAATATATGATATTTCTTGCAAAGGGAACAAATATTTCAAACATTAAATGGGTTCTGAATTGTGCGTGAATAAGTGGTAACGGTCATAGGAGAGTGTCGATGAACATAATCGACATTTTAAACAAATATCGGTGTCTATATAGTGAAAATAATTCGAAAGCTCGTTAGTTCGGATTAGTGTCGGCACTATTGATCTGCAAGAGTACTCTCGCTGGGCATATGAGCATGCATATGACAAAGTGCTGACATTGCAGATGTTATTGAACGCTAATCCTATCTTTGTGAGAATTTATCTTTAATACACATAGTGACGGTGGTAATGCGAACACTAATAGTGTGGTGATTCGTCAATATATATTTGAAGGCATGAACTAGATCAAGCGATCTGAGTTCTTCCAATTGAGTTAAAATAAATAACAAAGTGCATAGACTTGAAATACATTACATTATATAAATTCTGAATCGCTGTTCGTATTGTGTAGCTATGTCGGTCACAATAAATGCGTTATGCGCTGCACAAAAGGTTGCTTTAGAAAATTTAGCCAAATCAGCCATAAATTTCCGAAAAGATTCAAAGGCTCGGAAAACTGTGTCGTATCTTAAGAGTAGACTTGAAGCTCTTAAGGAAAACTACTCAAAATTTGTTCAAAATCATGATCAGATAGTGGCCATGTTGAAAGGGGAAACCGCTGAAGATGATATTGCTTATTTCAAACTTAGTCTATACACTGATTATGAAGAACGATATTTTGAGTTAAGGTCAGATATAGAAGAGTTATTATCTGAAGTGGATAAGCGAGCTAGTGAAAGTGTAGTAAAGGACCAAGTGCAGTCAGGGGGCTCTGATGGTATAAATGACATCAAATTGCCACGAATAGCAATGCCAACCTTTAGCGGTCGTTATGAAGAATGGATGTCGTTTAAAGATTTATTCGTCTCGCTAATACACAGCAAAAGTTCTTTATCTTCTGTCCAAAAGCTTCATTATTTGAAAGCTAGCCTAGCAGGTGAAGCTGAGCTTCTACTAAGACCGTACAGCATTACGGATGATAACTATGAAACGGCATGGACGATTTTGGAGGAACGTTATTCCAATAAACGAGCACTTCTGTATGCTCATTTCAAACGTCTCTTCTCGCAGCCATCAATCACGACCGAATCTTCTTGTTCTATTCGTAAATTAATAGATACATCGTTCGAGAGTCTCAAAGCAATCGAAAATTTGAAAGTGGATGATCTATGGGCAGCAGTAGTGGCATATTTTTTGGTACAAAAATTACCAAATGAGACTCGTAGTATTTGGGAACAAGAAACGGCCATTAAACGAGAAATACCAACACTTGAAGAATTAAATAAATTCTTAGATAACCGTTTCCGGGCATTAGAAGCGATTGCTGATGACAGGGTAAAACGTAGATCTTTTGAATTGCAGAGCACAAGCAGACAAAGTCATACTGTTCAAACTGTTCCGACGGCATCACAATGTAACATGTGCAATGGACCACATAACATCATGAAATGTTCCAAGTTTCTACAGGCGACTCAACCACAGAAACTTGAATTTGTCAAGCGAAAGGGGTTATGTTTGAATTGCCTACGAAAGGGCCATTTGATTATGAATTGTCCAAGTAAATCCTCGTGTGTGAAATGTCAGCGTCGTCATCACACACTATTACATCGTGAAAATCCACCGACTATTGGCAATGCTGTTAATTCCTTTCCAAATAATACCAACGCGACATCGTTTCAACCGACATCTCACAATTCAGCAGCAGCACAGTCATTCACTACAATGGCATCAGGTGATGTACTCCTAGCAACTGCGTTAGTCCAGCTCCAAACATCAAATGGAACCATAGGATTGCATCGTGCATTACTGGATCAAGGGTCACAAGCCTCATTCATTTCTGAATCAGCAGTCCAACAGTTGGGATTGAAAAAAGAAACAACAAACATTAATGTTTTTGGTTTCGGAAGTTCAGCTGCAACTAAAATTACCGGGAAGATTTCCGCCAACTTAGTAACCGATAGCAAAGAACTAGTCCCTTTAACAGCTTTAGTTGTAAATAGAATCACTAAACTCATTCCATCACGCAGCATCAAATCGTCCATTCGAGAACAGTTGGGTAATCTACCTCTGGCAGACCCACAATTTGACAAACCTGGAAGAATCGACATACTATTAGGCGCTGAAGTATACGCAAAGGTCATACTCGGCGATGTGCTCCAACTCTCTTTAGGCCCAATTGTTCAGAAGACGAAACTTGGTTGGATAATTTCCGGAGGAATTGAGTTAGAACATGTTCATAACGTGCACAACTTTAGTATCGAAATTGATCATAACAAAGAACTTCAACAACAATTACAAAAATTTTGGGAGATAGAAGAAATTCATCCTCGGACGGTATTGAAAGAGGAAGATGAAAAATGTGAAAGGTTCTACGCAGCTACTACAATCAGAAATACAAATGGACGATACACCGTTAGATTACCATTCAAGGACGAATTTAGTAAAAGTCTATTGGGAGAATCAAAACACATTGCCGTCACAAGTTTGTTAAATCTAGAACGCAAATTTAGCAAAGATACTGAACTTGCAATACAATACAAAAGGTGTATGCAAGAATACATAGCCCTTGGACATATGCATCGAGTGGATACCCAAAGTGAATACAAGATAGAAAATGGAAAATCAATTTGCACAACACATTATATCCCACATCACGCTGTATTAAAGGAGAGTACGTCGACCAAACTGCGTGTAGTTTTTGACGCATCAAGGAAAACAAGTTCTGGAGTATCCCTTAACGACATATTACTAACAGGCCCAACAATTCAAACTAATATGATGTCGATACTAATGAATTGGAGATTGTTTAGATTCGCATTCCTTGCGGACATCGAAAAAATGTATCGCCAAATCAGGATACATCCCTCTGATGCAAATTACCAACGAATACTGTGGAGGCAGGAATCGACGAACTCAATTGAAGAATATTCTTTGGATACAGTGACTTTCGGACTCACGTGTGCACCATTTCTAGCAATTCGCACACTCCATCAATTGGCGAAAGATGAAGGGCATCGATTTCCACATGCAAGACATTCCGTATACAACGAGATATACGTGGATGACCTACTCTCCAGAGGAGGTACTATTGACGAAGCCCTTGTGAAGCGAAATGAAATTGACACAATGATGCAATTAGGAGGATTTAAACTGCGAAAGTGGTTAGCCAATGACACACAACTACTAGAAGGACTTCCTAGGGAAGATATTGAGTTGAACGAAGCAGCAGATCTACGATTGGAACAGGGATATAAATCACTAGGATTGATCTGGTACCCTTTATCAGATTATTTTACGTATCGAGTCCGACACCATGAACTAGCATCCCCAATCACAAAACGAAATATTTTATCCGAAATCGCTCGACTGTACGACCCGATGGGGTGGCTGGCTCCGATCATAATAGTTGGAAAAATGATCTTACAATCACTATGGTTACACGGTCAAACGTGGGACGAACCAGTTCCACCGGAGATTGTTCAGCAATGGTCCAAGCTACAAAATAATTTGAAAACTATAGAGCTACTGAAAATTAATAGATGGGTGAGTAATAAACCTAACTCCAGGATCGAAATTCATGGTTTTTGCGACGCATCAAAGCAAGCTTATGCAGCCGCCATATACTTAGTTGTTCGCAATGGAGATCAAACACAATCCAATCTACTCATAGCCAAATCGAAAGTAGCCCCTGTTAGACCAGTCACGATCCCTCGTTTAGAGCTTTGTGGTGCGGTTCTACTAGCAAAATTGCTGAAGGAAGTGATGTCAACTCTCAACTTAGCAGCCAATGACATTTGTCTCTGGTCCGATTCCGAAATCGTTCTGTCCTGGCTCAAGGGACATCCAACTCGATGGACTACGTTTGTTGCTAATCGAACCGCTGAGATCTATGATTTAATAGGCAACGTATCATGGCGACACGTCCCATCATGTCAAAATCCAGCAGACTTAGCTTCACGCGGGGTTGCACCAGTGGAAATAGTAAACAGCAAGCTATGGTGGAATGGGCCAACATGGTTGGAAAGAGATACTGAATTCTGGCCGTCCCAGAAACTTATCGAGAATACTAAACTAGAACAGCGCAAACAAATTTTAGTCAATATACACACCAAAGATGACGATTGGATGACCATCGTACTGCAAAGGGTTTCTACATATACAAGGTTAATCCGTGTTACGGCGTACTGTTTCCGGTTTGCAGTCATAATATCTCGGAAAAGTATCAGCAAGGGTCCGTTAACAGTTCAAGAGCTACAACGTGCCGAGACTTGTTGGATTAAACACATACAAGGCACTGAATTTCACAGCGAAATCAAGTCTTTAAATCTAGGACAACCACTTGAAAAGGGCAGTAGACTGCTTAATTTGAATCCATTCATTGACGGAAATGGATTTTTAAGAGTTGGGGGAAGATTGTCAAACGCAGAGCTATCATTCGATGAAAAACATCCCATAATTATTCCAGCCGATGGAAGATTTACGGATTTATTGATACATAAATTCCACCAAGAAACATTACATGGCCAAATACAACTAATGTTAGCAACCATAAGAAGAAAATACTGGATTATCAGAGGGAGAAATGCAATAAAAAAATGTATTCACAAATGCATTAGATGTTTTCGAGCCACTGCAAAGTGCGCAACACAATTGATGGGCAGCTTACCCAAACCTCGAGTTTCAATATCGCGCCCATTTTTGCACACGGGCGTAGATTACTGTGGGCCTTTCAACATGAAGGATAAGCAAGGACGTGGTGGAAAATTCTACAAAGGTTATGTCGCGGTTTTCATATGTCTATGTACTAAAGCAATCCATCTAGAAGTTGTGTCAGACATGACAACGCAAGCCTTTATGGCTGCCCTCCGTCGCTTTACTGGGAGACGAGGACTTTGCAGCCATATCTACAGTGATTGCGGAACTAACTTTGTCGGAGCTGCCACTGAACTACGAAAAATAAAATCGATCTTGACGAACGTTGCTGAAAAGAGCGCTATGTATGATATAACTTGGCATTTCAATCCCCCTGCATCACCACATTTTGGAGGTCTTTGGGAAGCGGGGGTAAAATCATTGAAACGACATCTACGTAGAATATTATCAGATGCAGCATTAACTTATGAAGAATTTACGACAGTACTCATAAAAATAGAAGCGTGTTTGAATTCTAGACCATTATGTCCCTTAAGCGACAATCCCAATGATACAACTGCATTAACGCCTGCACATTTTTTAATCGGAGACACATTGTTAGCTCCTCCCGAAATGAATCTTATGGATGTTAAACTAAATCGTTTAGATCGCTGGCAATTGACTGAGCGATTGACTCAAACTTTTTGGAGAAGATGGCACACAGAGTACCTATCTAGATTGCAATCCAGACCGAAATGGTTACAACAGCAACCGAATCCGAGCATCGGAGATCTTTGCCTCGTCAAGGACGAGAGATACCCTTCGTACAAATGGGCACTAGCAAGAATTACCGCTGTGTACCCAGGGAAAGATGAAATTGTCCGAGTCGTGTCCATTAAGAGTAATGATAGAGAATATAAACGACCCGTCACTAAAATAGCACTATTACCAATACATACTACATCAAACCTACCAAATCAAACATATTAACTGAAGCACCGAATTGAAATATTGACTGAAATGTACCACAAGCACATTCTGCAACAATATAAGCTATTATTACCACAATGAATAGAATCCTATTGCTACATGTCTCAACTACTCGAAAACCGAACAAACTAACGACCATCAACCTAACATGCCAAATCACCTTCCCAAACAGCGAGTGTGACGCGCTGAAAAACGTCACCCGTTCCAGGGTCAAGAGACAGTCGGCACGGTGGAAATACCGTCGATAGTTTCTTTGACTAATCCAGCGACCACCCCGAGACGCAGAATTTGGATAGCAATAAAGAAAAAAAAAGGAGTAAATTTGGTAGTATATTTCCTCATACTAACAACATATTTACAGATGGGAAAATACAGAATTCTGGCACTTCGTCCCAGCCGGGGGAGAATGTTTACGGAGGAGAATGTCTATCAGAATTAATACGGAATGATGGAAAATTGGTTATACTGTAAAATAAATTGTTACTAGTTGAATAATTGATTAATGCATTTAGAATAATTTACGTTTTCACAATGTTGCTGCATAATGACAAAAGGGCAAGCTAATATAGTTTTCAAGGCTGTATCGAATTTGGCATTTCGCACAAACCAACTAACTATATGGACTGAACGCAAGGCACTGTTACTATACTTGTTGAATAAGAAAGCAGTCTTCTTCGTGGTAGTCCTCATCTCAGCTTCCAATGAACAGCTGGACAAAATAGCTAATCCGAGATCGAGTTAAATGGCCTCTGTTTACAACTTCCTAATGTTTACAATTAAAGTGACAGACGACCGGTTGTCACTAACTAGGAGCAATTCTGGAATTAGGCGCAAGGGGTCGCTCAAGGTATTACCAGTCCACAGGTCATTCCGGACGTTTAGGAAAACGACACAATACAATGACCCGGGCAAGTGCGAAAAGTTACCGGTGGCGCAGCGGTATCTTGTTTTGAACTCGTGTATGGAAATAGCTTTGAAATTTGAATTTGATATAGTTTTTAGAAGATCAGAAATCAGTGAGCAGTTGAAAAGACAAGGTGTGAAGTAGAAGTAAAGGTTGACTTAGAATTTGATAGTATAAATGTGGAAAGTAATGAAATAAATTATAAAATAAAACGATTGGTTTTTTTTGATAAAGTAAAGATCGCGATTTAAGAAAAAAGTGAATTTGTTAAACATAGTGATTTGTTAAACAAGTGAATTTGTTAAACAAACGTTGTTAATAAACACTCCTCCAAGGTTTCCAGTCAGGCCGCCGTAAACTTAGCTACTTCTACGAGCAATATAAATTATTCTTCTTATGGTAGTAATATGACATCTGAATCTCTTCGAAGATCAGGCAACCCTTTTAGGCATTTTTCCTAACCGATCTCAGAAAAGCCTCAAACTTTTTTACCACAATTGTGGTGGTATGAGAGGCAAACTAAGTAAATTATACCTTGACGCCAAATCGTGCTATTTTGATTTACTCGCCATCACCGAAACTTGGCTTAATGCCTCTCACAAGAATGAGGAGATTCTTGATAGTTGTTGGACTATTTACAGAAGCGACCGCGATTCTTATTCTACGGGTCAGTCGCGAGGAGGTGGTGCCTTACTTGTTGCTAGCAACAAACTTTCAAGTGAGCTTGTTGATACCACCCCAAGTGTTTTCTTCCAATGTATAATTGTTCGGATCTCCACTAATAACAACTCAATTTACATCGCTGTTGTCTACATCCCCCCTAGATCTGACGAATCCATCTACAGCAATTTTTGGTGACACAATATCTTCATTAGCGACATCATTTAGCGAAAAAGATAAAATAATTGTTTTGGGTGATTTCAATCGTCCGAATCTTTGCTTTGTTCCGGATGAAAATGACTCTTACCTTCTCCCCGTAAACCTTTTAGACACCAACGATTTCAATCTTGCGAGTGCCTTTTATGGTAATGATTTGCAGCAGATTTCCCAAACTCCTAACCAAAATGGTAATTGGTTAGATCTTGTTTTCACAATTGCTTAAGACGAAGTAGTGGTTAGTCCAACTAGTGACGCAGAGCATCTTATTTGCAACAGTTTACACCATACAGCACTGTCAGTCGAACTTTCCACTCCAGACTCCACCTGCTCAATTGTATTTGACTTCCGTAATGCTGATTATGAAAGCATTAAACATGTTCCTGATACTACTGATTGGTCGACTACTCTTTCAACGCAAGATCTCGATCAGCCATTTCCTCTTTTTACAATTAAATATTTGACGCCGTTGAAAGATAGGTGCCAAAGATAAAAAAAAGAATAAATTGTCTGAGCCATGCCTTGATAGGGACCTTAGGCATATGCGAAATCGTAGGAACAAACTTTATAAGCTTATTAAAGAAAATACCGATGTTAGTCCTGCTATTCAGGAAGAATATAATGAAGTTGCGAGGCAATTTTTAGCAAAGTCTCATGAGGCTTATGACACTAACATTAGAACAACCAGCGAAAATATAGTCCGCGACCCAAAAAAATTCTTCGATTTTGTTAATGTGAAGCGAAAAACTACTGGCTATCCATCGTCAATGTTTCTTCATAATATAACGTCTTCCTCTCCTAAAGAGATATGTGATCTATTTGCTGATAGTTTCCAGGAAATTTTTAATTTACCAGACCCATCAAACTCACACCTTTCCTCCGCTGATTCAGCTTCAATAGCTTTTGTGAACCATTTAGAAATTTTCCGTGATTAAATACGTAAAGCTATTTTGGATCTTGACTGCAACAAAGGTCCTGGGCCTGATCTTCTTCCTCCGACCTTTTTGCGCAAGTGGGTAGAGCAGCTTATAGATCCCTTGCATATTTTCTTTAAAAGATCACTTTCGTCAGGAATTTTTCCATTCTGTTGGAAGCTTTCGTATGTCACACCCATATTCAAAAATGGTGATCGACACTGTACCCGAAATTCTGGAGGCATTGCCATTTTGTCTCCGATTCCGAAACTTTTCGAAAAGGTGGTATACGATAAACTTTCTCCGCTTGTTGATTCCCGTTTGAAAGAGCAACAACATGGCTTTAGAAAAGGTCGCTCAACTACCACGAATTTGACAATCCTAATCTCTGACGTTATATACAAAATGGAAAAAGGATACCAAATTGACGCAGTCTACACTGACTTCAGTAAGGCGTTTGACAGAGTTGACCATTCTACCTTGATTCTAAAGCTTCAAAAATTTCGGTATTGCCGGGTCTTTACTCAGCTGGCTGACCTCCTACCTTCGTGATCGAACACAATGTGTAAAATTTCAAGGATTTTTATCGAAAAACGTTAGTGTTACTTCTGGTGTACCACTTCTTTTTAATATATTTATTTCCGACTTATCTGACGTCCTAGCAGGCATACCTCATTTACTCTATGCAGACGATCTCAAACTTTATCAGACTATTGAATCGAAATCGGATGCCCCCTTTCTCCAATCCAAGCTTGATTCACTTGATCAGTGGTGCAATATAAACAAGCTCTCTCTCAATATCAATAAATGCCAAGTTATTAGTTTTTCCAGGAAATGCACGGTCACACACAATACGTACTTCCTCGGCAATAATATGCTAACCCGAGTTGATAACATTGCTGACCTCGGTGTTATCTTAGATGAAAAACTCCGCTTCGCCTTACACTTTGATAGAATATTTTCTCGTGCGAACAAACACCTAGGTTTCATCAAAAGACGTCCCAAAGAATTCCGTAGTCTGTAGGTCACAAGATCCTTATACACTTCACTTGTACGTCCTATTCTCGAATACGCTTGCATAAGCTGGAATCCCGCTTTTGATACCCACAGTGACAGACTCGAGTCAGTACAAAAACAAGTTTTACTTTTCGCCTTGAGAGAACTGTACAACCCTTATGATTTTAATAGCCTACCCTCTTATGAGTTTCGACTGGGTCACTTAAACCTATCGACACTAGCCTCCAGAAGAATGATGATATCGGCCTGCTTCACATTCGACGTCATTAGAGGCGCTATTAATGTAGAATTCCTGAATAGTAAAATTTCGATAAATATCCCTGTGAGGAACACCAGGCCCAATCGTTTCCTAAAAGAATATTCACATTCGATGACATATGCACCTAATGAGCCAATTAATAGATGCTGCAGAATATTCAACAGCATAAGTTATTTATATTCCCCTATGATTTCCAAATCCTCTTTTTTGCATGCGATCTATACCCCTAAACCTTAAGCTATAGCTTATAAGTTAATGTTTTCATTTATTGATTGTTATTTATTAATCTATTTGTTACTTTTTTCATTTGTTTGTTACTTATTGAACTTGTTTGTTTTTACTTTTTACTTGACTTTACTTTTCCATTTTATTTATAATTTGTTATTTTATATCTAATTTTGTACCTTGTTTGGTAAATAAATAAAATAAAATAAAATAAAATAATGCGTGCACTGATTTTGTAAAAATAGCCAAAAAACTCGGAATTTTGTTTAACAGCACATTAAGCTGGGACCATCATATATATACAGTTGTTGGAAAAGTTTATGGATGCCTTAGAAACTTGTCCATGTCTCAGCACTTTGTTCCACAGCATGTAAAATTAAAACTGGTGAAAAGCTTCGTGATTCCAATTATTGCTTATGGATGCGAAATTTCCTGTTACCATAGTGCGGAAGCTAAACGTAAATTAATTGTCGCATTTAACCTGGGTCGTTACAGTCATGTGTCATCCTTTTGTAAAAATATTCTAGGCAGTGATCTCTATACATATTTCGATCTTCGCTGCTGAAACTTCTTGCAAAATTTGGTTATAAGGAACGAGCCTTCTTATTTAGTAGATAAACTTAAATTCACTAGATCATCACGTTCAATTGCTCTAATCACTCCTCGGTATAATAGCGTTGTAACGGAAAGGCAATATTACTACAAGACTTTGGAGTTCTTTGCCTATCGGTATTAGGCAGCTTTTACTTGGCAACAACT
>OX376372.1:103430816-103538192 GCA_947369275.1 Nemotelus nigrinus
TTTCCCATGCATTTTAAACGGGAACTGGAATTCAGGCTCAGCAGCGTATTAACCTTTATACTCAAAGACTCAAAGGGCCAATATGTTGCAAGGCTCTCGCAGCGACAGTCGTTTAATGAAAACACCACAGTTAGAATCACACAAAAACAACTAACTAATTCTTTATTACGCTTCAGCAAAACTCATGGACCAACATAAACTGACATCTCACAATACAATAAATTAATTGCGTAATTCAAAACTAACTCCGCATCGATCGTTGTGCCTCTGGTGGTCTCATTGAGAATCCTACAATACTCCCTTCTGAGCGATGTTGTCCATAATGACGACCATCGTTGAGACCGATATCTTCGATTGATGCTCGCGCGTATATATGATCATCTAACGCCGGAACATCGGTGCGATGTATGGAATATCGTCCGGCGTCACAAATGATACTCGTCTGCTTGTTGACGGAGAACTTCTAGGAGTCTGCCGTTGCGCATTCGTTAACTCTTCCGAATTTTCCACGAAAAAGGCAGGCTTCACACGTTCGGTAGACACGTTGACATGTTTTCTATTGACATCAAGCGTAATCACATGCGGCGAAATGCGCTTGATTATACGGTGGGGACCGGTGTGTGGTCGACACAACGATCTCTTGACCGAATCCACCCTGAGGAATACATGTGTACAGGTACTTAAATCCTTGAACACGAATGTTATCCTAGCATTTCGATGTATAATTGGCTTTGGGCGAAGCTGCCTAATTCACTAGCGGATAGTATCAAAGAATTCGATGGGGTCGTTAACTGTCCCATCGTCGCTAAACCACTCGCCTGGCAGCCGCATCGTCGAGCTAAACACCATCTCAGCTGGCGACGCACCAATATCCTCCTTGAAACTATTACGCAAGCCTAATAACACAGTAGACAACGCACACGCCTAAACCACTCGCCTGGCAGCCGCATCGTCAAGCTAAACACCATCTCAGCTGGCGACACACCAATATCCTCCTTGAAACTATTACGCAAGCCTAATAACACAAGAGACAACGCGTCAACCCAATCACAATTGGTCTGATGACACATTAACGCGGCTTTCAACGATCGATGCCAGCGCTCCAACGTTCCATTAGATGCCGGGTGGTCGGGCGAAGGCCTAGTTCGCGCACACTGTAATAATTTCACCAGCGCTCGGAACAACGACGATTCGAACTGCGTTCCCTGGTCAGTTGTGACGACCGCAGGTTCTCCATACCTCGACACCCAGTTCGCGTAGAACGCCTTAGCGACCGTATCCGCCGGTTGATCTGGAATGGGTACTGCTTCCGGCCACCTCAAAAAACAATCAATCATCGTGAGGCAGTACCGATTTCCCTGTGATGGTGGAAGAGGACCGACGATATCCAGATGCACCTGATGAAAACGATTATCCGGCACGGGAAACAGCTGAAATTCATTTCGCACATGCCGACTAACTTTTGAGGCTTGGCACCGCGTGCACCCGCGCGCCCACTGACGAATATCACTCCGCAAGTTTGGCCATACGAATTTCCTTGCCACTGCTCGTAGAGTAGCACGAGCTCCTGGATGCGAGCATCGATGGAATAACGTAAAAACTTGACTTCTCATACACCTCGGGACAACAGGTCTAGGTGTCGTTTGCGAGACATCACACAGGATACTGGAACCTCCAAAGACGATCTTTTGCTGCTGCTACGACGTAGTATTGTTAGCCGCAAGTTGTTGAAGCTCTGGGTCCCGCGCTTGTTCCAACGCCAATTCTTTTTCGTCGAAGTCGGTAGGCAATGAAATCGATTCGAGTCGGGATAACGCGTCCGCTACAGTATTCGTTGGTCCAGCTATATGTTCGATTCGTGTACAAAATTGGGACACATAACTCAGGTGGCGTATCTGGCGAGGCGTAGCCTTGTCCGACCTCCGTGAAAACGCGTACACGAGAGGCTTGTGGTCCGTCCTGATAACAAAGGTGGTTCTTTCAAGAATGTGCGAAAAATGCTGCACGCTACTATACACGGCCAACAGCTCGCGGTCATATGTGCTATAGTTACGCTCCGCTTTTGACAGTTTCCGCTGGAAATATGCTAGTGGTCACCGGCGGTTACCATGCAGCTGCTCTAGAACGGCACCCACAGCGACACTGGATGCATCTGTTACCAAGGCCAGCGGCCTGTTTGGCTCATAATAAACCAACAATGTGGCACCAGCTAAACTCTCGCGGCATGCTTCAAACGCCTCATTCGTCGCAGAATTCCATTCTATTGCAGCGTTCTCAGACTTTGCCTGTTGACAAAGTAATGCGTTGAGCGGGTCCTGCATATTGGCCGCATTCGCAATGAAACGGCGGTAATAGTTGAGTGCACCTAGAAATCGGCGTAACTCCTTGTAGGTAGATGGCCGTTTGTAAGACCTCATCGCTTCCACTCGAGAGGCAGGTGGCGAAATGCCCTTTTTGTTGACCGTGTGTCCGAGAAGTTCAACCTTCGTGACACCAAAAATGCACTTTGCAACATTGATCACCACGCCGAACTCACTCAATCGCTAGAAAAGCAGGCGTAAATGTCGTTCGTGCTGCTCCACGCTTTCCGAGGCCACCAACACATTGTCGACATAAGTAACACAAAAAACGAGTCCCCTCAAAACTTGTCACGGCGTTTACTATTTTTCATAATAATAATACAAAAAAGAAAAAAATCTCCATCGTCCTCTAAAAGAGAACGATGGAGATTGGATAATATTCGCAATTCACGATTTTAATGTTAAGTAGTATTAGGTTTAATGAGTTAGTTATTAGAGTCATGAAGGTAATTTAAGGTAGATTAGGTCAGTTGTTGTTACAATCACAATCCCCGAATGTAGGGTAATTAATAGGAAGTCAGTTGATCATCACAAGGCATGCTGAAGGAATATACGACGAGTGACACATAAGTACAAACGAACATTTAACAGACGCACAACTGAGTCGAACATCTGCACATCAACAGCAGAACAACACGAGTAAATTGTGGATATGAGCATCATCATAGTCACCAACGACAATACCTAAATCGCGAGGCTATCCAAAGCGCAAGAATATCAACAAGATATCGCGATCCGCATCATTATGCCACAAATCCATACACCCGGCAGAGCAATGTATGGGCTGAGTCGTTCATACTGACGACACCAGACCTAGGCCAACAATTGACCTACATACGACTGGTACCGAGTGTATTCCCGAGTTGCTGATTCCCGAACGCAAAGCCACTGATCAAAAGGGCGACTAAAGTTAATGCGAGATTATTGACAGGATCGACCCGAGGCGCGAAGGATAGTCGCCATGCGCGTAGGTAAAACGAGATCAGGACGACATCAGCATTCGAGGCAGGGCATTTTCACAACCGAAACTCGCGGCACGAACAAACTTTCACACTGAGCGCCGGAATGAATTAGCACTGGAACGCGACTGGATTCACATCTGATAGCGATCAGATGGAAGAAAACGGAAGGATTGCGGATCTGTTCTTTGGCAAAGGCGAGAAAATAATAAGCAGAACTCTCACTTACCTGGAAAATGTATCGAAAGGCTGTGGTGCTCGCAGGTTGATTTGCCGACAACACAATTGACGTAAACAAATGTTGACAAGTCGGAAATGTCACGAAAGGGAAAACGTCAGTTAAGATGTTCCAAAATCGGACCATCCCGAATTGGATCGCGAGGTGAATTCGCAATCCAACACTCAGACGAGTGAAAGCGATAGAGGGCGAGCACCGGGAACGTTATTTTTAAAATCCCGCTACCGCCAGGAAAATTTTCCTGTGAGCGGGATCGCGGAAATTCTTTCTTTTTGAATTGAGCTGGTGTGGCTATTGGTTTGGAATTAGGAAACTTGGGCTGACGACAGGCGATTTCAAGTCCGGAAAGCGGCAGGAGAAACGATAGGCGTATTATTTTGTCCGTGCCATAATTGCTGTATGGGAAGAACGACGGGTGCGAATATTTTGCGAAAGATCGATAGTAGCGGTGTAGAGCGAGTTTGTCGAGGAGTACGAATTGCGGAGGATTTTCGACGTTTCGATTGATTTTGGCGTGACTTCAATTAGCAGAAAAGGGCCCCAACGAGGGAGAAAAACCACATTCTTGCGATCCAGAGCCGACAGTTCCAGAGCAAGCAGGTCAGTTAGTACGTAGCGTTAAAATTGTTGTATAAGATTATCTGAAATTGAAGTGCAAATAGAATAAGGGAGATTACCATTGAATGGTAATGCGGTAGTGATAGTTGTGATAAATTTATAGTACACGTTAAGTACAATAAAGATTGAAATTATAAATTGCGCCGGGGTAATTGTGAATTTCGAGTAGTGGGTTGTTTGTTACGAACCGTCTACCTCTTCTCGCTTCAGGGCGACGGTAGCGAGGCAGTTTCTCGAAATAGAAGCGAGTGGCGCCCACCCGCGACCTTATTCTTCGCGAGCAAAGCCGCCCGGAAACTGCCGCCCTTGTATCTCGGTTGAAGATAAGGAATTGATCGTTTTGCGAAAGCATTTTTTTTTTCACATTAATATATATATATATATTTATATTTTGATTCTTCATCTATTGGAATTCTGAATTTGGTGTGTGTGGTTGAGAATTGAAAAAGTGTGTGAGTGCAGATAGTGAAAATTATACTTATTCGAATTGCGGTTGAATGGTGAGTGCGTGAATATGATAGGTTAGTAAGTAAGAGGCTATTCTTTTTCAGGTATTATTCGTGAACTCCATATTTTACTTTATCATTAGCGGGTTGCAGGTGTTCATTTTAGTAGGAAAGTAACTTGGGTTTCGCAGAAGGAATACATTTAGAGTAATTTTTGGGAGTGTTATTGTTAGGGAGTGATTAAGGTAAATTTTCAGGATCGTCGCGCAAACAATTTCCGTGGTCGAGCCATGAAGATCTTGGTGGATCGACTAACTAAGGACGAGCTCACGTACGAGCTGGCCATTCGTGGATTTGACGCAGACACAGTCGACAATATGCGGAAGGCCCTGAGGGCGGCTCTGAAGACAGAGGCCGCCATGGACACTTCCTATGTCGAAGCCGAATACCCTTTCGATTTTGAGGCGGATTTCCGGGAACTGCTAGCTAAAGTGACAGAGGCCGAGGAACTGGTGGAGAGGGTGACGAGCGGCAAAGAATCCCTGGAATACCTGAAAGCGAAATGTAGAATAGAGTTTGGGTCCCGTAGACTGGGGAACATACGGGCAGTGACACTGGAGCAAAAGGAAGGTGCGAAAAAGCTCCGAAATAGGTTCATTATGACGATGGGGGCGTTGGTGGAGAAAGTGGAAGACCCCAGCGACGACGAGGCAGAACCAAGTGGTATGGTTCAGGAAGCAGCATCGGTACAACAAACTAAGGTAGTCAGTCCGACGGATGTGGCCAAATGGGGCCTTAAGTTTACGGGCGATTCAAGTGGATCGGTGAATGCCTTTTTGGAGCGCGTTGAGGAGTTACGGCAGGCCCGAGGGCTTTCGAAGTCACAACTGTTTACGTCGGCGGTAGATCTCTTCGACGCAAAAGCGCTCATATGGTTTCGCGCGAATCGAACGGTAGTTAAGTGCTGGGACGAACTGGTGCAAGAATTGAAAGCAGAGTTCCTGCCGCCTGATTACGAGGACCGTCTGTGGGACGAGATCCGGAAGAGAACACAGGGAGAAAGTGAGTCCATGGGGGTGTACGTGGCGACCATGGAGCGCTTGTTCAGTCGCCTTAAGGTTGACTGCACGGAGCAGGAAAAGCTGCGCGTTCTGCGACGCAACATCGCACCGTTTTACCAGCAGAAGCTCTGTTTGACTCCGGTCGAGTCGATCGTGGATTTAGTAAAGATGGGTCGGACTTTGGATGCTACAAGGGCATCAATAGCGGCTTTTGTACCACCAAGCACGCGTTCTAGGTGTTGTTTAGAGCCCGATCTAGCGTATGTGGGTCCGGGAATCGCAGATCAAGTGGCAGCGTTGGCGGGACAGCGACAGGTACAGTGTTGGAACTGCAAGCGTGAAGGGCACATGTCCCGAAAGTGCAGGGAGCCTCGGCGTTGTTTCGGGTGTGGTCGCCAAGGGGTGATGCGATCTGCGTGTCCGAATTGTCAGGCGAGAGGTAGCAGCCAGGAGGGCCGAAATCGGGGTAGGATACAGGGGTCGGGAAACGATCAGCGTGCTCACTAGGCGGCCAAGGGAGCACTAAGGAGAGGCCGCAGCGGTCGGGACATTCCCCAAAGGTAGACTACGCGCTAGCAGAAAATGACCATGATAGTCGCCCGCACTTGCATGTGGAAATAGAGGGCGTAATCATGGAAGGATTTTTAGATTCAGGGGCGAGTCGCACGATCATAGGGGAGAAGGGATGGTCACTATTAGCAGGGAAGGAGTTAACGCTGATCCGTGATGGAATTTGTGAGGTACGACTCGCCAACGGCGATATGTGTTCAGTAGCAGGAGCGGTGAAGTTTAATTTCGCCCTGAATGGACGTCGTTATTTGCTGGAGGTGTTGGTAATCCCAAACATTCCTCAGCAAGTTATTTTGGGAGTTGACTTTTGGGAGCGGTTTGGTGTCGTTTTGGACATGAAGGGACGACAGTGGACGTCGGTAGCTGCGGCAGAGGCTGGAACGAGGAAGTCGCTACGAAGTCAATCTCATCTATCGGAGGCGGAGGCAGAGGCTCTGGCGGGGCTGTTGGAGGAACAGTTCCGATTAATGGGCGATGGTTTGGGCTGTGTTAAGTCAGTGGAGCATGTGATAAAGACGACGGCGGCCCCAATTAAACAGCGGTATTATCCGGTCTCTCCTGCAGTACAGCGTCAAATAAACTCAGAGCTGGATGAGATGCTGGAGATGGGGGTAGTGGAGCCATCGGCGAGTCCCTGGTCGTCACCAATTTTATTAGTTCGGAAGAAGGATGGACGATATAGGTTCTGTGTGGATTTCAGAAAACTGAATTCTGTATCGGAAAAGGACGCGTACCCCTTGCCATATATCGCAGCAACTTTAGACAAGCTACGGAATGCGAGGTATTTGTCTACGCTGGATGTGAAATCAGCATACTGGCAAGTACCCATGGCGAAAAATTCACAGCCATATACGGCATTTACGGTACCGGGGAGGGGCCTCTTTCATTTTTTGCGAATGCCTTTCGGACTCCACAATTCGGGTGCAACGTGGCAACGCCCAATTGATACCGTTCTGGGTCCAACTCTCGAGCCATACGTTTTCACGTATCTCGATGATATAATTGTTGTGACGGACACCTTTGATCGATATGTGGAGGTACTGCGAGAGGTATTCTCACGATTGCGAGAGGAGGGGCTACGCGTTTCGAAAGAGAAATGTCAATTCTGCAGGCCGCAGCTTAAATATCTGGGATATGTGGTGAACGAGGAGGGGCTGCACGTAGACTCCGAGAAAGTGGAGGCCATCAGCGAGTTCCCGCGGCCTAAGATGGTTAAGCAAGTTAGGCAGCTGCTGGGCATGGTGTCTTGGTATCGGCGGTTTATCCCGAACCATGCCACCATGGTTGCGCCGCTAAGCGACCTACTTAAAAAAGGACGCAAGTTTTGTTGGTCCACTGACTGTGAGCGGGCATTCGTCGAGTGTAAACGGAAACTGTCCACGGCTCCGATACTAGCGTGCCCAGATTTTGAACTTCCCTTCAAGGTCCAAACTGATGCCTCAGACGTGGGAATTGGGGCTGTGCTGAGCCAGGCGCATGCTACGGGCGAAAAGGTGATATGCTACCTCAGCCGTGCACTATCCAAACAGGAAAGAAAGTATTCAGTGACCGAGAGAGAATGTCTAGTGGTACTTTGGGCCGTTGAGAAGTTCTGGCCGTACATAGAAGGGACCAAGTTCATTGTCATTACAGACCACCATTCGTTGGTTTGGCTGAACCAATTAAAGGATCCAACGGGTAGATTGGCGAGTTGGGCAGTACGCCTCCAACAATTTGATTTTGAGGTGATCCATCGGAAGGGAAAGGATAATTTGGTCCCAGATGCGCTTTCTCGGGCGATCGTGGAGGTGAACGATATTGAGACTTCCCATGCAACGGATTCCTGGTTGGCAAAGATGGTGGAAAATGTTCGAAATGACCCTCGGAAATATGCAAAGTGGAAGGTCATAAATGGTACGCTGTGGAAACAGTTTTCCAACCACGGGACGGGTACAGCCTGGAAGAGGGTGATACCGAAGGCTGAAAGAAGACCCATTCTTTATCGGTGTCATGATGACCCGAAAGCTGGTCATATGGGTGCCGACCGGACATTAGCGCGCATCGCTCAGAACTCCTATTGGCCTGGAATGAAGAAGGATATCGGTGAATACGTAAAAAAGTGCAAGGTATGCCAGGCCTGCAAAGTTACAAGGAAGGCTCCGGTGGGTTTAATGTTATCCCGAGTAGGCGAAGCGAAGGACCCGTGGGAGATGATATGCATAGATCTAGTAGGGCCGTTACCGAGATCTACGCGGGGTCATTCTTATATACTGACCATTATAGATTACGTAACGAAATACTCAGTAGTGTTACCCGTACGGACAGCAACAGCAGCGACAGTGTTTCGCTTGCTGGAAGAGCAGGTGTTTTTAGTATACGGGGTTCCCAAGGTACTGGTGTGTGATAATGGGGTACAATTCCGGGGAAGCCAATTTAAAAAAGCGGTGGAAGGCTATGGCGTACGCATGAGCTATACGTCTCTATACCATCCTCAGGCTAATCCGGCGGAACGTCGCAACCAGGATATTAAATGCATGTTGCGATGTTACGCATCAGACAACCATCGTTTGTGGGATTTGCATCTAGCTAAGATCGCATGCGCCTTGCGGACCTATAAGCACGAGGTCACAGGCTTTTCTCCGTATTTCTTGAATTTTGGAAGAGAGATGGTCACGTACCGAGACGGAATAGAACCGTCGGTGGACCCGAGGGGCGACTTTTTGCCTTTGAGGAATGCGAAAGCTCTAGAAGAAGTTTGCAAAGAGGTGATTCGTAGAATGCAGCAGGCCGCCTCATCCAGTAAAAAACGCTATGATCTTCGCCGGCGCACAGAAAACTTCCAGGTGGGAGACAAGGTGGGGAGGAAAAACTACGTCTTATCCGACGCTAGTAAGCATTTCGCAGCGAAATTAGCTCCAACGTTCGTCGGTCCTTTCACAATAAAAACGAAAACATCTGCCTGGACTTTCGAGCTGGTCGACGAAAGGGGAAAAGCGGTCGGTAATTGGCACGCGAAGGATTTAAAGCAATATGTAGGCGGCGAAGGTAGATCGGTCGGCACGGGCTAAGGACGCACGATTCAAGCGAATTTAGAGTAGGATAAGAGAGATAGTTCAGATGGTGGTGGTGGGTTACGTTATAAGATTGTTAGGGTAGTAGGTACAGTATAAAATCGTTAGGGTAGGTAGGTAGCTATGCGTTATTGTGTTCGCAGCTTAGCTGAATATAGAGATAGACCTACGTGATAGTTCCACACTTTTATAATAATTGGTTGAGTTATTTGTTTTTAGCTGATTGATGCAATCGGGAAGAAATCTAGTAGATTATAGAATATCATATACTTTCGAAATATTAAGGTATGGGTGGTTGAATAAGGTATGAAAAAATAATTATACTCTGAATTTTCTATTTGGGAAAAGTTTAAGTTTAGTGATTTGCATTTAGATTGGTATGTACCGAAAAATAAACGAAATAAGAGATGAATAGAAAACTAGAAAGGCTAGATTCAATCTTAATAGGGGTTCGGCTGCGAAGCGAATTGTTTTGGTGGTGGGATAGAAATTTATTTAAATTTAATGATTAGATTTTATGATGAATCTATTTTATGATTAGTCGTTTAGAATAAATTTATATAGGGGTTAGTTATATAAATTGATATTATTTCTTGATTATAAACAGGAAATAATTACCGAGTCTTTGGTGGTGTGTTTTTTTTTGTTTCCTTTACCATATTTCGGGTTATTGTTTTTTTTCCCTTTTCCTTTCCTTTCGGGTTTAGTGTTTTTTTTTTTTCTTCGGGGTGGCGAGACGTTTTACTTCCGTTTTTTTTTATTTCTGTCTACGTCAGCATAGTCAGCCTAAAATCCAGATCACCTGGCATTAGAATCTTATAAAATATAGAGTAAACAAATACCGACACCATACAAATCTAATCAGAGTTACATAAAAGCATGCATGGGAAAAGTGTGTAGTGGAAGCGTAGATTGAATGTTCCAATTCAGAATTTCTATAGCTGCAATAACGTTATCGAGCTCGGAAGTACAATCGGCTAAAGAATCTTCATTACGACGTAATTTTCAGTTCCGAATTAAGGCCAACTACGGTTTAGAGTGGGAGAAAATTGGGCCGAGAATTCCCACTGAATTCTCTGAAGCGAGGGGGGTGTCACGGCGTTTACTATTTTTCATAATAATAATACAAAAAAGAAAAAAATCTCCATCGTCCTCTAAAAGAGAACGATGGAGATTGGATAATATTCGCCATTCACGATTTTAATGTTAAGTAGTATTAGGTTTAATGAGTTAGTTATTAGAGTCATGAAGGTAATTTAAGGTAGATTAGGTCAGTTGTTGTTACAATCACAATCCCCGAATGTAGGGTAATTAATAGGAAGTCAGTTGATCATCACAAGGCATGCTGAAGGAATATACGACGAGTGACACATAAGTACAAACGAACATTTAACAGACGCACAACTGAGTCGAACATCTGCACATCAACAGCAGAACAACACGAGTAAATTGTGGATATGAGCATCATCATAGTCACCAACGACAATACCTAAATCGCGAGGCTATCCAAAGCGCAAGAATATCAACGAGATATCGCGATCCGCATCATTATGCCACAAATCCATACACCCGGCAGAGCAATGTATGGGCTGAGTCGTTCATACTGACGACACCAGACCTAGGCCAACAATTGACCTACATACGACTGGTACCGAGTGTATTCCCGAGTTGCTGATTCCCGAACGCAAAGCCACTGATCAAAAGGGCGACTAAAGTTAATGCGAGATTATTGACAGGATCGACCCGAGGCGCGAAGGATAGTCGCCATGCGCGTAGGTAAAACGAGATCAGGACGACATCAGCATTCGAGGCAGGGCATTTTCACAACCGAAACTCGCGGCACGAACAAACTTTCACACTGAGCGCCGGAATGAATTAGCACTGGAACGCGACTGGATTCACATCTGATAGCGATCAGATGGAAGAAAACGGAAGGATTGCGGATCTGTTCTTTGGCAAAGGCGAGAAAATAATAAGCAGAACTCTCACTTACCTGGAAAATGTATCGAAAGGCTGTGGTGCTCGCAGGTTGATTTGCCGACAACACAATTGACGTAAACAAATGTTGACAAGTCGGAAATGTCACGAAAGGGAAAACGTCAGTTAAGATGTTCCAAAATCGGACCATCCCGAATTGGATCGCGAGGTGAATTCGCAATCCAACACTCAGACGAGTGAAAGCGATAGAGGGCGAGCACCGGGAACGTTATTTTTAAAATCCCGCTACCACCAGGAAAATTTTCCTGTGAGCGGGATCGCGGAAATTCTTTCTTTTTGAATTGAGCTGGTGTGGCTATTGGTTTGGAATTAGGAAACTTGGGCTGACGACAGGCGATTTCAAGTCCGGAAAGCGGCAGGAGAAACGATAGGCGTATTATTTTGTCCGTGCCATAATTGCTGTATGGGAAGAACGACGGGTGCGAATATTTTGCGAAAGATCGATAGTAGCGGTGTAGAGCGAGTTTGTCGAGGAGTACGAATTGCGGAGGATTTTCGACGTTTCGATTGATTTTGGCGTGACTTCAATTAGCAGAAAAGGGCCCCATCGAGGGAGAAAAACCACATTCTTGCGATCCAGAGCCGACAGTTCCAGAGCAAGCAGGTTAGTTAGTACGTAGCGTTAAAATTGTTGTATAAGATTATCTGAAATTGAAGTGCAAATAGGATAAGGGAGATTACCATTGAATGGTAACGCGGTAGTGATAGTAGTGATAAGTTTATAGTACACGTTAAGTACAATAAAGATTGAAATTATAAATTGCGCCGGGGTAATTGTGAATTTCGAGTAGTGGGTTGTTTGTTACGAACCGTCTACCTCTTCTCGCTTCAGGGCGACGGTAGCGAGGCAGTTTCTCGAAAAAGAAGCGAGTGGCGCCCACCCGCGACCTTATTCTTCGCGAGCAAAGCCGCCCGGAAACTGCCGCCCTTGTATCTCGGTGTAAGATAAAGGGTTTTAGTGCGCGTTAAAGTTAACGGTGACAAACTTCATCCATTAAGCGCTGGAAGGACTGTGCAGCGTTACGCAGTCCGATAGTCATTACCACAAACTCGTATAACGCAAATGGGGTGATAACAGCTGTCTTAGGAACGTCGGCCTCAGCAATCGGAATCTGGTGGAAAGCTCTCAAGAAGTCGATCTTGCTGAAAATTCGCTTACCCGCAAGTCCAGCGAAAACGTCCTCAATATGCCTCATGGGGTAACGGTCGGGCTGCGAGATTTGATTGAGCCGGCGAAAGTCGCCACATGGTCGCCAAGATCCATCCTTCTTCGGCACTTAGTGCAAGAGACTCGCCCACGGGCTATCAGATGGACGGCAAAATCCCATTTTTAACATATAATCAAACTCCGCCTTTGCCTCTGCCAATCTCTCGGGTGTCAGGCGTCGAGCCCTTTGCGCCACTGGTGGTCCAGTGGTAACAATATGGTGTCGCACATGGTGTGGCTTTGCACTCGCGATACTAAGACTGGTGAGAGCCGGAAATTGCTTTAATATCCGGTGGTACCGCGTTCGTCCTGCGACAGTCGATATGGTCGCTAGCCTGCCTGGTTCACAGTAACCCTTCTGAGCTCCGATCACAAAGCGGCCATCTTGTTATGAATCGCTGCGACTCGGGGCTGCTGTGGTTGACAACTGAAACCTCCGTAGGTTCGTGTGCCTCGATAACCCTGTCAGCGATCTCGGCCAGGCGAGTGAGGTCCTTAAACTCTGCCACACTTAGGATTGCTTGCACATTTGCTAGCAGCTGTTTCAGCCATAGCGTCTTCAGAAACGGTTCAGTTATTCCTGATGCGGCTTTCAGCCGCATGACACGCAGGAGCTGCGACGGACGCTGATCTCCTAACTCCAAACCCATCAGCAGGTCCCGCATCTCTGCTTCCTCCGATACTGCAGAGGCGCTTGTAGCGAATTGAATTTTTTTGATCACCTTAGCACATCTCATAACCAGAACGAAGTCCAGAACCAATAGTGCTAAGGTTCGAAAAGTGTAATGGCTAATGTCATTCAAGAGGCAAATTCAAATTAAAAAAAAAAGAGTTGCCCCGAGGGCAGGGTACCCTAGAAACGGCCGTAAAGTCCCCTCGTCTGCATGAGTGGAGTACCCTTCAACCAACCCCGATGGATGCTGGGGTACCGCTTTGCTAGCTCGCTGCGGCTGGGGTGGGTTCATTATAACAATGGAGTCGGTTGGCTCTCTGAAAACGGGGATGCTACTTATAAATCATCCGTCATTATAAGGTAGCCGCAAACTAGTATATAATACCCAATGACAAAAGGGGGCATAATTCCGTAAAGGAAACCACCCATGGCTCTGCAACCTGGGCTGACTAAGCAGACCCAGTGCTCGTGACAACCCACGGAGCCAGAAAAATTGAAAATTTTACAAGGGAAGGAGGAAAAAACACTGCCTCTCTTTTCAGAGGAACCCGGGTGAGGCAGACAGCCCCGGGCCCCCGATGGTAGTGGAGCCCTGACCCCGATGGTCTGGGGTCTTCCACCCACTGATACTGGCCATAATTTTCAAAATCCATTGAAAAAGCTAAAAGTCTAAATCAAAGTGGAAGCTAACTATATGTGGCCAGTATCCCTCCCTATATAATTTGAACATTTAAATAACAGCAAATCTACCTAATCATTGGCCAGCCAAGCCCTCGCGAACCTGAAAGAAAAAAATCCTCCTGGGCTTTCGCCCAATAAGAAGGCCAAGGATGTTATTTATTATTTTTATTTTTATTATTTTATTATTATTATTATTTTTTTTAGCTTCACCAGTTTATACATTTACTTTCAAATTTAGCTTATCTGTACTGCTATTTGATACAAATGGTATTTTTCTTCTATGTTACATCCAAGAAAACATAATAGAATGCTTCAACATATGGTTTTTAGTTGTTGTTTCTTCTGTCATTCCCTATTTAAACTTAAATTTTTTTTTTTTTTTCTGTTTTCAAATTAATTCGATAGTTCGAGTTGTAATTATTTTCAGAGAAATCGAATATTATAATAAAATAAAACAGCAATTTTAATTTATCAAAAATCCGTTTCTTGATCGTGAATTAAGATAAAAATTTGTTCGAAAAAAATTATGTTACCATGTGCTTTGACAGTATGTCTATAAATGAAATATTAACAGTACGATCTGTGATTAATAAAAAATTTTTGAAAATGATTTCTTGGTGATTTACAGGAACAAATTAATGTTTAGTATGTTTTTGCTAGTGATCTTTCGTCGCAAAATATAGACGCCAATCAAAGATCAGAGCAGTTCAAGCAGAGAATAGTAAATAAATACATAAATGATGAACATATTTGCTATTATATTGAAAATATTGAATAATCGTGTTAACAGAATGCACGACACAACTTCTGCGTTTGGATTTTCATCGCGTTTATAAAGGCACTGCTACACATTTTCATAAGTCGAACTAATAATAGATTCAAAATTATACCACAGACTTTCAATTATTACTTTAAATATGTTTCGTACGCACTGGATTTTGCTTGCGTTGTAAAACTATCGAACGCATTATAGATACATCCACCTGGACTTGTTGTATTTCCGATTGAAATCGCATAGCTTTGCGATACGTTCCCATTCGATGTCGGGTTCGATTTCATCATTCTTCGACCCAAATTGTTTTTCTGCATTCCAAAGTGAAACCAGAATTACACGCGCCGGACAGATCGAAAACGAGAGTTAATTCTTAATACACTGCATCGTGGCATCCTCAAACTTAAATACTTTGATACACCGATTGATATTTCGATACACACATTGTACTTACTTGGAGGTCAGCTAAGTACAGATACCTAAATCATCTTGACTGCGATTGAGATCTTACACAGCTCGAGTTGCCCTTCCCATGATTTGAAACAGGCCGCTGAAGGCCCTGAATCTCCTGCAACTGCCTTTCCTCCAGGGTAAAAGATAAGCCCTTATTCGATCGCGGACCACGTAAATGATCGATACCTTGCACCGTCGATATATAACAAGACCACCTCCATCCCTTTGAATGACATCAATTAGCCCGACTCATCTTCTGATTGCATGTAGTATCTGCATTTTTGTCGGATGAACTGCCATCACTGAGCTTCCACACAAGGGAATTGGCGCACACTGTTCACGCAACACAGAGGAAAAATAGTAAAAAGATGACTCTCCAATTAATATTGATTCACGTGATCTTGCACTAGACCTTCGATTTTCTGTCACGCACTATTGGATTGATATAGGGATGCAAATCACTTGGGACCACTAGAGTTGTTTTGGGATTTCGCGGACTGGATGACAAATCTGACAATATGTCACATTGGTCGCACAATTTGCGACAACGTGGCAGCCTGGACGACACACAGATAATGTATCTTCGATAACACATAGCAACAGCACGACCACAACACTGACTATGTTTCTGAGTCATCCGTTAAGGTCGTGTGCAATCTTCGAAGCAAATCGATTCGTTAATCCACAAGTTAATTAAACGGTTGCAATTATCGTCTTCGTTGTTTCTTCGTGGTGGCAAGAAGCCGCAGTCTGAACCGACTTGAATTTTGTTTGTGGATGAGATGTTTTTTCCCAAAGCAAACGCGAGCAATCCGATTCCGAACGCTCCGTACAATCTATACGTTCCGAATCATCCACAACAAGACGACACCGCGAAAACAAAGCTAGCCGACGACAAAACGCGTCGGGTCGGAGATGGTGAGTAGAGGTGGGACTAATATATTCATATTAGTTAAGATATTACTAATATTTGAATATATTAGGTAATAGTAATATTTTACTGTGTCGTATTATAATATATAAATATTAGTTTCGCGTGAAATTTTTTTATTCTTATTTTTCTATCATCAATCAATTTGTTCGCAATGCCGCGTCTTTTTACTAAATCAAGCATTGAAAAACAAAAATGTATATAGAAATTGCCACCATTAGTTGCATGCGGCTGTAATCGAAACCTTTGACTATTAAAATGAGGTCATTGTATGAGGATGCATATTAAATGTACCCATGTATATGTTTTACATTCACATTTTCATGGATGTACATAATTGCATGGATGTACCTCATTTGCCCCCTCATGCCAACTTAAATTATCTTCTTTATTTATGAGTCAAAGGTTCTTAGAACAGCCGAAGCATGTTCCCGTTAAATCAACGGTGGCATTGTAGTGATTAGTTTTGTAGAAAGGACCGGCACTGAGGACAAATTTTATAACATTGGACTACCACTAATAGGTAACGAACGTTGGGTCGGTGAATGAAATGAATGTCAATGAGAAAAATAAGATAACAGGCAACAGGAATCATTTTATAGCAAATTCAAATAGATTTGCAGCATGTCGTTTTTGTATTCTTGCTGCAAACCAAATTTTGCCACAAAAAGAAGCCAGCTACAAAAATAGGTTGCTGCTGCAGTACGCGACAGAGCTAATATCTACACATAATTACTAGAGTTGGGTCGTACTCGCATTTTCACATACAAGGTATTCCTAGTACGAGTACAAAAAAATACCTGTTCCAAATACCTGTTCCAAAAATACTAGCTACCATTTTTTGAAGTATGTACTCGTACATATATATGACTACATACAAGTACATACGATTTGCAGTGATGTAATGAAACGGCATGATATGCCCTCGCCCACCCACCAGACACAAAGTTTCCAGGCTAGAATGGTAATGGTGCAGATGACCATGAAGTCCGTGCAGCTTGTCCGTAACTTTCCAATGGTCGGTCACTTATTTGGCAAGTCTTTCTCCAATCTAGGAACCATCTCAGGGAAAACAATCAAATTCAATCGATTTAATTTGATTTTCATTTTAATATATGCATAAAAAACCTCCTGTATTCTTTCAAATTACCAATGTCGAAACATTTAGTAAGATAGGACCAAATAATCCTGTTGTCATCTATATGACTTTTTTATCGAGCGATCTCTGATACCAAACTTTTCCTGGCTAATCTAAAACTGTCGGTTTTCCACTTCGCCTCACTGAAGCATGAAGTTTATCGAAAATCTTATGAAGAAATGTTTAAAAAAAAATTTCGTCTATTAAACATACACCCACTAGGGGGCCAACCTCTTCGGTAAGGCTGGATATGAATCACAACCCCGGTAGGGTTGGAGTACAGTCACGAGGAGGACTTCAGCACAGCCGGAGAAGCCAACTGTCGAGGCAAAAAGGATCTGAATAGTTACTTTCAGTTTACGGCAGATTCATTTTGACGTATCTTAGAAACTAAGCCGCTTTTTCCCAGATTTGTATGGAAATTTAGCCCGAAACAACTCAGGAAGGTCCCTGAATTCATGCTAAGCAAAAAAAAAATTTTTGGAACAAATGGACGTTTTTGCCCAAATGTCTCTATCAAAATTTTTTTCGCCCTTAATATATCACTATTACATTCCCCGACCACTTTAAATCATCGAAAGCTCCGTCAAGGCAGTTTTTGACAAACTATGCCCAAAAAACCCCTTACTCCCCTACAAAACCGAAATTGTTGTATCACAGCAATAGATCTTGGCCCGTTATGTCCCAAACCACTCTAACCCAAAATTGGCCGATTTTGTCCGATTTCAGCTACTTCCGCCCTAAAAACTTTTTGAATAATTGAATAAAATACTTGGCCGATTTGTCTCATCAACATTTTTTTCGCCCTTAAAATATCACTTATATACTCCCCGACCACTTTCAATCATAGAAAGCGCTGTTAAGGCAGTTTTTGACAAACGATGGCCAAAAAACCACTTCCTCCTTTACAAAACCTAAATTTTTGTATCACAGCAATAGGTCTTGGCCCGTTATGTCCCAAACAACTCTAACCGAAACTTGGCCGATTTTGTCCGATTTCAGCTACGTTTGCCCTAAAAACCTAAAGTCCCAAAATACTCGCGAACACGAAAATACTCTATACAAAAATACTTGCAAGTTCCAAAATACTCGATACGAGTATATACTCGTATCGAGTATTTTCGTACTTTCAAGTATTTTCGTCTCCATTAATTGCATTACTTCACTCAAGAACAGGATTATTTTATTGATTCACCCAAACATACGTACGAACATACATATATCGACAAAACTTACCTCCAAATCAACTCATTAAACTTGCCTGATTCACCTTTGCGCTCATACATACATCATTATATGAGCGATCTTACACTATCCTACCCATAACATATATCCTGTCAATAGTTAAATAACTTTACGAAACGTTCATCAGCATCACTAATACGATATATTCACTAACCCCTGGACTAATGCCTTAACAGCATTCACTAATGCCTTAACCAATGTCAAATATTAGTTAAGGTATTCACTAATGCCTTAACTAATATCAAATATTAGTTTAGATTAGTTAACGCATTCACTAATGGCTTAGCTAATATCAAATATTAGTTTAGACTCTAAACTAATATGTATCCTAATATATTAGTTTAGAGTCTAAACTAATATATTAGGATATATTAGTTTAGAGTCTAAACTAATATATTAGGATATATATTAGTTTAGAGTCTAAACTAATATTTGATATTAGGATATATTAGTTTAGAGTCTAAACTAATATATTAGGATATATATTAGTTTAGAGTCTAAACTAATATTTGATATTAGTTAAGGCATTAGTGAATGTCTAAACTAATATTTGATATTAGCTAAGGCATTAGTGAATGTCCAAACTAATATTTGATATTAGTTAAGGCATAAGTGAATATCTAAACTAATATTTGGCATTATTTAAGGCATTAGTGAATGTCTAAACTAATATTTGATATTAGTTAAGGCATTAGTGAATACCTTAACTAATATTTGACATTAGTTAAGGCATTAGTGAATGCCTTAACTAATATTTGATATTAGTTAAGGCATTAGTGAATGCTGTTAAGGCATTAGACAACAATCATGTATCTTGGGAAAAAACATTAAATTTCTTGGCATTACATTTAATCATAATTTAACAATCAAAGACACTCTTTGTCAGAAAATAAATAATGACAGTAGGAATTCTGCCCCACTCAAATTAGTTACTGGACTCAACAGAGGTTTTGATGTTGATAAGGGCATTCTTGCTTTTAGATCCTTCTATAGATCTAAGCTTGAATCTCAAATTACTTGCTTTGGAGGAGCGCCAAGCTACTTCCACAAGAAACTGGATTCTCTAAAGTGTAGAGCCTTAAAAAGATGTCTAGGAGTGCCTCAAAACACTGCCAATTTACTGACTATGTCCTCAGCAAATGAACTGCCTAGCAAATATCGCACTGAACTTCTCTCAGTTAAAGAACTACTTAAGATTAAATCAAAACACTCTGATTTGTTAAAGTAAGTTGCGTTGAGCACTGCGAAATCCAATTACAAAATTACATATGATAAATTTAAAGACATTATAGATAAGACGGACTTTGGCAAAGCTAATAGTCCACAGTTAAATTTAATTATAACAAGTAAGAATGATGGCATATTTGGTGATTTTGCTTTGAGCAGTAATAATAAACTTGTTGAAAGGCTTAATAATCTTATTAATAATAAAACTCATGAAGGAAAAAGGGTTATACTATGTGATGGAGCTAAAAGTATCCTTGGAGCAGGATGTGCTGTGATGTCCCTTGTCCCTGAAATAGTTAGAAAATATAGATTAAAATACCAATCCTCGGTTGTCAACTGTGAATTAATTAGCATTTTTAAGGCCATAGAATTGGGTTTAGAACTAAGTTTAAATGATTTTGTGATATTCACAGACTCAAACATAGCATGTGTTGAGTTAACTGACAACAACAAGTATAGAAAAATCATAGAAAAAATACACAATTTAATTAATCTTTATTATAATGTAAAAATTGAAATTATATGGGTACCAAGACATATTAGACATAAATGTATTATGAAAATTGATGAACTAGCCGAGAATGCCTTTCTCAGTGAGATACATTTAGATTTTAAATTAGAAATAGATGAGGCTTTAGATGAAATAAGTAATAAAATTTGGGCTAATTGGAATATAGAGTATACTAACAAAATTAAAAAAATCAATCAATGTGCCTGGACTAAGACTGACTTAGCTTTGAGAAATAAATTGTGGCATAAAGGTTTAAAAATTGGTAACAGACCAACCAAGATAATAAATAGACTTTTTGTTAATAATGCGTTAAATAACAAGAATAAGTTCAGAATGAATATTTCGAGTAATGAGTTATGTGAAAACTGTAACAACATTGACGACATAAATCACAAGATCTTCCACTGCAGTAAATACCTGAGGGAGAGAAGCAATTTCGAATTTTTCAACGCGAACAGGAACATTGAAACTCTACTAATAAAACATAACAGAAACCACTTGGAGCAACTAAGTAAGTTAATTGTTAATAACATAAATCTTTAGAATTTTTTCACTCATAAGCTAATATGACTACAGTTTAACTAAATCTTTTTCCTTCACCCTATCCTAATTTATAAAAACTCTTCTCCAATTCCCTCATAACCGAGTCCCCCAAAATAGAAATTACTCATGCATTTTTGAATATATAAATAAAACTGATTAATTCATCTACTTGGATCGTGTAAACGTTGGCTGATGCCTGTAAATCAGGAAGCCATTGCTGTTTTCTGAAGAAAAATCAGAAACGTGTAGCCAAAAAAAAAAACTCTAGCGCACCTGAACCGCTAGAAACACTAATGTTCGAAGAACAGTAGAAGTATCGTGCAGGTTTTGAGTGCATATTCCACCACATGAGCTGCTTATTACAGCCAAACTGTTTTAAATGTCAAGTTTTACTTTGGTCTCAAGAATGCAGTATAACTTATATGGTAGATGGTTTCAGATATTACCACTGGCATGAATTTCAACGTTTATGAGAGCAAAACACGGGTTAATTATATTCGTTATCAGTTGCTTATTTCACAAAATTTTGAAAGCAGCATCTCATATAACATCAATGAAGAAAATGCTCAGTGCCTGCAGCACCGTAACTGAACTTGGTGTTTGGGGCTGCGATCCGAAAAATTTGCAGAGCTTTGGGAATTGAAACATCGGTTATTTATTTTCATTGTAAATGTTTCCGGTATGAATACTAACTGTAAGCATTTATTGATACAAAAGTAGCACAACCGACTCGTGCTGGCAACCTTTCGCCAGTATCAAAGGCAAGAATATATCACATCTGCTTCATGTTGTTATATTACATTCGAAGTTATAGGAGTATAAAGAAATTTAGGGTTACCTGCAGCGAGTTATTTCAAATAATTGAAAGCTTAATATTTGCTGTTTATTGGCACTATAATATCATAACCAATTGAAAATTCTACGATATAACCGCTTCATAAAGATATTACAAACAAACACAAAAAATAAACAATAGCTGGCAACCCTATCTTGGCTTTTCAACCTGAATAATGCTTATAATAGGTTTCATTAGTTGTATGAAATTCGTATTGATTTCATGACTGCACTGGAAGTTATAGGGCAAAAAGTTTTATTTTCCTGATATAATTTTCAAAAACCAAGACACAAAAATTACCATAGCTGGCAGCACCACTCGAAGTTTACAACCAAATTTCTACCAAACAGAGTTTAGAATAAGGTTCAGCTACTGTGTCAATTTCATGAAAATTTGGTAACTTATTCACATTTCATAGGGCAAAAAGCAGTTTTTTTTCTTCGTAATTTTTCAAGATGGCACCACTGGCACAGAGTTGACCACAACTCAAAATCGCTTCTATCAGACCTGGTCCTACTTAAGTCTAATGCATTCTGTAAATTTCGATGGTATCTGATTATTGATTTGTGAGTTCCCGTGAACAGAAGTTTTTGATGCTAAAAATATAGGTTAACTGGGAAAGGGTTACCGTTCTTGTCCGACATGAAATTTCCAAAATTTTACTTTGAACGTGTAGATAAAACATAAGATTTGTATACAGATTGGTTTTATTGTAAGAAACGGACAATTTTTGGAAATTCAATGGTTTAATGTTTTCACTTCTAAATTTTTATTTTTTCAAATTTAAGACACCAAAATTATCATAGCTGACAGCTCCAACCGAATTTTTCATTCAAATTTCTACCAAACGTGGTCTAAGGTAAGGTTCAACTACTGTGTGAATTTCGTCAAAATCGAACGATTCAATCAGAATTTATAGGGCTAAAAGCAGTTATCTTTTTTAGTGATTTTTCAAGATGGCACCACTGGCACAGAATCACCCGCATTTCAAAATTACTTCTATCAGACCTGGTCCTATTTAAGACCAATACATGCTGCAAATTTGAATTAATTCTGCTAATCGGATCGTGAGTTTCCGTGAACAGAAGTTTTTGATGCTAAAAATATAGGGAAATTGGGCAAGGGCTACCAGGCCTGCCTGTTATACCATATCAATTTTTTTTTGTATATGTAAACACAGCGCGAAATTTACATACGAGTTGCTTTTTTTTGAAGAAGTGGCATTTTTTCATGAGAGACGATGATTTGGAGGTTTTCACTTTCAGTGCCTGTCCTAGCTACAGGGTTGCCAGCACGCTCATTAAAAGCTACACAAATCTACAACTAAATAACATCAATATGTCCTACGAATTTCGTAATGATTGAATAGCTCTGTCAAAAGTTATCGCAATTTAAAAATTTTCATGTTTTCCCGTTCTATTTTTAGGCACCTAGCGCACACATGGGGTTAAAAATTCCAAAACATTATCAGATTCACATGTAAAACACGTTCAAAATTTATTTCGTCAACTTTATTTTTGCAAAACTTATTTGTGTACGGAATAATAGGTATATTAAAAACATCACTAAAATGGCCACCGGCACCAAAGGGTTAAAGATTATTAACTTTTTATGAAACCTGGCACTATTCTGCATATACACCAATGTGTCTTCAGTTCAATCGGATATCGCGTTCCTGAGATTTTTTCACTGAAATTTTTTGATGATATATATATATATATATATATATATATATATATATATATATATATATATATATATATATATATATATACATATATATATATATATATATATATATATATACATATATATAGATATATATATATATATATATATACATATATATATATATATATATATATATATATATATATATATATATATATATATATATATATATATATATATATATATATATATATATATATATATATATATATATATATATATATATATATATATATATATATATATAGAAATATGAATTTTTGGCCAAAGTGATTTTAATACTAATGTTCTTCTTCGACCATTAGTAAAAAAGAGAATCGAAGGGGCTAATAGTGGAAAGTTATACCGGCGATATCTTCTCCACTTCTACTACCTCACTTCGATTAGTTGAAAATGCCGTTCGAAATGATTTCCCTTTATCCCACGTATTCCTTCCGTTGATTGATTATCTAAAGAGTATAAAAATTATTACCTGTGATTTTATTTTCAGAATTGTCTTACCCATTTTAAACTGCTATACAGTGTACACAAACGCTGGAGGATTCATTTTATCATAAATGATTTCCAAGTGTATTTTCTGCCAGAAAAATTAATTTCTTATTATATCGGTGTTTATTTTATGGTGATCTCTTCTCACAAAAGTTCTATACGTATTCCATATTTAAAATTTGAAAAATTCACATTATGAAATGAGCCGAAAATAATTTTTTCCTTGCCAACAACGCCTTCTAGAAGTACGGGCCGTCATACTACGTAATCGTTTTAGCTTTGACGTCATTTTTCGTGGGTATTTTGACATTTCCGTCTGACAGTGCCGACATACACGGAGATTTCACGGGCAGATATTTAGCTATAATATAATTAAAACGTTAGTTTTTTGTGCGTGGATGCGTTATAATAATAATATTTAGTCATAACTTGCATTTTGTATCAATTGATTGTATCGACAGTAAATCGACACGACACAGCACATAGCCTAATACCAACTGATAAACATTTTGTAGCGAATTTCCCCAATTATAACGCACGCACCATCACAAATAACTGATCGCACTATTATAATTTCGCGTTATGCCTGAAGTACAGTCGACGAAGCGAGGCGCAGCCATCAGTGATCAAGCGCAGCCAACGAAATCGCCTGGTTACACTGCAGCGCGATTAAGTGAGAGTGAAGTAGAAGAATTGTCAGTTATTGTTTGAATTCAAAGTGTGTGGTGTGAATTTTTAGTGCAATTGCGAGCAGTTATGGAAGAGTTCGCGATAATAGTAATGATGTTAGGATTGGTATTGTGCTGCCAGTATATAAATGCAATGAAAAAACGTGTGCTATACAAAGTGAAGGTGCTATACAAAAACAGAATAGAATAAAATGATCTTTATTTTGTTAGAATAAGTTTATTTATGGAATTAGTGTTTAATATAGGCTTATTACTAATTTAAAATAATTGACATTACTTTTAATTAATTGATTATTACTTATATCTCCTTGAAGTGTGTTAAACAGCGTATTCTGAAAAATAAATATGAAAATGTTTGTTATTTTCTGTACAATAATTGCTTTATACGAAATTTAGTCCTAACGAAACACATTTGGTACATACGACAAATAACTCACCTTCTATTAGCGCTTCATCTACCTCTGCCTGCTGCAGCTCTGTCAGCATTTGTAAGATGTTCCGTCGACCCCTAAGCCTATTATGTGGCTTCAGAGTGGACATAATCGCGAGTACTCCACGCATAAATTGCTCATCGCTGCTTTCAAAAGTAGTCTCGGTGCCTGAAGTACGATTGCGGCTTTGAATATACTCCGTGAAATACTTCATCGTACTCGCAATCGTACTCTCGAGTGGACTTTTTCGAGGTTTAAATATGTAAGCCCTCGTTATAAATATGTAAATACATTTGACCAGATCTGGCTTGTAGGAGAAAAAAAACTTGCCTTTAACCATAATTAAATTAAAAGTAATCCAACGACAACCCTCGTACGGGTCTAGGAGATGAAGCTGGTGAGGAGCTTCTTTACAATTTTTTTCAATCAATGTGAATACGAATGTGGAGTTCGACGACTCACTTTACCCCTGATTTTTAACCACGTACCTAATCAGAGCTAGGTGAACTCAAAGCTTGGTTCGCGGGCCTTCGTCCGAACTTGGATTCGAATCAGGGATCCCACAAGCAAGAAGTCAGTAATCTACCAACTAGACTACTTAAGTATTTTAAATTACTATAATCAATTTGCTATAAATTATCTTTCAAATTTGCTATTAACTATCTTTTTATTTTACTTTTAACTATCTAAGCTATGATATATTTGAGCTTGCGTGAACTGGTGCTTTGTACATTAAACTGAAGTGGTGTGAAACTTTGATTAAACTGTGGTTTATTTAACAGTTAAGCTTCGTAAACTTCTGCAGCTTCCAAGCTTGTTAGTTCACTTTGAATCTGAAACACTAAGCACTGTGGTGTATAGTCCGGACTCTTACCATAAGCTTGCCGGAGTGCTGCCATTGCGCATATTTTTACAATTATTTTTCTTTTTGCGTGAATTATTGTTTTTCAATATTTTTGAATTTTTATCTTTATTTTTATAATTTTTTATAATGACCCAGTGCTGTGCCTCCGCGTGTGACAACAAGTCCGATAATACTCCTTTCGTGGTTTGCTCGGGTTTTTGTGAAAAAACATTCCACGCTGGATGTGTAGGCCTAAATGGCCGTATTGGCGACGCACTCAATAGTGCCTTAGGGCTGTACTGGTTTTGCTCCCGCTGCCGTCCTTCGTCAATGGCTCATTTTTTATCTAAATTACAAAATTCTAAAACGTGCCTCGAAGACGTTGCAAAGGTCTTAGCTGCTTCCGAGGAAAAAGTAAAACTCTTACTTAACGCTATTAATCCTCTACTGGATTCTGCGATGTCTGCCGCTGCTCCTAAGTCATGTGTTTCTGGTGTAACTGATGTTCCTTTGGTCGGTGTTACAACGCGGAATAAACAAAAGGCTCGCGCACAAGCTGTTTCGTGTACCGAGCCTGCTTCTTCTGTTGCCTCGACTGTTGGCTCACTTCAGCCGTTTCTTCCTCCGGCACATGATCTTCCTGGATCTTCTAGGGGACCGCCGGAACATCTTCGGTCTCCTCGTGCCTCACCAGTCCCTTATCTCGACGTATCTGCTAGGAACGCTGATGCTGCTTGTGTTGCTTCGAGTCTACCTACATCTCAATTACATGTTGCTGTTAACAACTCCGTTGATGATCTCGGTTTGCATGTAGTCGCGCCTCCTCTCCAAATTTTTGTATCGCGATTTGCTTCTGAAACTTCTGTGGCTGCAGTCGAACGCTACATCTGCAAGAAGCTCGGCTTCACTCCTCATATTTTAGATTGCGTCAAATTTACGAAAGATAGCCAGCCTAGAAGATATGTGGCTTCTTTCAAAATAACATTGCCTGCCAACCTCGATATTGTCGCTGACTCCAAATTTTGGCCTCCCGGGACGTTAGTCAAAATTTTTGAAAACCGGCGAAATTTTCGATCATCAAACAACCAGAGAGCTCGAACCTAGTTCTTAAGCGTAAAAAATTATCTCTGTATTACCAAAATGTTCGTGGCATGAGGACCAAACTTGATGACTTTAAGACTGCTGCTATTCTTGAAAATGATCACCTGATTTGCTTGTTGGAAACTTGGCTGACTGACGACATTTTTAGCTCCGAGCTCTTCCCTGCATACAATGTTTACCGTTGTGATCGCAATCGTTTGGTATCTAAAAAGGCTGATGGTGGTGGCGTGCTTATTGCTGTGCTTAAGGCTCTCAACAATAAACTTTGCGCTGATTTTATCCCTAGTCCACCTGTTGAATGTGTTGCTGTTTCCATCTCTTTGTCGCCTATATCCTCTTTGTCTGTTGCGTCTTTATATATTCCCTGTAACTTGTCCTTCTCGACTTATGATAAGTTCTTTTCTGAACTTTCCACTTACCTTAATAGCAACTATCCCTCGTCCTCAATCATTATCTGTGGCGACTTTAATATGCCTTCTGTTCAATGGGACTCTTCTTTTCTTCGTATTATGTCCACCAACAACCTTTCTTTTGCCTTATCTTCTGTCCTTTCTTCCTGTTCTCTTTCTCAATTTAACTGTTTCCCTAATGCTAATAACAAGATCCTTGACCTCATCTTTTCTAATGTTGAGTCCTCTTCGATTTCTCTATCTTCTGTTCCAATACCCTACACGCACCCAGATCCCCATCATCCTCCCGTTTCAATTAATTTGTCTGTTAGCTTTTCGAATCGTATTAAATCATCCACTGCGCGCCGGTTTATGCTATGCTATCTTCTCCCGTTAACATTCCTCTGCCAAGAAAGAAATTAGAGTAGCACTACTCAACTATTCCTCGTCTGTTGAATCTTCTTTAAACTCGAACAACCCTAAATTTTTCTGGTCTTTTGTACGCTCCTTAAATTCTTCCTCCTCTCTTCCTGACACCTTAGTGTTTAATGCCTTTACTGCTTCCAACCCTCCTGACATTTGCAATCTCTTTGCTTTATTTTTACTTCTGTTTACACTATTCCATTAATTCCTGCTACTGACTGCTTTTTCTTTGATTTCCCTGCTTGCCTCTCCTCAATCGTAACTAACCCAGTAGAGGTTGAATTGCTTTTGTCCTCTCTTGACTCAAACTGTTCCCCGGGCCCGGATGGAATTCCCAATTTCTTTGTAAAAAATCTTGCTTCTTCACTTTGCGTCCCTTTAGCAATCTTATTCAATGTCAGTCTCTGTGCTGGTCAATTTCCATCCTCTTGGAAGCTCTCTAACATTCTTCCCATTTTCAAATCGGGTGATCGGAACATTGCCTCTTACTATCGCCCTATCTCCATTCTTCCTTGCCTTTCCAAAATTTTGGAACGCCTTGTTTAAAATCGTATCTATGATTCCCTCTTTTGTGTCTTTGCAGCGGAACAACATGGTTTTGCACAAGGCCGGAGCACCACTACGAACCTTCTTGAGTTTACTCATGTAGTCGCTTCTGCAATTGACAGCAATAATTAAGTTGATGTCATTTATACTGATTTTGCCAAAGCTTTTGACACTGTGTTACCGTTAACTGTCGAAAAGTATCAAAAGAAAACCTATGGGTTCCTGACTGAACCCAAAGGACCAATTTCGGGGGGCTGACTCACCGGAGATGGGGTGGTTCGGGCGCCACTCGCTTCGAACCCCGAAATCGCTTCGCGGACGTCGCTCTGAAGCGAGAAGTCGGCGACGTTATGCCCTTTTACACTTCGCGACCGTTTTAACGAAATAACTCACCGGTTTCCAAAACAAATCGTATCTACGATGCTTCTATCGGATTTTATAACCCGTTTTACTGAATCAAAACTCTCTCATTTCCATCAATACACTGTTATTGCAAATACCATTATTCGCTTCTACGTTAAACAATCGTACACTTTATCGAAATAAAAAAAATAGCGCTCTAAAATAACTTATTTGCTACTTAACCTAAGTGTGCACACTACCTGGATCTTACAGCAACTCGTCCTCAATCGGGTCTCCTCCACAATCGCGACGCAATCAATTCTGCCGTTCGTGACTCCAGGCGATTCGCAATCAAAATTGTTTTAGTTGTATCTAATTTCGCTCGTTCTAACCAATCACAGTAAGCGGCCGTCCCCTGTCTAAGCGATGTCGCCTTTTTTCCTTTAGATGGTATTCTCCAAAAACTCCCGGCGCCAAACAGAACTACTAATCGTCTTCTCGTTGATTCTCCTTGCTCGCACTCGTCCCAAAAATCAGCCGAAATGTATGTAGGAAAGGAAAAATAGATTCAAATAATCGCTTCCTGATTTACGTCCAATCACTCACCCTGATCGCCATAAAAGAGAGCCTTTTTCCATCAGCTAGCCCGCAGGAAAACTTTTTGGCGGCAGAGGGATTTTCAAACTCCGTTGGGCGTATTCACCCTGGCAGTTACACGCGCCAGAGTGCTGAATTGGCTATTCACCACACGGCCCACATTTGGAACAACTCAACACTGTCACATCTGTCCGATGACAACTTGTTGACGTTTCTTCTATGTTTTGAATTGGCAATTGATTGCGAAGTTGCAAGTGGTAAAGAATTGACAAAATGCATCAAGATTATACGAAAATATGTCGCGTGTGTATGTCGGACGGATCGCGCGATACATTTCAAAAGCCATCAATAGCTACGACGACAGGAGGAGCAGCGACGGGTGCAGTGAAAAGTGTGAGTCCGCTTGAAAGGCTCCTCGAAAAGCTACGCTATGTGACAATGATGAAGATCGAAGATAACGATGATCTCCCTCGCTTATTGTGTGACTCGTGCATCGTGCAGCTGAACGTTGCCTACAATTTCAAACGACAAGCTTGATGGCGTGAGCAGGGTGCGGCGCATTGGATGGCGTAAGACGGGCTCCAATCCCTTCAACAATGTTGGTGAGTAGAACGATCGCCGGGAACGAAAAGTCGCGGCGTCGGATTAGTGTTGATGTTGTCAGTGCTAGTGTCGGGTATGTGTCCGTTGATAGAATAAAATTCATTGTGGGTCGCCTGCTCCCGTGATTCTGGGGCGCATTCTGGGAGCCCCGAGAGTTCCGCCGCAAGTGCATTTGCATGCTTTATCGTCGGCCCGACTGTACGTCCGTCAGGAACTCAGCCATATCCGTCGCGGCGGTCGTCAACCACATGAAAGTGGGTCAAATATTGTCGTAGGTCAGGAATGTTGATCCCCGATGCCTGACACACGCGTCACTTCGCCGTGCGTTCATCTGCGATGCCGGCCCTGGCCTTCATCTGGCGCCTCCGTTGCGACTTCGCGAACTCGTAGCTATCCAACTTAAAACTAAATTATCTTAACGCTATACTACTGATATTCAATTAAATAGAAAATTTTCTTTTAAACTCTCCATAAATCACAATATGTTGGTTTATTACGCTTCATGTAAAATTCTGAGAGCCGTGATTCGCGAACCATCTCCATCGTACTCCCTCTGGGAGGACGGTGGAGGATTTTTTTTTTTTTTAAGAAAAAATCTGTGAGCCGTAACACCCCCCTCGCTTCAGAGAATTTCGTCGAAATTCTCGACCATTTTCTTTCCCGATTCAACCGCGATTCCGACTCCAACTGGGAAACCGATTTACCCGACTGCTCTTCTAGTTCAGCCGCGTCCGTTCACGAAAACATAAGTATCTCCCGGATACTTGTATTCTGACTTTATGGTCCCAGAATCACACCACACTCGTTCCGCATCAACATTCAAACATACTTTCTTCCGCACCGCGCCACTTCCTTCCTACCACAACCCTTTCTTGCTTGATTTCATAATGTATGTGTTTGTTTGGACTGGTGTTGGCATCCGTTCATTTGCTATACAAGATTCTAATGAAAAACTGATCTCGATTTTAGGAACATGCAAGATTCATCATATGGACACCAAACCGGAACGAAAAAGGGAAAACAAAAAATCAAAATTAAAAAAACTCTAGCGCACCTGAACCGCTAGAAATACTAATGTTCGAAGAACAGTGGAAGAATCGTGCAGGTTTTGAGTGCATATTCCACCACATGTGCTGCTTATTACGGCCAAACTGTTTCAAATTCCACGTTTTACTTTGGTCTCTAGAATGCATTATAACTCATATGGTAGAAGGCTTCAGATATTACCACTGGCATGGGTTTCAAAGTTTATGAAAGAAAAACACTTGTTAATTATATTCGTTATCAGTTGCTTATTTCACCAAACTTTGAAAGCAGCATCTCATATAACATCAATGAAGAAAATGCTCAGTGTCTGCAGCACTGTAACTGAAGTTGGTGTTCGGGGCTGCGATCCGAAAAATTTGCAGAACTTAGGGAATTGAAACATCGGTTATTTATTTTCATTGTAAATGTTTCCGGTATGAATACTAACTGTAAGCATTTATTGATACAAAAGTAGCACAACCGACTCGTGCTGGCAACCTTTCGCCAGTATCAAAGCCAAGAATATATCAAATCTGCTTCACGTTGTTTAATTACATTCGAAGTTATAGGAGTATAAAGAAATTTAGGGTTACCTGCAGCGAGTTTTTTCAAATGATCGAAAGCTTAATATTTGCTGTTTATTGTCACTACAATATCATTACCATTTGAAAATTCTACGATAAAACCGCTTAATAAAGATATTACAATAAAACACAAAACCAACAATAGCTGGCAACCCTATAGTGGCTTTTCAACCAAATTTGGTCTGAATAATGTTTATGACAGGTTTCATTAATTGTATGAAATTCGTATTGATTTCATGACTGCACTGGAAGTTATAGTGCAAAAAGTTTTATTTTCCTGAGCGAATTTTCAAAATCAAAGACACAAAAATTACCATAGCTGGCAGCACCAATAAAATTTTTCAACCAAATTTCCATCAAACAGAGATTAGAGTTAGGTTTAGCTACTGTGTCAATTTCATGAAAATCTGGTAACTTATTCACATTTCATAGGGCAAAAAGCAGTTTTTTTTCTTTGTAATTTTTCAAGATGGCACCACTGGCACAGAGTTGCCCACAATTCAAAATCGCTTCTATCAAATCTGGTCTTACTTAAGTCCAATGCATTCTGTAAATTTTAGCTGTATCTGATTATTGATTCGTGAGTTTCCGTGAACAGAAGTTTTTGATGCTAAAAATATAGGTTAACTGGGAGAGGGTTACCGTTCTTGTCCGACATGAAATTTATTTAGTTTTATTTTGAACGTGTAGATAAAACATAAGATTAATATACATATTGGTTTTATTGTAAGAAACGGACATTTTTTTGAATATTCGATGGTTTGAATGTTTTCACTTCCAAATTTTTTTTTTCAAAATGAAGACACCAAAATTATCATAGCTGGCAGCTCCAACCGAATTTTTCAACCAAATTTCTACCAAACGTGGTTTAAAGTAAGGTCCAGCAATTTTGTGAGTTTCGTCAAAATCGAACGATTCAATCAGAATTTATAGGGCTAAAAACAGTTATCTTTTTTAGTGGTTTTTCAAGATGGCAACACTGGCACAAAATCGCCCGCATTTCAAAATCACTTCTATCAGACCTGGTCCTATTTAAGGCCAATACATTCTGTGAATTTCAAATAATTCTGCTCATCGGATCGTGAGTTTCCGTGAACAGAAGTTTTTGATGCTAAAAATATAGGTAAATTGGGCAAGGGTTACCAGGCGTGCCCGTTATACCATAACTTTTTTTTTTTGGTTATGTAAACAAAGCACAAGATTTACATATGAATGGCTTTTTTTTGAAGAAACGGCATTTTTTCAAGAGAGACGATGATTTTGAGGTTTTCACTTTCAGTGCCTGCCCTAGCTACAGGGTTGCCAGCACGCTCATTAAAAGCTACACAAATCTACAACTAAATAATATCAATATGTCCTAAAAATTTCGTAATGATTGAATAGCTCTGTCAAAAGTTATCGAAATTTAAAAATTTTCAAATTTTCCCGTCCTCTTTTTAGGCACCCAGCGCACACATAGGGTTAAAAAATTCCAAAGCATTATCCGATTCATATGTAAAACACGTTAGAAATTTATTTCGTTAACTTTATTTTTGCGAAAATCATTTGTGCACGAAATAATAGGTATATTAAAAATATCACTTAAATGGCCGCCGGCGCCAAAAGGTTAACAATAACTGACATTTAAAGAGACCTGGACCTATTCTGCATATACACCAATGTATCCTGAAAGTTTCAGCTCAATCGGATGGCGCGTTCCCGAGATTACCTCACTGAAATTTTTTGTACATATATATATATATATATATATATATATATATATATATATATATATATATATATATATATATATATATATATATATATATATATATATATATATATATATATATATATAGAAATATGAATTTTTGGCCGAATCGATTTTAATACTAATGTTCTTCGAACATTAGTAAAAACTAAAAGAGATGACCGACGCGGGATTCACTTCTGACTTACGGTATTTCGCTCTTCTATTTATTAATTTTTTTTATATATCCTTCTAGCAGCAATTAGGACTAACCCCTCGAAACCTAACTTTAAACTAACCCCTCGAAACCTAACTGTAACCTTATACTTGATTTACTTTTAACTACCCTTCACCATATGTATTCTAACATCCGATTTTTCCAATCCATCCACATTATCCTTATCCCTGTATTACTAACCTAGGCTAAATCTAATCTAAACTTACTGACTACAATTACCGACTAACACTAGTACCCTATACATTACGGCTGAGCTAACTCCCTAAACGCATGTAAGACTATTCTACCTCCCCCTAACTTACACCCAATTACGGTATCCTACCATGGCTCATCCTATTCTTTATTGTTTTAGCTTACATTACGAACCAACACCACCTGAAATGCCTCCAAAAGCGACTAAAAATGAAGGAAAAAGATAAATAGCTACCATAAAGGAGTATAACGAAACGTAGCCTTTCAACAAAAAAAAACGCAAGTCACCACGATCGCTTGGTAAGCTTTATAATTTGCGCTTGTTTATATTATTTATTTAACTGCTTACTACAATTTTAAACTAACCTAACACTAATCTTCCCTAAACCTATTTTCACTGCATTAACTCTCACGTAATTCAATGCTCACTACACAGTTCTAATATATTAATCGTATTAACGTCTGAGGCGTTGCTCGACGTTCAGCTTTCGCTCTGCTAGCTATCCTCACCTTCGATGTACGGTTTGAGGTCCTTCGCGTGCCATAGCCCCGCAGGTTTCCCCTTTACATCCAACAATTCGAAAGTCCACGCTGATGTTTTCTTGTTAATCTTGAAAGGACCGATAAATGCGGGAGCCAACTTCACTGCGAAGTTTTTAGTAGCATCAGACAGAACGTAATTCCTCCTCCACACCGCATCCCCGATTTGAAATGTCTCCCCTCTTCGCCGCAAGTCATAATGCCCTTTGCTAGACTTTGCTGCATTTCGCATCCTTAGCACAACTTCTTTTCGGATCACCTCTAGGGTCTCCGCGTTCTTGTTTGGAGAGAAATCCGTCTGCACCCCCTCTGGAGGCTCCACATCTTCCCTGTAAGTTACCATTTCCCTCCCGAAATTCAGGAAGTAAGGGGAATAACCCGTTACTTCGTGTCGATAAGTGCGCAGGGCGCACGCAATTTTTGCCAAGTATAGGTCCCATGAGCGGTGATTGTCGGCAACGTAGCATCGTAGCATACATTTTATGTCCTGGTTACGTCGCTCGGCCGGATTAGCCTGAGGGTGATAGAGGGCTGTATAGCTCACCCGCGCTCCATATTCTTCCACCGCTTTCCGAAATTGTTTGCCCGCGAACTGTACTCCATTATCACATACTATAACCTTTGGTACTCCATAGATCAGAAGTACATTCTCTTCTTATAAACGGAAAACAGCCGATGCAGTAGCAGTTCGCACCGGTAGTATGACTGAGTACTTCGTCACATAATCCAAAATTGTCAGAATATATGAGTAGCCGCGCGTTGACCTGGGTAACGGCCCTGTCAGGTCCATGCAAATCATTTCCCATGGTGACCTCGCCTCGCCAGCCCTACTGGCCATCAAACCCCTCGGTGCTTTCCGCTCCACCTTGCATGACTGACACACCTTGCAGGATCTCACATACTTGCGGATATCTGCCCGCATTTGCGGCCAGTAAAAACTCTGCGTGACTCGACCCACCGTTCGGGCAAACCCCATGTGTCCCGCCTTCGGATCATCATGACACCTTTTGAGGATATCTCCACGCTCTGAATTCGGCACAACCCTCTTCCACCCATTTGCGTTTTCCCCATTTTGCTTGCGACCAGGCAGTTGCTTCCACAGCGTATCTCCTACGACCTTCCAGCCCTCGTACTTGTCGGGGTTCTCCCTTACCTTCCCTATCATACCCGAATACCAACGCTCTGAAACTTGAGGGGTATCTACGCTGTCCACATTGATTACGGCTCGTGAAAGTGCGTCCGGCACTAAATGCTCCTTTCCTTTCCTATGGATCACTTTGAAGTCAAACTATTGTAGCCTCACTGCCAACCTAGCCAATCTGCCCGTAGGGTCCTTGAGGTTATTCAGCCAGGGCCGAAAAAACAGCACTGCCAAGCATTCTCGTTCGGTCACGGAATATTTCCTTTCCTGATTCGACAATGCCCTGCTCAGATAACGTATGACCTTCTCACCTGTAGCATGAGCTTGGCTCAACACTGCTCCGATGCCTACGTCCGAGGCATCCGTTTGCACCTTGAACGGCAGATCGAAGTCCGGGCATGCCAATACCGGCGCTGTCGTAAGCTTGCGCTTGCACATTTCGAACGCCTCCTCGCACTCCTTGGACCATACGAACTTGCGACCCTTCTTCAACAAGTCGCTTACTGGAGCCACCATCGTCGCATGACCCGGGATGAAACGACGGTATCAGGATACCATCCCGAGGAGTTGGCGAACCTGTTTTACTGAATTTGGACGAGGAAATACGTTCACCGCTGGCTACCCTGAGGCCCTCTACGTCGATAACGTAGCCCAAATACTTTAGTTGTGCCCTGCAGAACTGGCACTTTTCTTTAGAGAGTCGTAAACCCTCCTCGCTCAGTCTCGAGAAAACTTCTTGGAGGATCTCTATATGTTTTTCAAACGTTTCTGTCACAACGATTATGTCGTCGAGGTAGGTGAATACGAAAGGCTCTAACGTGGGACCGAGAACGGTATCGATGAGACGCTGCCATGTTGCTCCAGAGTTGTGCAACCCAAAGGGCATTCGCAGGAAATGAAAAAGTCCTCTTCCGGGCACGGTGAACGCCGTTAATTGTCGCGAACCCTCTGCCATAGGGACTTGCCAATATGCCAACTTGACATCTAGAGTTGATAAATACTTGGCATTTCTCAACTTGTCCAAAGTATTCGAGATATATGGAAGAGGATACGCATCTTTTTCCGATACCGCGTTTACCTTACGAAAATCTACACAAAACCTATACGAGCCGTCCTTTTTGCGTACTAGTAGGATAGGAGATGACCACGGACTGGACGAGGGCTCAACCACCCCCATCTGTATCATGTCATCCAGCTCCTTATTAATCTGCCGCTGTACCGCAGGTGAGACCGGGTAGTATCGTTGTTTAATAGGAGCCGCCGACGTTTTGATAACATGTTCAACGGATTTAGCTCGACCCAGCCCTTCTTCCATCAAACCGAATTGCTCCTCCAACAATTTTGACAAAGTCTCGGCCTCCTCAACAGACAAAAAATCTCGGCCTCGAAGTGCCCCTCCAGTAACCAGCTCCGCAGACGCAATGGACGTCCACTGCCTGCCCTTCATATCGAGCACCACCCCAAAACACTTCCAGAAGTCTATCCCTAAGACCACTTCTTGGGGAATCGACGGTACCACCAATGATTCCAAATTATGCTCCCGACCGTTCAATGAAAACTTCACTTGCACGGCCCCCAATACACATCATGCCATTCGCCAGCCGAACTTCACCAATTCCATTTTCGTTCAACTTTACACCTTTCGCTTTAAACCGAGACCATCCTCTCCCTCCGATAATCGTCCTACTCGCTCCCGAGTCTAACAGTCCCTCCATGACGCAATCCTCTATCTCCACCTGCAGGTGCGGACGGCTGTCTTGACTGGAATTGACGAGAGCATAATCCACTTTCGGCTGTAGATCTTCCTGGCGCGGCCTCCTTATGGTGCTCGCTCGACCGCCTAGCGAACACGACGTCCGTTTCCCGCAACCGGAGGATTCGGCCGTGACCGATTTTCCCGATTAGTAGCTCTCGACTGGCAGTTCGGGCATGCCGACCGCATTACCCCTTGGCGACCGCACCCGAAACATCGTCGCGGCTCCGGGCATTCTCTTGATATGTGTCCGTCTCGCTTGCAGTTCCAACATTGGATTCGCGTTCCACTCGACATGGAGGCGACTCGCTCAACGTCCTCCGCTCCCACGTACGCCAAGTCCGGCTCCAAACAGCGCCTAGTCCGTGTGGTGGGTGGTACGAATGCTGCCACCGACGCTCTGGTAGCATCTAGGGTACGACCCATCCTCACCAAATCTGCAATAGAGGTAACCGGCGTAAGGGACAATTGCTGCTGGTAGAACGGAGCTATATTTCGGCGCAACGTGCGCAGCTTTTCCTCCTCTGAGCAACTCGCCCTCAGTCGGCTGAACAGGCGCTCCATAACTGCCACATATACTCCGACAGACTCGTTTTCGCCTTGTGTGCGTCTTCGAATTTCGTCCCATAGACGATTCTCATAATCTGAGGGCAGAAATTCCGCTTTGAGCTCAGTAACCAGCTCATCCCAAGACGACACCAGGTTACGATTTGTGCGAAATCATATTAGAGCCCTTGAGTCGAACAAATCAACAGCTGCTCTAAACAACTGTGGCTTGGTGAGTCCCCTCGCTTGCCGTAGCTCCTCGACACGCTCGAGGAACGCGTTTACCGAGCCAGAAGAGTCTCCACTAAACTTTAAGCCCCATTTCGCCACCTCTGCCAGACCCGGGGCTCTAACCTCCACTGGGATGACCGATGTACGACCGACATCCATCAGTTCCTCTTCGTCCTCGCTCGCCTCTTCAGTTTTGGACACAAATGTTCCCATTGCCAAAATGAAACGGTTCCGCAGTCCCTTCGCGCCGTCTTTTTGTTCATTGGTGACTGCCTGCATGTTCCCCAATCGACGGAACGCAAACTCAATTTTTACCTTTGCTTTTAGGAAATCAGAAGCGGCACTCTCTCCCGACACTCTCGCGACCAACTGCTCGACCTCCAATGCCTTGGCCTCCAATTCCGCATAATCGGTCTCGTAGCTGTACGGATACTCGGCCTGTACGTATGAGGTATCCAACGCAGTCTCCGCTTTCAGGGTCGCCCTCAGCGTTTTCCGCATGTTTTCCACCGTGTCCGACGGAAAACCACGGATGGCAAGCTCATAAGTGAGCTCGTCCTTATTCAATCGATCTACCAAAATCTTCATTGCCCTGCCCAACTTAGTAAGTACCCGTTTATATATAAAAAACGTTCAGTAGGCTGTAACGCCGCTCTTGCTATGCTTAGGTGCTAGAAGGTATTTGAAAATATTAATATTCGGGTAACCGAATCGCTGCGAGAGCCAAATTAGATAGAATAGAATATTTGGAGCCAAAACCTAACAAAACTCAATAAAACACTCGATAAAATTCACAAAATACAATAGAACCTGAAAAGAAAATACCCCCGGGAACTTTACTAATGCCGAAAATACTTTATTTTAACAAAGAAACATGCCGTTACTCCACTCCCGCTATACCGTCGGGATCAGCAGCCTCGCAATTCACTCCCTCACAAAATTTGCCTCAAATATCCGTACTTTTATGTACTATCTAGAACCGACACACGCTACATACTCGTATAAGAATCCGTCTCTAAAACACAATCACTCCCACTCATTCATTCATCAGAATTCAAGTATATAAATATATATATATCTATTTTTTTTTAAATATTCAAAGTAACAGTTTCCCTTTATTATATATCCGAAGGAAAACCGTGCAGTAAATCCAATTGCGCTGATTTACGTAGATCAGATATTTTCATATAACTAGCAATTGTCAAAGTAAATAATACCACAGTAATTACGATCTACTCAATCTCGAATAGATACACGATTAGTTCAATTTCAAGTCTAATTCCAAAGTTTCGCGATAGTATTCCAACGATTTCGAACCTCTAGATACAATTTTACTTCGACACGTGCCTTCCCACAATTTGGGACTTGGTAAACGAAAAATTTTCCGAGCACCGTTGTATACCGTATACCCCGTTATTCACCGTTATAGCCCCACGTTGGGTGCCAATTTGTTACCGTTAACTGTCGAAAAGTATCACAAGAAAACCTATGGGTTCCTGACTGAACCCAAAGGAGCAATTTCGGGGGGCTGACTCACCGGAGATGGGGTGGTTCGGGCGCCACTCGCTTCGAACCCCGAAATCGCTTCGCGGACGTCGCTCTGAAGCGAGAAGTCGGCGACGTTATGCCCTTTTAAACTTCGCGACCGTTTTAACGAAATAACTCACCGGTTTCCAAAACAAATCGTATCTACGATGCTTCTATCGGATTTTATAGCCCGTTTTACTGAATCAAAACTCTCTCATTTCCATCAATACACTGTTATTGCAAATACCATTATTCGCTTCTACGTTAAACAATCGTACACTTTATCGAAATAAAAAAAAATAGCGCTCTAAAATAACTTATTTGCTACTTAACCTAAGTGTGCACACTACCTGGATCTTACAGCAACTCGTCCTCAATCGGGTCTCCTCCACAATCGCGACGCAATCAATTCTGCCGTTCGTGACTCCAGGCGATTCGCAATCAAAATTGTTTTAGTTGTATCTAATTTCGCTCGTTCTAACCAATCACAGTAAGCGGCCATCCCCTGTCTAAGCGATGTCGCCTTTTTTCCTTTAGATGGTATTCTCCAAAAACTCCCGGCGCCAAACAGAACTACTAATCGTCTTCTCGTTGATTCTCCTTGCTCGCACTCGTCCCAAAAATCAGCCGAAATGTATGTAGGAAAGGAAAAATAGATTCAAATAATCGCTTCCTGATGTACGTCCAATCACTCACCCTGATCGCCATAAAAGAGAGCCTTTTTCCATCAGCTCGCCCGCAGGAAAACTTTTTGGCGGCAGCGGGATTTTCAAATTCCGTTGGGCGTATTCACCCTGGCAGTTACACGCGCCAGAGTGCTGAATTGGCTATTCACCACACGGCCCACATTTGGAACAACTCAACACTGTCACATCTGTCCGATGACAACTTGTTGACGTTTCTTCTATGTTTTGAATTGGCAATTGATCGCGAAGTTGCAAGTGGTAAAGAATTGACAAAATGCATCAAGATTATACGAAAATATGTCGCGTGTGTATGTCGGACGGATCGCGCGATACATTTCAAAAGCCAGCAATAGCTACGACGACAGGAGGAGCAGCGACGGGTGCAGTGAAAAGTGTGAGTCCGCTTGAAAGGCTCCTCGAAAAGCTACGCTATGTGACAATGATGAAGATCGAAGATAACGATGATCTCCCTCGCTTATTGTGTGACTCGTGCATCGTGCAGCTGAACGTTGCCTACAATTTCAAACGACAAGCTTGATGGCGTGAGCAGGGTGCGGCGCATTGGATGGCGTAAGACGGGCTCCAATCCCTTCAACAATGTTGGTGAGTAGAACGATCGCCGGGAACGAAAAGTCGCGGCGTCGGATTAGTGTTGATGTTGTCAGTGCTAGTGTCGGGTATGTGTCCGTTCATAGAATAAAATTAATTGTGGGTCGCCTGCTCCCGTGATTCTGGGGCGCATTCTGGGAGCCCCGAGAGTTCCGCCGCAAGTGCATTTGCATGCTTTATCGTCGGCCCGACTGTACGTCCGTCAGGAACTCAGCCATATCCGTCGCGGCGGTCGTCAACCACATGAAAGTGGGTCAAATATTGTCGTAGGTCAGGAATGTTGATCTTCGATGCCTGACACACGCGTCACTTCGCCGTGCGTTCATCTGCGATGCCGGCCTTGGCCTTCATCTGGCGCCTCCGTTGCGACTTCGCGAACTCGTAGCTATCCAACTTAAAACTAAATTATCTTAACGCTATACTACTGATATTCAATTAAATAGAAAATTTTCTTTTAAACTCTCCTTAAATCACAATATGTTGGTTTATTACGCTTCATGTAAAATTCTGAGAGCCGTGATTCGCGAACCATCTCCATCGTACTCCCTCTGGGAGGACGGTGGAGGATTTTTTTTTTTTTTTTAAGAAAAAATCTGTGAGCCGTAACAACTGTGAATCATAAGCTGCTTCTTATCAAACTGAAGCATTATGGCATTCATGAACCTTTGCTTTCCTGGATCTCTTCATTTTTAACTGATCGCACTTGTATTGTCTCCCTCTTTGGCTTCTCGTCCTCACCTTTTTCCCCATCTTCTGGTGTTCCTCAAGGTTCCATCTTAGGACCACTTTTGTTCAATCTATTCATCAATGACCTTCCCACGGTTTTTAAGTCTTCATGTCTTCTATATGCAGATGATTTAAAAATCTTCCGGGTAATTAAAAATACTGATGACTCTCTCTGTTCGGGCCACGCCGGTGTTCCAGACCTACAAAATAAAGGCCTAAAAAATCGGCTCCCAGCGAACCTGCATCCTGCTTCCAACTTGCCTAATAAAAGCATAACATTTTATATGAAATATGATAATTTGTAAAAATCAAATTGAATTCGATGCGTACCATCAAAAATAAGATTGTAGAAAATGTAAATAATGAAATTGAAAGTAGAAAATGTGTATATTAAGATCCTATTCTAAATTCGAAATCACCATTCTCAACCAAGTTCATAGTAACAAAAAAAAGATCTAGCGCACCTGAACCGCTAGAAACACTAATGTTCGAAGAACAGTAGAAGAATCGTGCAGGTTTTGAGTGCATATTCCACCCCATGTGCTGCTTATTACGGCCAAACTGTTTGAAATGCCACGTTTCACTTTGGTCTCAAGAATGCATTATAACTCATATGGTGGAAGGTTTCAGCATGAATTTCAACGTTTATGAGAGCAAAACACGGGTTAATTATATTCGTTATCAGTTGCTTATTTCACATAATTTTTAAAGCAGCATCTCATATAACATCAATGAAGAAAATGCTCAGTGCCTGCAGCACTGTAACTGAAGTTGGTGTTTGGGGCTGCGATCCGAAAAATTTGCAGAACTTTGCGAATTGTAACATCGGTTATTTATTTTCATTGTAAATGTTTCCGGTATGAATACTAACTGTAAGCATTTATTAATACAAAAGTAGCACAACCGACTCGTGCTGGCAAACTTCTGCCAGTATCAAAGCCAAGAATAAATCACATCTGCTTCACGTTGTTATATTACATTCGAAGTTAAAGGAGTATAAAGAAATTTAGAGTTACCTGCAGCGAGTTTTTTCAAATAATCGAAAGCTTAATATTTGCTGTTTATTGTCACTACAATATCATTACCATTTGAAAATTCTACGATAAAACCGCTTAATAAATAGATTGCAATTAAACACAAAACCAACAATAGCTGGCAACCCTATCGTGGCTTTTCAACCAAATTTGGCCTGAATAATGTTTATAATAGGTTCCATTAATTGTATGAAATTCGTATTGATTTCATGACTGCACTGGAAGTTATAGTGCAAAAAGTTTTATTTTCTTGAGCGAATTTTCAAAACCAAAGACACAAAAATAACCGTAGCTGGTAGCACCAATCAAATTTTTCAACCAAATTTCCATCAAACAGAGATTAGAGTTAGGTTTAGCTACTGTGTCAATTTCATGAAAATTTGGTAACTTATTCACATTTCATAGGGCAAAAAGCAGTTTTTTTTCTTTGTAATTTTTCAAGATGGCACCACTGGCACAGAGTTGCCCACAATTCAAAATCGCTTCTATCAAATCTGGTCTTACTTAAGTCCAATGCATTCTGTAAATTTTAGCTGTATCTGATTATTGGTTCGTGAGTTTCCGTGATCAGAAGTTTTTGATGCTAAAAATATAGGTAAATTGGGCAAGGGTTACCAGGCGTGCCCGTTATACCATATCTTTTTTTTTTTTGGTTATGTAAACAAAGCACAAGATTTACATATGAGTGGCTTTTTTTTGAAGAAACGGCATTTTTTCAAGAGAGACGATGATTTGGAGGTTTTCACTTTCAGTGCCTGCCCTAGCTTTAGGGTTGCCAGCATGCTCATTAAAAGCTACACAAATCTACAACTAAATAATATCAATATGTCCTGAAAATTTCGTAATGATTGAATAGCTCTGTCAAAAGTTATCGAAATTTAAAAATTTTCAAATTTTCCCGTCCTCTTTTTAGGCACCCAGCGCACACATAGAGTTAAAAAAATTCCAAAGCATTATCCGATTCATATGTAAAACACGTTCGAAATTTATTTCGTTAACTTTATTTTTGCGAAAATTATTTGTGCACGAAATAATAGGTATATTAAAAATATCACTTAAATGGCCGCCGGCGCCAAAAGGTTAACAATAACTGACATTTAAAGAGACCTGGACCTATTCTGCATATACACCAATGTACCCTGAAAGTTTCAGCTCAATCGGATGGCGCGTTCCCGAGATTATCTCACTGAAATTTTTTGATGATATATATATATATATATATATATATATATATATATATATATATATATATATATATATATATATATATATATATATATATATATATATATATATATATATATATATATATATATATATATATATATATATATATATATATATATATATATATATATATATATATATATATATATATATATATATATATATATATATATATATGGAAATATGAATTTTTGGCCGAATCGATTTTAATACTAATGTTCTTCGAACATTAGTAAAAATAACGTTAGACGACAATATGATAAAACCAATTTACCGCAATTTTCACTCTCTATCGTGGTATCAAGCAAGAAAGAATTAATTGAACCGGTCGTGCTCGTTAAAGTGAATTGAATTGGAATTTGATAATTTGAACTCGTGTAATAGAAATTAGTGAATTCTTGAATTGTTGTACAAGTCGAATAGTCGAAAATAAATATATTTCAAGTTGAAAGCGGAGTGTTTCTTATTGATTAAACATATTTTATGGTCCTTCGAACCGGATACGTACGGATAATTTGGATTTGTATTTTCGATCAGGCTACGTCTGTGCAAACTAGAGTTTTGTGAACTTCAAAAGTAGTGATTAATTACAGTGAAAAAATAATAAACATTGAAACGGGTGTGCGCGGTCGAGTAAAATTAGACAAATAACGAAACCATAAATTGAATGGTTGCAGCAAAATTTGGTTTGGTGAGTCCGTTCCTTTTCTTTCCTTTATATTTATGATATTTTCTTCCCATATCCTGGTCCAAAATTAAATGATCACATAAATTAAATATAGAAAATTAAATATCACATATTTAAACACATGCGAAGGCGAAGAATTGAACATTACACAGAGTATACATATTAGCATACCGCATATTGAACACTATTGCACTACATTACACTACACGTATTAATTTCATTTACACATCACATCATATACACATATATACATTCATATTTTGAAACTAGTGAATTACACTAGATACATTGATGACGTTTTCATATAATATCATATGCATCATCACAAATTGACCACGTGCAAAACAAAGTGCATACATGAGTCCATCACACTAAGTCGAAAGTGGTCGTGTTTTAGTGCGCGAACGGAAATATATCCCGTGAATTCAAAGATAGGCATTCGTTTTTTGATTCTGTGCTGCAAAATTAGTTTAGCCAGGCAGTTGTAAATACCGGTTAAGCAGCAAACCACTAAGAAATCATCATCTTAATAACAGTTCAAATTTCGTGATTAACCCAACTCAAAACGTTAATATGGAAGGTCTTACGGCGCAACAGACCGTACTCGTAGAGCAAATCACGAGACTATATAGCAATTTCAAAAAGGACTCCAAAGCCAGAAAAACTTTGGCGTATGCCACAAAATGGCTCCAAAGAGTCCAAGATATAAGAAGATCCTTCATGGAGACACATTCTCAAATCATTATCCTAATTACCGGAGAAAAGGATCTGCAGCATGCCTACTTCGTGAATCAATGCTATAATGTATTCGAAGAGATTAGTTTAAATTTTGAAACCGATCTGGAAGAACTGCAATCGGACCAAAGGGCACAGGCATCGCCCACGTCCAAATTTAATTCGGATCCGTCATTACGACCATCCGAAGAATTAGATGTTCGATTGCCAAGAATAGAACTTCCCAGATTTAGTGGAAACTATAGTGAATGGACGTCTTTTAAAGACTTATTCACCTCACTCATCCACAATAAGTCCTCTTTGTCATGTGTGCAAAAATTGCATTATCTTAAATGTAGTCTATCAGGTGATGCTGAACAGTTATTGCGGCACTACTCTACTACGGAAGCCAATTACGAAGTGGCTTGGGACACACTCATGAAACGATATGATAACAAGCAAGTGCTTCTGAACACACAATTTAAAAGGTTGCTTACCGTCAACAACGCAGACGAATCGGCGTCATCGATCAAGATGCTCATGGATAGAACCACCGAAATTATTCAAGCCATAGAAAGCTTGAAATTGGAAAATCTGTGGGAAGCTATCCTAATCCATCTGACCACTCAGCGATTACCATCTGAAACTCGACAAATATGGGAATTACAAAGATCAAGTGAGCCGGAGAAATCTTCATTTCAGCATTTGAAAGAATTTTTGCATCAAAGATTTAGAGCTTTGGAGGCGGCTGGGACTGAAAGGAGCAAACCATTACGTGTTTCTCAAAATGTACACGTCGCACAAAGTGAATTCTTTCCACATTGCATCCTATGTAAAGACCGTCATCATGTTAGGCAATGTCCTACGTTTTTGCGATACGACCATACAGAAAAATTCAATGTAGTAAAGAAAAATGGATTGTGTCTTAATTGTTTAGTTAAAGGACACTTAGTTGGGAATTGTCCCAGCAAATCCAGATGTTTGAAGTGCAAAAGAGCACACCATACCTTGCTACACAAATATGACTCAAATTCACATGTCCAACAGCCCGTAACTTCGTCTTCACAGACACAAAATCGACCCTCGACGTCGACAGCATTTCACTCTCAACCATCAACTTCTACCCAGCATGCATTAAATCGTCAATCTTTGAATGCTCCTTCTTTTGAACCTAGACCATTGACTTCGCTTTCTGCTAATATGGATATCAAATCGATAAAAGCAAACAATAGGAAAGCGGTATTACTTGCTAATGCATTAGTGACGATTGAAGCAACAAACGGACCCGTAGTGCTGCGTGCTTTGCTGGACCAGGGACCGCAGACATCACTAATAACTGAATCTGCAACCCAGAGATTAGGACTCAAAAGAACATCAACTAACATCACGATATCAGGAATTGGAAAGACAGAAGAATTGACACCCAGTGGGGTTTTAAAAATTCGATTACTATTGAACAACAACGAAAATTTGAATATCGAAGCATTGATTTTGAATAAACTTACAAACATAATACCATCTCAAGTCGTTCCTACATCGATTTGGAGACAACTAGAAAACCTAGAAATGGCAGATCCGTACTTCGATCAACCGAGCAAAATAGACTTGATTTTGGGAGCCGACACATATGCTCAACTCATACTCGGTCAAATTAGAAAACTGCCATCAGGTCCAATAATGCAACTTACAAAATTAGGTTGGATTATCTCAGGCAAAATTAATATTGAAGGTGCGCACACCGTACAAACATTGCAAATTGAAATTAATGAAGACATTGAAATTAGCAACCAATTGAAACGCTTTTGGGAAATCGAAGAAGTAGAAAATAGCAAAATTTGGACACAAGAAGTCTGTTTCTGTGAGGAACACTATAAACGTAACGTGGTTAGAAAACCAGATGGTCGATATCAAGTCCGATTACCCTTCAAAAGCGAAGAACATAAAAATCTATTAGGACATTCTAAACAAGGGGCAACAGCGAGCTTATTATCTTTGGAGCGACGTTTCAGTAAAAACAACGATCTACGAACAGAATATTCGGCTTGTATACAAGACTATATTGATCTTGGCCATATGACAGAAAGTCTTAGCATCGAAGAAGGTCAAACTGGTACACATGCTTTTCTACCCCACCACGCAGTTTACAAGGAAAGCACGACAACTAAGTTGCGTGTCGTATTTGATGCGTCTCGAAAAACAAGCACAGGCATTTCACTCAATGATACTCTTATGACCGGACCAACCATCCAAGACACGATGACTTCGTTGGTCATCCGATGGCGACTCTATCAGTTTGCAATAGTTGCCGACATTGCTAAAATGTATAGACAGGTTGACGTGCATCCGGAAGACGCTTCATATCAGAAAATTGTCTGGAGACATCATTCGAACCATCCCATCAAAGAATGCAGCCTTAATACGGTAACCTTTGGAACGACATCTGCACCGTTTTTAGCAATCAGGACTCTCCATCAATTAGCGAAGGAAGAAGTTAAAGTTTTTCCTAAGGCCAGCGCGGCTCTTTTAAATGAATTCTATGTCGACGATTTACTGTCAGGAGAGCACAGCTTAGAAGAATGTATCAACAAAGGAAACGAACTAATAGAGCTTCTAAGATCCGGTGGATTTACACTACGGAAATGGATTTCCAATGAGAAACAAATTCTACAAGGTCTTAAAACAAAAGAAATAGAGATGCAAGAGAAATTGAATTTAGAAGCGGAAGGTGGATACAAATCACTCGGGATAATATGGTACCCTTCGAACGATTACTTTACATATAAAGTTAAATCAGAAACATTACAAGAGTCATATACGAAAAGAATGGTACTATCAGAAATCGCAAGACTCTATGACCCATTAGGCTGGTTAGCACCTATTCTTATATTAGCTAAAATTCTACTTCAAACCTTATGGCTACATGGACAAGACTGGGACGAACCCTTATCTGATGCGACGAATACCGAATGGACTACTCTCCAAATGCAATTGAACGAAATAGAAAAAATTAAAATCCTGAGATGGGTAGCGTATAAACCAGAAACTAACATAGAAATCCACGGGTTTTGTGATGCTTCACAACGAGCATATGCGTCAGTACTCTATTTGGTGACGCGTTCGCAAGCAGGAACTAGCTCCTATCTCATTATGTCTAAAACTAAGGTTACTCCAACAAAACCAACGACTATTCCACGTCTGGAATTATGTGGAGCTGTTTTATTAGCACGGGTCTTAAAAGAAGTGAAACGGTCTTTGAAATTAGATAAAATACCTACATGGTTATGGACTGATTCTGAAATAGTTTTAGCCTGGATCAAAGGACACCCGACACGCTGGAAATCATTTGTTGCAAATTGCACCTCATACATCATCGAATCAACTGGTGGCATATCATGGCGGCACGTTCCTTCCAAAGAAAATCCAGCCGACTTAGCATCAAGGGGAATCAAACCACAAGATCTAGTCAACAATGAGTTGTGGTGGCATGGTCCCAACTGGTTGAAGGAGTGTTCTGATGCATGGCCTAAAATAAAGGAAGTACAAGTAATCGATTTGGAAAGGAAACCCCAAAAAACAGTTAGCGTTGGATTAGTCGTGAGAACTCTACCTGATGAATTGGTTGAAAAATATTCGTCATTACATAAATTGATTAGGATTACTTCGTATTGCTTTCGCTTTCTTCGAATGAAAACAAAACAAGGAAAAAATGAACCATATTTAACTACAATAGAACTAAAACATTCCTTTGATTTCTGGATAAAATATGCTCAAAGGAAAGAATTTTCACATGAAATGTGCTGCTTACAGACTGGCAAAAGAATTGATAAGAAGAGCAAACTATTAAATTTGAACCCATTTATAGATGGTCATGGCATACTGCAAGTAGGAAGACGCCTACACAACGCAAGGGTACATTTTGATGAAAAACATCCTATAATCATACCAAAGAATGGAAAATTTACTCAGCTATTATTACACCAAACCCATATGGCAACATTACATGGACAAACACAGCTCATGTTGAACACACTTCGAAAAAGATTCTGGGTCATCGACGGAAGAAATGGCATTAAGCACTTCATACATCGATGCATCCGCTGCTTTCGAAACAAAGCAAAGGGTTCAACTCAGCTTATGGGAGCTTGCCAACGGCTAGAGTGAACATTTCTCGACCATTCACCCATACGGGTATCGATGTCTGCGGCCTTTTCGATATAAAAGACAGGCGAGGCAGAGGATGCAAAATATCTAAGGGCTACGTCGCGATATTCATCTGCTTAACCACCAAAGCTATACACATTGAAGTCGTCAGTCACCTTTCAACCCAGGCATTCTTAGCTGCGGTTCGTCAATTTATGGGAAGACGCGGATTCAGCGCACATTTTTTCTCGGATTGTGGGACGAATTTTGTAGGAGCAAATGCTGTGATAAAGAAGATAGAAGAAATTAACCGGCACGCTGCGAAAGTCTTCACCAATGATGGAATTCAATGGCACTTCAACCCTCCGGCATCGCCACATTTCGGGGGACTTTGGGAAGCTGGTGTCAAGTCTATCAAATCCCACTTACGCCGCATTGTAGGAAGCACACCCTTAACGTACGAGGAATTGTCCACTGTGCTAATCCGGATTGAAGCTTGTTTAAATTCTCGCCCTTTATGCCCCCTGACTGATGATCCTTCTGACACCACGGCGTTAACACCAGCCCACTTTCTCATCGGAGATACGATGTTAGCACCACCCGAATTAGACCTACTTGATACAAATATCAATCGGCTGGACAGATGGCAATTAACACAAAAACTAACACAAGACTTTTGGAAAAAGTGGCAACGGGAATATTTAAACAGACTACAACGAAGACCAAAATGGCTAAACAAAGAGACAAACATCAAAATCGGTGACTTGTGCCTATTAAAAGACGAAAAAATACCATCATATCGATGGGCGTTAGCCAGGATAACTGAAATCCATCCTGGAAAAGACTCATTAGTACGAGTAGTAACAGTACAATCACGCGGAAAATTGTACAAACGAGCAATATCAAACATCGCACTTTTACCAACTCAAGAAATAACGAATTGAGATTATGTGATAGTGCCAAATCCCAACTCCAATCTTGTCCTACCCACCCAAACCTGACCAATCGATAATGAAAATGAATATTAATAACATAAAAAGTGGACTTTGAATAACTTAAAAAGGTGAACATTAAACAATTTATGAACAAACATTGAACGTTACATTGACTCTTGCACTTAATGATGACTTCAGTAGCCAGCGACAATCACCTCCGACCCGCCACATTCAATGGAAGAACAACCGCACAAACCGCAAGACAACAACCTCGGAAGAAGCTAAAAAAAAAAACTCTCGGTAATATGGTATACCAAATTCTTTATTAATTATCTATCTTTATAGTACATTAATTACTCATGATGTACTGAGACGTTCCACATCTCATCGGGGGGAGTATGTTCGGGCCACGCCGGTGTTCCAGACCTACAAAATAAAGGCCTAAAGAATCGGCTCCCAGCGAACCTGCATCCTGCTTCCAACTTGCCGAATAAAAGCATAACATTTTATATGAAATATGATAATTTGTACAAATCAAATTGAATTCGATACGTACCATCAAAAATAAGATTGTAGAAAATGTAAATAATGAAATTGAAAGTAGAAAATGTGTATATTAAGATCCCATTCTAAATTCGAAATCACCATTCTCAACCAAGTTCATAGTAACAAAAAATTACGTTAGAAGACAATATGATAAAACCAATTTACCGCAATTTTCACTCTCTATCGTGGTATCAAGCAAGAAAGAATTAATTGAACCGGTCGTGCTCGTTAAAGTGAATTGAATTGGAATTTGATAATTTGAACTCGTGTAATAGAAATTAGTGAATTCTTGAATTGTTGTACAAGTCGAATAGTCAAAAATAAATATATTTCAAGTTGAAAGCGGAGTGTTTCTTATTGATTAAACACTCTCCTTCTTCAGGATGATTTGCATGCTCTCTCTGTTTGGTGTAACATTAACTGTTTGTCCCTTAATGTTTCCAAGTGTTTTTTATGTCTTTCTCCCATAAGCTTCACACTCAGGTCTTTCCTTATGCTATTGATGGTACTTTCCTTTCTTGTGTCGATCATTTCTCAGATCTTGGGGTCACATTTGATCGTTAACTGAAATTCGACGTTCATGTTCTTACTATCACTAGAAAAGCTTCTCGAATTGCTGGTTTCGTGATTCGTTCCTGCCACAATTCATTTAGTATTTCTACTTGTCTCCACCTGTTTATTACCCTAGTCCGTTCTGCACTTGAATACTGCAGTCAAGTGTGGTGTCCTCGTTTCAAATACCTCGCTGACGCTGTTGAATCAGTTCAGCGCAGGTTTACACGTACTTTACTTTTTAAATATAGTCTGCCGTATTTACCTTATAGTGAGCGTCTATCTCTTCTCAACATTCCTCTCCTTGAGCAGCGCAGAGTTTACTTGGATGAGTGTTTCCTGTTTAAAATCTGTCGCGGCTACGTTTCATCCTCATTAGCATTTTTGTTCATTGAGCGGGACTCCGTAAGGCCAATCAGGTCCTCTATTTTATTTGAAGTGCCGTATGCTCGTACTGACACTTTCTTCTACTCTCCCGTTTTGCGACTCTTACGTACTCACAATAGTCTTCAACTTGGTCCTCTTCCAAAATCTATTGCCATTTTCAAAAATATGGTTCGTAGTAAAATTTTTGATCCTATTTAATTGGTTTAATTTTCTTGTTCATAATGGATCTTTCTTTTCTTTTTTAATCTACTTAACTTTACTTTCTTATTTATTACTTGAATTTTTTGTATATTTTTATTTTTATATATAGTTATATATTTTTCTAATTAGTTTTATTTTCTATTTTCTTAATTTTCTTCTTTTTTTTTCTACTTAATTTTACTTTATTTAATTTACCACTTTAATTTTTTTTTTTTACATACTTATATTTATATTTACTCATTTACTTACTATTTTTTATTAGGTCGATTATTGTAGAATTGGACATTCGTGTTTGTAATGGATTTTTTTTTCTCTTTCTTTTTTATTTTACTTAATTTTTTACTTTTATTTTTTATTACATTATTTTATTTTAACTTTAATTATTTTATATACTTATATTTATATATTATCATTTATTTCTTGTTATTTTATTTTGTTCGTTGTATCCAATCTGTAATTGGGCAGTCTTGCCTGTTGTATTGAATACGTACCAAATAAATAAATAAATAAATAAAATAAATAAATTACCAATAAAAATGGTTTTTGAATTCCTCAAAGAATTAATAACATAAAATCAACTCTATTTACATTTTCGCATACATTTCAAATCCCGCGCGTTTCTCAAGTAATTACAGCTGATTGCAAATCTTCGCTGCGACAAAACTTGAATCCATTTCTACATGAGCTGCGCCTGGCTGCACATAGCTGCGACTTGGTGTGCTCGCTGCTATGGAAAACCCATATAGTCAACTCAACTGACAGCTTGGCTGCGCCTGGCTGCGGTAGGCGACGTCGCAGTATGCTTCAGCGGTTAAACTTTCACACTTTATCGCTTTTAATTAACCGCACCCGGATACACTAAATTCGCTGTATCGCTTTTCACAGTAACAGCCTTTTCGCTGTAATCGCTGTCTACTAACTCACGCTAGCACCTCTCGCGGTGGTATTTACACTCATGTCTGGTGAGATTAATTATTATTGCCTACATCTAGGCCTTTCTAGAACTGAGTCTTGGGTTCTTGATCTGACTTCGAAATGACTATTGCGAATTTCCGTTATCATGTGAGGTCTGATTCATGGTTTGGGTTCTAGAATGTTCCGTTTTTGCTTTCTAGAGGGCTCTATGGGCTATTTGAAGATCTGTTCTGTTGTCTTGTGAAATATGTGACTATGTCAGGGGTTCTCGAAGATTCTCAAACTGGCTTCTAGAGGATCATTTTACGTTTTATTTGATTGTTTGAATACATGTATGAAATACATGTATGAGATGTATGTCGAGTATTTCTTGCCGTTTCTAGTTTTTTCTGACGCCGCCACAACGTCATACGGTTCGTTTAGCGTGCATTCAACACTACTCCTTCCTTAGACCTGCTCGTCCCGAACAGATTCTTCGTCATCCATTGTGTTGTTTTCATGGTACGGGGCAAGTCAGTCTAAGTGCACAACCTTCACTTTCGACCGGTGTTTTCGATGTTGCTGTATCCGGAAGACAACATCATTGAGCCGTTTAATGATGCAGTATGGTCCTTTCCATTTTGGCTGCAGTTTTGGACTCAGGCCTTTGTACCGGCGCGAGTTGTAGAGCCAGACTAAGTCATTTTCTTGAAATCCAGCCGAGTTTGCCTTCAGGTCATATCGCGTTTTCATCCGTCCGTGTTTAGGTTTATGTGGCTCCTAACTGCCTCGTGAATGGAGGCCAGCCGTTGTCTCAGCTCCAAAACGTACTCCGTTGTTGTCGTTGGATCTTCTGGCGGTATTCCAAACTTCACATCAGCCGGAAGTCGAATATTTCGTCCAAATACGAGACGTGAAGGAGATTCTCTGGTTGAAGTATGCGTCGCTGTTCGATAAGCCATTAAGATGAATGGGATATGACGATCCCAATCATACTGATGGCCTTCTACCACTTTGGCCAAGTGCTCGATCAAGGTTTTGTTGAACCTGTCGACCATTCCATCGGACTGTGGATGAAGTGGCGTAGCTCTTGTCTTCTTTATGCCTAAGGTATCGCAAAACTCAGTAAACACTTGCGATTCGAAGTTTCGACCTTGATCGGAATGTAGCTCGTTTGGGACTCCGTACCTACTAACCCAGTTAATCACGATTTGCTCCGCCACTGTAGATGCTTCCTGATTTGGAATAGCGTATACTTCTGTCCATTTGGTGAAATAGTCGGATACTACCAGCACGTCGCGATTTCCTTTTTGCGACACCGGAAACGGTCCTGCTACATCGATGGCGATCCTTTCGAAAGGGGTTCTCACGTTATAGTTCTCCAGCTCACCTCTAGGTTTTCTCCTGGGTCCCTTCACAGATGCACAGTCCTCCTACACCAGTCCTCCACATCTTCCCGCTCATGTACCCAATAAAATCGTTCTCTTATTTTATAAAGTGTTTTGTTTATGCCCAGGTGGCCTCTTCATGTTCCCTCGTGTATTTCCTGCAAAATATCCTTAACTTTGCTCGGAGGAAGAACAACCTGCATGCGATGCGCTGACCCATCCGCAGTTTCCCATTTTCTTTTTAGTAGGCCTCCATCAAGACGCAAGGAGTTCCATTGTGCCCAGTAGCTCTTTGGGATAGAACTTCGCTTCGAAATGCTTTGCCATTCAGGCCGATGTGCAGACTCATTCCAGGCTATGAAATCTCGTAGATCTCCATCCGCCAGTTGCTCGTCCAATAGTTCCGACTGTGGCCATTCTCTTGCTGGTGAAATGGATCCACTGAACCTTGGCATTGACTACCTTTTCTTCTAACCGATGACAGTGCTTGCATTCCGGCTTACATGGACGTCTGAAGAGAGCATCAGTATTTCCGTGCATGCTATCTTTTCGATGGACTATGTTAAAGTTGTATGTTTGTTATCTTTCAATCCATCGTGCCACTTGTCCTTCGGGGCTCTTAAAGTTGAGCAACTATGTCAGAGCGGCGTGATCGGTCCTCAATACGAAGCTTTGACCGTACAGGTATTTGTGGAAATGCTTAGTGGCCTCGACTATTGCTAACAGCTCTCTTTGAGTGACACAGTAGTTTCGCTCTGGCTTGGATAGCACCCGGCTAAAGTAAGCAATCACCCGTTCTTTCAATTTCAATTCCTTCAATGTACCTTCAATGTGTAAACAAAATTTCAATTCTTTCAATTTCCTGCAATAACACGGCACCTATCCCTGTATTACTTGCATTAATGTCCAGGGTTTTCAGGAATACGTCCTCCAGGAGCATTACAGAGTCCAAACAGCATTACAATAAATTGCCAGAGTCCAGTTCCCATGGAAAAGGCTGACTCTTCACGGTCACTTCTCTCGATTTTGACCTGCTAGTATCCACTTTTCAAATCCAACGTTGAAAACCAATTCACACTGGCTAGAGTATCCATAATGTCATCCATTCTCGGCAATGGGTAGCTATCCTTTTTCGTAACGTCATTCAGTCGTCGATAGTCAACACAGAACCGTGTACTGCCCTCCTTCTATTTGACTAAGACAACTGGCGACGTCCAAGGGCCATTTGACGGCTCTATGATTCCTTGTTCTTGCATGTCCTGAATCATGTCGGCGACCTCAGCTTGTTTAGCCAATGGTGGGCGGCGGGGAGCCTGCCGAATTGGTGATGCATTTCTTGGATCGATTCAATGCGTGGTCAACCGAGTCCTTGCGTAATCGTCATGTCGAGTCGATAAGATATCAGCATAGATTTACATTAGCTAGACTCCTTGTTGGTACTGTTCGTCGCTTAGTTCCGAAGACTGTAGCATGTTCTTTGCTAGCTCACCTATCTTGCTGTTGGGTATCTTTTTGTGCTCAGATTCTATTTCTGCCATCTCCAAAGAAGTAATTGAAGAAACTGGTTGGCATTCGGCAATCACTTCTTCTTTCTTAAGTTTCTTTTAATGCTCCGCTGAATTCAGCACCCTTACAGGAACATAATTCCCCTCCGTAATTGTGATCAGGTTTTTTGCCACCATAAGGTTGCTGACTGCTGGGTTTTGCGTTGGCTCCACGATGAAGGTTTTGTAGCCCCCAGGATCACCATTTAATGTGGCCCAGATGATGTTTTCCGACGACTTTGGTACTTTAATGTTTTCGCAGACGACGATTCTCAGCCGGTAGTTTGCCTCCTGTTACCTACCAACGGTATTTCAACGTTTTTCCACTTGATCACCCTTGCTCCCAAATCCAGGCTGAAACCATGAGGGCCTAGGAAGTCCATTCCACGTATACATTTTTCGAGGATCACTGTCATTACTACGGCACAATAAAACCCCGATATAAAACATACACGTTTATTCCAATAGTAAACTTAACTCTAACAAATGACCGGAAAAACTGTATCTGTCAATGACAAGTCAACATCTTTTAATAATTCATGACCATACAAAATGTTGCCACAAAACTTCCTTTTATGTTAATGGACTGCCACAGTATTCCCCCTCCAATGGTGTGGAACACCTAGTTTTTTCTGTATCGTACAGTTGTGTTAATGATTCGTCCTCGTCTTGATATCTTCGTAGTAATAGGTACCCTAACGTCTTCTTTAATGTTTGAGGTCGCTGCGTCGTCCCATGAATTAACTTCGATTCGATCAATAGGGGTAAAAATATTTGTATTAAAGTTGGCCGTTGTTCTGCTATTGTTCGAGGTTGTGTTATTCGTAGGGGTGGTTGGTTCCATTATGTTCACTGACCCTTCGTCGGATATTTCATGCGCGGGTTTTAATCAATCAATGGACACCGTATTTGTTTTCCCTTCGTTGGTTCTGATTTTGAACCACTTATTAGTTCTTTTAATAACGTCGTATGGTCCCTCAAATTGAAGTTCAAGTGATTTCCTAATACGATCTATTCGTACGAAAACCCGCTGGGTTTCTGATAAATTTTTGTGAATAAATGGTTCGTGCTTTGTTTTGTGTAGAAAGGGTTGTGGTTTAAGGGCTTTAAATATATGTCTCAAATGTTTGACATAGTCCTGTGTATGTATTGGATCGTTATTATTTTCCATGAATTCTTCTGGCAGTCGTAACGCCTGTCCAAACATCATATCACTTGGGGATAATGCCTCGTCTTCACGTATTGCAGTTCTGAGTCCTAATAAAACGATAGATAAATCTGTTGTCCATGTTGATTTATGTGCTCGCAGTGCCGATTTTAATCGTCTGTGAAATCTTTCTACTAAACCGTTTGCTTGAGGGTGATATGCAGTGGTAGTTATATGTTCAGCTCCTAAGAGTTCCATGAGTTGGCCTGTTAACTCCGAGATGAACTGCATACCGCGATCGGTAGTCATAATTGCTGGTACTCCATATCGTGCGATCCACTCGACAATAGTTTTCGCTATGGTTTCAGCATTTATTTCAGCAATGGGAATAGCTTCCATCCATCTACTGAACCGATCGCACATGGTGAGAAGGTATCGCTTGTCTTCGGCACATGGTAAAGGTCCTACAATATCTACATGTACGTGTCGGAGTTTTCCCGCATGTTGTATTCGGGATAAAGGTGGATTAGTGTGCTTATGGATCTTGTTTTTCTGACATTCGTTACATGCACGCGCCCAATTGACGATATCGTATGCCATGTAAAACGGTTTCTTATTAATCGAATCGTAGCTTTTCTTCCTGGATGGGCTAGATTTTGCAATTGTGCATATAGTGATTTCCTTAGCTGTTTTGGGATAATTGGCAGTAATTTCCCATTATTTGATACGCACACTAATACTGTAGCGAATTATGTGATTGCGACTGGCCTTAGCACAACTTAGAACCAGACCGAAGTCCAGAACCAAGAGTGCTAGGGTCAGAAAGTGGAATGCCTACTGCCATTTAAGAGGCAAAACAAAAAAAAAGAATTGCCCCGAGAGCAGGGTGCCCTAGAAATGGCCGTGAAGGCCCCTCGTCCGCATTAGCGGAGCACCCTTTAACCAACCCCGACGGATGCTGGTTTGCCGCTTTGCTAGCTCGCTGCGGCTGGGGTGGGTTCATGAAAAATGGAGATGGTTTGCTCTCAAAAGAAACGGGATGCTACGTATACTCATCCGTCATGAATTCGTAGCCGCAAACTGATATGTAAACATATCCAGGGACCAAAAAGGGGGCATAGTTCCGTAAAGGAAACCACCCATGGCTCTGCAACATGGGCTGACTAACAACATGGGCTCGTGACAACACACGGAGCCAGAAAATTGAAAATCTACAAAAGGGAAAAGGAAAACGTACTACCTCTCTTTTCCAAGGAACCCGGGTGAGGCAGACAGCCCCGGGCCCCCGATGGTAGTGGAGCCCTAACCCCGATAGTCTGGGGTCCTCCACCCTCTGATACTGGCCATAAAAATTCCAAAAATTCAAAAAGCTAAATCAAGACAATGCCAGAAACTACTCTATATATATGGCCAGCATCCCTCCCTTTGAAGAAATTGCTGAAAGAAAAATCACGAAACTATTTCATCCTTCAAAGGCCAGCCAGGCCACGCGCAGACCCTGAAAAGAGGAATGAGCTTCCCGGGCTTTCGCCCAATAAGAAGGCCAGCGATTTCAAAGTTAACAAAACATTTCTACTTTATTCGAAAATAAAAAAAAATCAAAGTTACAATTCTGTTTTCCTGATTCTCTTATTTTCGACACACTAGGTCTTAATAGAGTCTTCTAGTTTAATTCAAATAATAGTACATAATAAGTACATTAAAAAATTATATTTTTAGTGTATCTTCTTTATTGTATGCATAACCGTTTTCTTTTGTATTAGAATTTATAGCTTATAGACGGTTGCTTGTTATCTTTCCTCTTTTATAGGTCACAAATACATATGGAATTTTCATTAATACGCCAACAAAAGATATCCAGAACTTTTCAATGTAGTATATAAGGAAGAACGCCTGACCAAAAATGTGAATTAAGTTACTCGAGTTTTATAAACCAAGAAAACTTGTTCGAAAAGAAATAAACCCCTAAAGAATGCATTCTTCGGTGGCGTTGTGAAAGAAATTTTCTCCTTTTTTTTCTATTTTTCTTTTCAAAACGACGAGTACTTATAGTAATAAGTTTGTCTGAACGAAGTGTACTCCGTACAATATTAGGTTTGGCTTTCGTCGTCTACTAAACACAGCATTCCATTTAACCAATGTGTGCTTGATTCATTCGAAATTAATGACTTAATTCACTTGTCGAATACCGATTTCAATTATTCCTCAATTATGTTGTATACAATCAGAACCGTAATGTAAGGACACACGCCTTAATCAAACGAGATGCAAAATGAATACACAAAAAAATCCTGATTCAACGAAATCGCGATAATATGTTCTGATTATGGGTGTGGTAATATTGTCAAATCAAATTTTTCTCTACCATAGTTTTCTAAAGGAGAGATGAAAGTTTAAAAAAACAAAAAAAAAAATCGGAAAAAAACCGACTAGCACATCATCCCTCTGCGATACTCTTCTATCACCTCTCTAGGTAAAGTAAATAATACTTATTGCCTAAACGAATCCAATAAACAGATAAAAATAGATTGCAACTAATCATATATAAAAAAAATTACTATCATAATAGTAAATAGTATCGAAATAACATAATCATAATGCATATCCAATATTGTATCGTATTCAGGAATAGTGTCTACTTTGTATTAAATATAAGTTATCTTCGTTCAATGTTCATATTTATTTTACTCTTCTCCACATTCATATTCGTTATTAACGATGACGACGAATCTTTTTGGTAGTTGAAACATCGGGATATTTCTTCTATCGTTTTATTGAATCAGCTGCAACAGGGTGTTGACTGATGATGCGAAGGACCGCATAGATGTGGTGTTTGTGTTGTAAATCCAAACCATCACCTGTATCGACATCCAACTCATCACCTTCGGCCAGTCGTTCCAGCTTACGTCGATGACCGCATTTCGTAAATGCTATCAGGCATAGAATAAGGACAAGTATGAGGGCTAGTATTGCACCGCGTGCTATGCTTGTTGTTTTCAGCATGATACGCGGTCAAGTGGGAAGATAGGATCCATCGCGATCGTTGTGTCTACAGCTAGGTCCCAGATAAGTGGCTGCGCCTTCGCAATGATATAGAATTTCATCACACTTTTTACAGTAAAACAAATGGCCTCATTTACACAATACCAGGCTGCATGAGCTGGTGCACATTTATAGGTGTGGAATGTAAATGTTGGTCGTGGTGATGGTGTTGGAGCGGGTCTTGGTCCTCGGTTCCGGACTTTGTTCTTCAACCAAAACCGCTTTTCAATTAAAATTGCCGATTTCACAATCCAAGCAACCCATTTCGGTACAATAGGCACGTTTTCTTCATGAAGAGCAGAACACCGTTCCTATACCTATATATTTTATTACTGTTGAACTAATCACATACCTTCAGCTAGCGCCAACAATAAATACATATGGAGTTTGCCGACGTCAATGTGCAGTGCACGGATACTTCATCAAGAACCAGGCCGTCGATGCAAGTCATAGAGCACTTAAGCCAACCCTGTTTGTCCTCCCCGCACGTAAACGTAGCCAAGTGATTGAATAAAAATTCATTGTAGTTACAATTCGTGCATGTTAGGATATTAGTTACCGTTGAAACAAACCTTTCCAACTAGTAACTGTCTTCGGCGTCACTTTTCACGGCACTTCCTTAATTAGACCATCCGATCTTCAGCAGTTAGACAAAAAGGGGGGGGGGGTAATCACAATATTTTTTTATCACCAACGGACGCACAATGGGACGTCTCAATGCGGCACTCAAGTTGTTCTCGATCCCGAAACAGACTAATTGATGAATCTCAGACTGGTTTAAGGAATTAAGACAAGTTTCTTTTAAGATTTCGCATGCGGTTTTAAAGAAATCCGAGCTCGCGATCTCATTTCTAAGCGTAGTTAATCTCTTTAAAAAAATGTAATCTGGATCAATAGCACATTCTTCCTCGGCATTTTCACTAATTGCCAACGAAAGCCACTCAAATTTCTTTTCACTTGCATATCAGGCGCCATGGGCCACCATTCTCGAATAGTTGATCGGTTTTTCTACGGTTTCTTGCTACTCATCAAAATCGAATGTTTAAAGCAACACTATTAATTACGTTTGCTTCCCCACGTTTAAACTTTGTAAATTTAACTTCAACAAAAATACCGGAGACGCACCTCCCGGTCCGGCCTAAGCCACGAACGTCTGGCCTTCGCCACGATGTAATCAAGACTGTCCCGAACCAAGCGCTGCATGCTCACAGCCCAGCCGCAGCATCGCAATTTCGCGTAAACAATTTACCGTTGATACGGTAAATGAGTTTTGAAAAATGAATTTTTCGAAGCAACATCGCTTGTGTTTCGATTTCTCGAAAACAAGGTGCCGTAAGAGGGCAAGTAGAGGACTTTTGATACATTGCGTATCAAAAGTCATTTGCCGGGAATTAAAGAATAATCCCAATTGGCAAATGCTACAACACAGGTCTTTCCACAAGGGCAAGTGCGTGGAAAGAGCTGAAGGATGGATGTAATATGTGAAATACAATGACGTGAACAGGTGAGCATGCCGTTTACTATCCAATCCTTTAAAAAAAAAAATCGTGAATAAGGTGAACAGAAAGAAAGGGGTAATTTTTAATGAGAGGGAATATCGTGAACAACGTATACTGAATCAGTAATGAAAGTATCTTTGTTAGAGGAAATGGTGAACGAGGTGAACATCTCTAGATACTTTTCAATTGGAGCAGGAGTAACACCTGAAATAGGCGCAAATGGACGATCTCCAAATAAAATTTGGAAACAAATCGTGAACTTGTGAACTCAGTGGGTATATATTAGTGGGTATATATTAGTGATGTCATTCGCGTAAAAGACGCCCACTGATCGTCCATTTTGATCGGCCAGCTGGTAATAAGCACCGCCGATCTTCTATATTACCTTGCTAGGTAACAACTTCCGGTCCAGCTTTGCATTGTAGTGCGCGGCTGCGTCACTTTGCCGGAAGTTGCGCCTGTAAACCACTTCGCCAGGCTGGTATGTAACCAATCTGGAACGAAGATTATAGGCCTTGGCATTGCGAGACTGGGCCTGGGTAGTGAGGTCGCGGATGGACTGGCGTAGGATTGCCAGGTGGTCAGGAGGTGGCAGAGTGGTCTCGGGGTCATCTAACAGATGAAGTTGCCGCAATTAATGATAAATGCGGCCATGGGTGACCATTGGTTGTCCGAAGACTGCCGGATAGGGCGAAGTCTCTATAGTTGCGTGGGGTGCAGAACGTAGGGCACTAGTAATATCCGATAGTTTGTCGTCCCAGGTGGTCTGTGCGGGATCAATGTAGGCTCTAATGGCAGCGAGGATTGAGCGGTTTAGACGCTCTGAAGCATTTGCCTGTGGCAAATACACAGCTGTAAACGTGTGAGCGATTCCGAATTCCTGCATTACGTCCTGAAAAATGTGCGACCGAAACTGCACGCCGTTATCCGACACGATGGTTTCTGGAACTCCGACAAGGTGGAAGATCCTCTTCTTTAAGATGTCCACTACTGCCTTCGCAGTGAATTTTCGAAGCGGCTCGACAAATGGGAACCGCGAGAGATGGTCCAGGATGACGAGGGCTCCTAAGTTGCCAGATTTGAGCCTAGGGTAGGGGCCTATAATGTCTATATACAAGCGCTGGAATATGCGCTCGGGGACGGACTGAAGCGTCATTGGTGGTCGAAAGGAGTGTGAAGGAGCTTTGGTGGTTTTGCATGTGAGGCATGATCCCACACATTCACTGACTTGAGCGGCCATTCGTGGCCAATAAAACCATTGCCGTTATCGGCCGAGGGTTTTGGCCACGCCACCATGCGCGCTCAAGGGTGGGTCATGAGCTCTCTTCACTAACTCTGCCGTCATTTCTGACGGCACCAACAACTTCCAAGCCAACTGGTCTTGAAGTCCGTTTCCGGTCGCATATTCGGTTCGCTTGTATATGAACCCGTCTACTAATTTTAGGTCCGGCAGTTGGTGTTGTTCTGCCTGGACTTTCGCCGCTAGCTCCAAATAAGAAGCACTTTTGAAATGCGGCGAAGTCAAATCTAGCTCCATTGGAGTCTCCTCGCATTCTGCCGGCGTCAACGCCTCTGCAGAGAACATGCGCGACAAAGAGTCCGGCACTACGTTTTGGCTTCCCTTTCGGTGGACGATGGTGAAATTAAACCCTTGAAGTTTAAGGGCCCACCGGGCTAAGCGACCATTTAGATCTGGTTGGTGCATTAGCCATTTTAGGGAAGCATGGTCGGTCACGATTTCAAATTCGTGACCTTCCACGTAGGCACGGAACTTTTTGATTGCCAGCACCGTTGCCAGACATTCTTGCTCAGTGACGGTGTAGTTTCTCTGAGCGGGATTCAATTTTTGGGACATATAGGCGACGGGGGCTTCGTCTCCTTCTTCCGTCCGTTGCACTAGCACGGCACCTACTCCATGTTGACTCGCGTCACATTGGATGGAGAAGGGCTTGTTGAAGTCGGGGCTGTGCAACACTGGAGCCGAAGCAAGGCTCACTTTCAATTGCTTGAAAGCATTTAGCCTCTCGTCGGTCCACACAAATTGAGTCCTCTTCGAAAGCATGTCTGTCAGAGGCGTTGACAAAGACGCATATTCTCTGACGAAGCGTCGATACCAGCCGCAGATTCCCAAAAATCTCCGCAGCTGCTTCGTAGTCGTTGGAAGAGGGAAATCCATAATGGATCTCACCTTGTCAGGGTCTGTCCGGATCGTTCCATTCCCAACAATGTGGCCAAGATATTTTACCTCGCGCAAGAGGAACTTGCTCTTCTCCACATTATAGGTAAGGCCAGCTTGTCGCAGATGGAATGCGACTTGGTGCAGTACCTTCAGGTGTTCGTCGAAGGCCTCGGTTATCACCAACAAGTCATCCAAGTATACGAACACTTGGTGCTTAAGATGCGGAGGTATCACCTTGTCCATGAGTCGCGACATCGTTTGAGGTGCATTGCACAAACCAAACGGCATCACGACAAAGTGATACAAGGGTCACAGCGAAAGCCGTCTTCTCCCTTGACCGTTCCTCCAAAGGAATCTGCCAGAAGGCATCTTTTAGATCCAGGCTCGTAATAAAAGTGGCCTTAGGGAGTCTGCTTAAGATGCCGTCTATCAGTGGTAAGGGATAGGCGTCTTTCACTGTGACCGAGTTAACCTTTCTCGCATCCAAGCACAGGCGTACCTTGGAGGGCTTGACCACTAGGGTCACTGGCGAGGACCACGCACTCTTGGACTCTTCGATCACGCCCAGCGCGAGCATACGATATATCTCTTTATATAAGACAGCTGGCAAAACAGAGAAGTGCCTCTGTTTAATTGGCTTTTGATCGCCAGTGTCGATTTCGTGCTCGATCAGCGCTGTTTTTCCTAAACCCTCTACGGCGAACGACGGAAAGCTAGCAATCACAGACGTGAGTCTGCGACGCTGCTCCGGTGTGAGAGGGTGGGCGTGATCGTCGAGTTGTTCGAGGCTACTAGTGGTGTTGACTTGTTGGGATGGCGCAAACAGGTCTACTGCTAAGGCGAATTGACGCACGAAATTCACTTTCAGATATAAGTTTTGGCTAAGAGTGGGAATTATCCAGAGCGTCAAGGACTTGGTAACTCCCCTGAACGTGATGTCGGCTGACACTCGGCCTACGGCTTGATGTTGTGTGCCGTCTGCAGTCTTCAGCCCGAGAGAAGCTCTTTTCCAATTAAAAGCGTTCCTCTCGAGGAAGGACTTTGCCAGGTCAGCCGCCATCACGCTCACGGAAGCTACCGTGTCGATCAAGCCTGCAGTTGGTTGGTCAAACAGCAGAACCTGCGCGTATGGACGGACTTCACCTGAAGGCACGTCCATCAGAGTGGCATAGTTGAGCTGGTAGCGCCAATGCCGAAAGCGAGAATAGAATGCTCTCATCTTCAGCGTTGAGCGCTTGGAACGAATATGTTTCGGTCGTGCAATCTCAGAATTAAATATTCGGTCTCGGACCGCCGTATATTTCTGCCATCTTAGGTGGTATGGCAGAAAAGCCAAAGGTGTAGGAGACTCAGCCTGTAAGTGTGGTATAGATAAGGTGGTGGATTCCCCACACGGCTGAATACTAGTATCATTGGTGACTGGGCCAGAGGAATGTGGTGAGAAATCACCGGTCCTACCTACTTGCTGGAGCGTGGGGGAGACTGTTTGCTCTAGGGGAGGCGTGAGATCTTGTTCCGCGCTCCCTGTTGTAAGTTTTTTGTTTGGCAGTTAGCACAATTTGGCTTGTAGGTGTCTGCCTTGCCGCAGCCATAACAGAAAATAGTTCTGGCCTCCAAGCAGTCATCAAAACGGTGTCCCACCTTCCTACAATTCCAGCAGGTAGGCAGGACTAGAGATGCTCATTTAAAATATGTATCGATATTTTTTCCGATATGATATATCGAAACTCTATATCGATAGTTTGCGATATATCGAAATGTAAATATCGATTTTTCGATATATCGAAATCGAATCAAAAGCAATATATATATATTAGATATTTTATTTTCTTTAATGCGTTGGGCCTTGGTTGGTTTGGTTAGGTGGTATTACTCACTAAATATAAGGGGTTGATATTGTTTCTATGTATATTTTTCTCGTTAATATCTGCCACAATAAAATTTAAATGCTCGTTCGGATAAATTATGTCATTATTCCAAAGAATGAGCACATAAGTTATGAAATTTCTGGAAAATGTTCGAAAAGTACAAATGTTGGCAAAATATGAAGTTTACTACTACCACATTAACTGAGTAATATTCATTCAAAGAGAATAAATGAAAAATAGTATTAGTTAAATTTGAAATTTGCTTTGAACTCTGGTTTGAAACAGTGAAAACAAAGGGAAATATTTGTCCACGTCATGTATCATTGCTTTGACTTCTCTTCGCAGCTGTTAAATTTTGCTCATGAAAATATATTTATTTTATGATGGACTGGCTCATCTCAAATTATAAGTTAAAGGGGAATAAAGAAAGTAAATAGTTTTAATGATATAACAAAATATTATAAAGGAAAATTTCAAATTTTTGGGTCAAGGATAAGGTCATATTTACAGTCTTGCAATATCTTAACATGTGAAAAATTATATTTATTCTTAAACTCATAATGATTATATTAATTTCTGAGCTTAACGTTTCCTAACCCCCACCCGCAATAAAGAGTTGACCATATCGGCTTCGAAACCGTTGTCTGTAGTAAACTAATGCAACAAACGTAAGCCTAAAATAGCGACATTCATATGGAAAGGTAAGACTTCATTAACAGTAAATAGTTAAAAAAATAAATTTATTCATATAACCAATTATATTTATTATATGTAAAAAGAAAGAAATAGAATACAACTCAACCATGATATAACCATTTTTTCAAAGTTCCCAATATTTTTTGATTAAACCTTGCACAAACAAAAATTTGTTTAACCGATTTCTCTGTTGAGCTAAGACCTGCGTAGCCTTCGAAAATAATCTTTCAGAAGGCACAGAACTAGCGACCATAGTCAAGTACTTGTTTGCAATATTGTATAACTTCGGAAATCGTACTTTTTAATCAACCCATACTGTCAAAAGGCTTTCATTTAATCTGCTAACTGGAGCTCTCAAGTAAAGAGATAATTCGTCTGAGTCAATTCCATCAGTTTTATTTGTTTTCCAATTTCGTTGAACTAAATGATGATGATCGCTCCAGAGACTAAAATCGGACTGAGTTTTGTCTGAACTATCCGAGACTGATCCCGCAGCTACACATAATTCATCTTGCTGATCTTTTTTCATTAGTTCTTTGATTTTAAGTATGGCATTTTAAGTATGGCAAAATGATGTTCCTTGAATCGCGGATGCAAAGATAAAATCTATAAATAGAACAAATCGAGAGAACTACTAATTCAGATATTCCCTTTGGTTTCTCCGCTACCTAGGTTCTACAAGCTTTTGGTTGTAACTTCTAAAATTCGCGTACACACGGCTCACTATCTCTATTGTAAAGTTAATTAATTTAAATTAATTATTTAAAGTACTTTCAATTACCTGAGTAAACCGAAACCGCCCAATCACCGAAAAGCCTTCACAATCTGTAACCTAAGTTTTGTCAAAGAGATGGGCAGCGCGGTGGACACGATCCAATTAATTAAACCAATTAATTAGAAAACAATACAAAAGCAAACAGACTAGTTTGAACGGTTTGCTTCTTTTCTTTATCTTCTCTTGCTCGCGTCGCAACACGAAAAACGAAAAATTGTTGACCAACTCGTTTGCAAGCACAATACGATATTCTTGTATCGGATAATATATCGATATTATAATAATCGATATTTGAGGATTCGATTATATCGGGTTGATTCGATATATCGGTGGTCAAATATCGATATTTCTTAAATATCGATATATATCGAGCATCCCTAGGCAGGACCGCGACTGCTTCCACTCCATGCTCTTCAGGTGAATTTTCAAATTGGTCCAGCGAGTCTTCTTCATGTAATTCCTCCACAGCATTTCTCCATTGAGTAGGACGGCGTCGACCTCCGAGCTCCATTTCAAAGTTCTCCGCACGGATGACGGCCTGACGGAGCAGTCGGACAGAAGGAAGATGTATTTGAAGCAGTCCACGACGAATTTCTGGCAGTAAATTGCGCCTAAGCATATCTGCTAAGTCAGCGTCAGCAACGGGGCGCTGTAGGCGGTCAACTAATTTATAAATTGCCGCACTGAAATCGTCGAAACTTTCATTCGGACGCTGCTTTCTACTCCGAATTCGCTCCATCAGGTCGGCATCCGTGAAGCGATCTGTGAAATGATCGCTCAGGGCCGGCTCCAGTTCTCTCCAACTGAATTCTCGTCTTGTACTATGGAACCTCCAGAACCAATCAGCGGCAAGTCCCGTCAAAAGCAGGTGAATATGCTGGCATAGAATGTTGAAATTTCCGCCCAGTGTATTTCTGGTGAGAGCCGCTACCCTGTAAATAAAAACTTCAACTGGCACAGAAGATTCGCGACCCGAGAACTTGAGGCCCCACCCACCAATGATACTAGCCACCTTATCGTGGTGAAACTGGACATTGTTGCCACGAGGGGTGCGCGGTGAGTATGAACGCTGCACGGGTACGAACGATTGCGCACGAGGGTTGAGTCTCGGCGACTCTGCATTCCCAGTCCGGGACGGAGGGTTCAATTGGGCCATGCGTTCCAGCATCGCACGCATGCCGCTCTGTAAATCAGAAATTTGTTGTTGAAGTCCGCCTAATTCTTGGTGCACTATAGAGCGCACTCCGGCGGCTTCGGATGGTACGTCAGATATTGGGGACGCTTTCGATGACGGGCCAGGTGGCTGCATTAAACCTTCCGCCCCCGACTCGGCTTGCAGATCGAAGTCCCGTCTACCTCATCGGATCGCATGCCTCGGGTCTTCACTCCCGGCCGTTGCGATTTAGGCCGAGCCCCTCGTGCCATTGATGCTGCAGCAGTGGGGGCCTGTCTGACTCCTAAGGGGAGACTCAGTGGTCCACGGCACAGCGGGCAATCCGTACGGTTTCTGAGCCATTGCTCCAGGCAAGTTTCGTGAAATGTATGTCCACATTTTGTGGTATACAGGGTGTGGTAGATAAGTTATGAGACTGGCCGCTGCGCGGCGCCCCAGTCGCTCGCAGTGCGGTCTCCACCTGCACTTCACGTGGTGGGGGATCTGAGCTAACAATAGAACCGGTTCGCAGTCGCGTCGGAGCTCTGGCGCAGTGAGGGTCGAGCTTCGCGTATTACGTTGTTTGTGTGCCCGTGACACTTTTGAAAACGCTGAAGATGGATCGCTCGATAGAACAGCGGTATGCAATCAAATTTTGCTTTCGCTTGGACAAAACTGCTTCGGAAACTTTTGCTAGGACTACGGAGGCCTTCAAAGAGGACGCCCTATCAAGAGCTCAAGTTTTCCGGTGGTTTAATGAATTTAAAAACGGGAGGGAATCCGTTGAAGACATGAAACGATCTGGACGCCCTTCAACGAGTCGTGTGGATGAAACGGTGGCCAAAGTGAAAGAACTCCTGGACTCCGACCGTCGTTTAAGTCTCTAAATGATCGCCGATGAGGTCTCCGTGAATAAATTTACGGTTCACCAAATTGTTACGCAAGATTTGATGATGAGGAAAGTTTGCGCGAAATTGGTTCCCCGAGTGCTCACCGCCGAACAAAAGCAACGACGAGTGGACGTTTGCCGTGAGATGTTGAATGAATTGGAAAATAATCCAGACTTTTTAGACATCGTAGTAACAGGCGACGAATCGTGGACATTCCAATACGACCCGGAGACGAAAGCCCAGAGCTCGGAGTGGCAAACACCGGTATCCCCGCGGCCGAAGAAAGCAAGAATGTCAAAGTCCCGCGTCAAGACAATGCTGATTGTGTTTTTCGACAAGCGGGGGTTAATTCACAAAGAGTTTGTCCCTCAGGGGAAAACTGTTAATGCCGAATTCTACAAAGAAGTCCTTCAGCGATTGCAGAGAGCCGTCAAACGGAAGCGACAGGACCTTGCTCAACGCTGGCGTCTCCACAAAGACAACGCTCCGGCGCACACAGCATTCCTCGTGACCTCTTACTTGACCCGAATTGGAGTTGAAGCTCTGCCACAGCCACCATACTGCCCTGACTTGAGTCCTCCTGATTTCTTCCTATTTCCGAAGGTCAAAAGATGCCTGAAGGGTCATCGTTTCGACGATATTCCGAACATCCAACGTGCTGTCACGAAGGCACTAACTGGGATAACTCCAACGGACTACAGTGGGGCCTATGAAGCTTGGAAAACGCGCTGGCAACGTTGTGTCGACGCCCAAGGCGAGTACTTTGAAGAATATTAACGTTTTGTACAAATCGGATCAATAAATTTGTTTTTCTAGACTGAGTCTCATTACTTATCTACCACACCCTGTACGTGACCTGGGCAGTAGCGAATGACTGCTGGCATATGGAGCACTGAGCCTCCACTGTGGTGCCAGACAGATCCTCACTACTGTGACGCAGTGGCATTGTTCAGTCGGTGAAAATTGATGAAAAATGAAAATTCGAATTTGGGTTTTGCACGTTAACGTGACTGACGAGTTAATACGCTTAATCTAAATTGGTTTGCAGAGAGTTCAGGCTGCAACCAAGTGCACAACACTGTGTCTAACTTTTTCAATAAGTAACTTAATAGCTAATAGGCCAAAGTGCCAAAATTCAAGAATAAGTGGGCGCACACCAGTGGTGTGACTAACTCTCAAGAATTATAACCAAGTAGCAAAGCCAAATGGCTAGATTTAATTGAAAAATATAAATTCAAAAAGTTTTAATTTTTCCAAAAGGTTTGATTTTTCAAAATTAGAATAAAACTGTATTTTTCAAAGATCGGCCTTCCTATTCGACGAAACCCGATCCATTCTTCTCCATTTCAGGTCTGCTGGCTGGCTGGCTTTGAACAAGACGCAAGAAAATGAAATTTTGAATTATGAACACGGTTAAAATGTGGAACAATGTGAAAAATGATTGAATGAGATGAATGTTTAGTGTGAAAAATTATGTTTAAGTTTAGCAATCAAAGTGGGCTGATTCCAAAAGGGAATCACCCAGTATGGGAGCTGTTCACCCACCCGAAATTCCTCGAAAAGAGAGGCGCAAAGGACCAAAAACAACTATGTTGCTGCTTGACTCAACTTCAGCAAATGGATCAAGTCTGGCCAAGCTTCAGGGACGTGTAGGCGGCACCACGCCAACCCCACGTAATCCACCACAGCTTGAACCAAACCCAAGCCAAAAGCCGAAGCTGGGTCAAGACAGCAAGGATATCAAAAATTTGGGACAGCTTCCCAACATAAAGTGGGGCAGGGGCCCTTCGGTTGACCGGGACAGGAGTGGCGGTAAACCACCACAACCTGTTATCCGCGGCCAACCTCCAGGTTGCACCCAGAGTCAAAAAAACTCAAAAAGACAAAACAACAGGAAGCTGCCCAAGAGGTAAACTAAAAGGAAGTAAGCTAAAAGGATAGGATTGGGAAGGATGTTTGCGGCTAGTGAGGAAGAGCGAGCAATGCAGGTCTTAATAAAAGGGTTTGTTCTCTCGAACGAAGTAATATTGAATCGCAAAGGAGGCGATTCTAAGACCTGCTAGTGAGAATGGAAATATTAGGATTGAAGACGTAAAGTCTTAAGGGGAGTATGAATCGAAACTCATAAGTATTTTCTCACTTTGGTGGGTCACCCAAAAACGAGTTTCGGGCCCCACGTTGGGCGCCATTTGTAGCGAATTATGTGATTGCGACTGGCCTTAGCACAACTTAGAACCAGACCGAAGTCCAGAACCAAGAGTGCTAGGGTCAGAAAGTGGAATGGCTACTGCGATTCCAGAGGCAAAACAAAAAAAAAGAATTGCCCCGAGAGCAGGGTGCCCTAGAAATGGCCGTGAAGGCCCCTCGTCCGCATTAGCGGAGCACCCTTTAACCAACCCCGACGGATGCTGGTTTGCCGCTTTGCTAGCTCGCTGCGGCTGGGGTGGGTTCATGAAAAATGGAGATGGTTTGCTCTCAAAAGAAACGGGATGCTACGTATATTCATCCGTCATGAATTCGTAGCCGCAAACTGATATGTAAACATATCCAGGGACCAAAAAGGGGGCATAGTTCCGTAAAGGAAACCACCCATAGCTCTGCAACATGGGCTGACTAAGCAGACCCAGTGCTCGTGACAACACACGGAGCCAGAAAATTGAAAATCTACAAAAGGGAAAAGGAAAACGTACTACCTCTCTTTTCCAAGGAACCCGGGTGAGGCAGACAGCCCCGGGCCCCCGATGGTAGTGGAGCCCTAACCCCGATGGTCTGGGGTCCTCCACCCTCTGATACTGGCCATAAAAATTCCAAAAATTCAAAAAGCTAAATCAAGGCAATGCCAGAAACTACTCTATATATATGGCCAGCATCCCTCTCTTTGAAGAAATTGCTGAAAGAAAAATCACGAAACTATTTCATCCTTCAAAGGCCAGCCAGGCCACGCGCAGACCCTGAAAAGAGGAATGAGCTTCCCGGGCTTTCGCCCAATAAGAAGGCCAGCGATTTCAAAGTTAACAAAACATTTCTACTTTATTCGAAAATAAAAAAAATCAAAGTTACAATTCTGTTTTCCTGATTCTCTTATTTTCGACACACTAGGTCTTAATAGAGTCTTCTAGTGTAATTCAAATAATAGTACATAATAAGTACATTAAAAAATTATATTTTTAGTGTATCTTCTTTATTGTATGCATAACCGTTTTCTTTTGTATTAGAATCTATAGCTTATAGACGGTTGCTTGTTATCTTTCCTCTTTTATAGGTCACATATACATATGGAATTTTCATTAATACGCCAACAAAAGATATCCAGAACTTTTCAATGTAGTAAATAAGGAACAACGCCTGACCAAAAATGTGAATTAAGTTACTCGAGTTTTATAAACCAAGAAAACTTGTTCGAAAAGAAATAAACCCCTAAAGAATGCATTCTTCGGTGGCGTTGTGAAAGAAATTTTCTCCTTTTTTTTCTATTTTTCTTTTCAAAACGACGAGTACTTATAGTAATAAGTTTGTCTGAACGAAGTGTACTCCGTACAATATTAGGTTTGGCTTTCGTCGTCTACTAAACACAGCATTCCATTTAACCAATGTGTGCTTGATTCATTCGAAATTAATGACTTAATTCACTTGTCGAATACCGATTTCAATTATTCCTCAATTATGTTGCATACAATCAGAACCGTAATGTAAGGACACACGCCTTAATCAAACGAGATGCAAAATGAATACACAAAAAAATCCTGATTCAACGAAATCGCGATAATATGTTCTGATTATGGGTGTGGTAATATTGTCAAATCAAATTTTTCTCTACCATAGTTTTCTAAAGGAGAGATGAAAGTTTAAAAAAACAAAAAAAATCGGAATAAAAACCGACTAGCACATCATCCCTCTGCGATACTCTTCTATCACCTCTCTAGGTAAAGTAAATAATACTTATTGCCTAAACGAATCCAATAAACAGATAAAAATAGATTGCAACTAATCATATATAAAAAAAATTACTATCATAATAGTAAATAGTATCGAAATAACATAATCATAATGCATATCCAATATTGTATCGTATTCAGGAATAGTGTCTACTTTGTATTAAATATAAGTTATCTTCGTTCAATGTTCATATTTATTTTACTCTTCTCCACATTCATATTCGTTATTAACGATGACGACGAATCTTTTTGGTAGTTGAAACATCGGGATATTTCTTCTATCGTTTTATTGAATCAGCTGCAACAGGGTGTTGACTGATGATGCGAAGGACCGCATAGATGTGGTGTTTGTGTTGTAAATCCAAACCATCACCTGTATCGACATCCAACTCATCACCTTCGGCCAGTCGTTCCAGCTTACGTCGATGACCGCATTTCGTAAATGCTATCAGGCATAGAATAAGGACAAGTATGAGGGCTAGTATTGCACCGCGTGCTATGCTTGTTGTTTTCAGCATGATACGCGGTCAAGTGGGAAGATAGGATCCATCGCGATCGTTGTGTCTACAGCTAGGTCCCAGATAAGTGGCTGCGCCTTCGCAATGATATAGAATTTCATCACACTTTTTACAGTAAAACAAATGGCCTCATTTACACAATACCAGGCTGCATGAGCTGGTGCACATTTATAGGTGTGGAATGTAAATGTTGGTCGTGGTGATGGTGTTGGAGCGGGTCTTGGTCCTCGGTTCCGGACTTTGTTCTTCAACCAAAACCGCTTTTCAATTAAAATTGCCGATTTCACAATCCAAGCAACCCATTTCGGTACAATAGGCACGCATACTTCATCAAGAACCAGGCCGTCGATGCAAGTCATAAAGCACTTAAGCCAACCCTGTTTGTCCTCCCCGCACGTAAACGTAACCAAGTGATTGAATAAAAATTCATTGTAGTTACAATTCGTGCATGTCAGGATATTAGTTACCGTTGAAACAAACCTTTCCAACTAGTAACTGTCTTCGGCGTCACTTTTCACGGCACTTCCTTAATTAGACCATCCGATCTTCAGCAGTTAGACAAAAGGGGGGGGGGGGTGGTAATCACAACATTTTTTTATCACCAACGGACGCACAATGGGACGTCTCAATGCGGCACTCAAGTTGTTCTCGATCCCGAAACAGACTAATTGATGAATCTCAGACTGGTTTAAGGAATTAAGACAAGTTTCTTTTAAGATTTCGCATGCGGTTTTAAAGAAATCCGAGCTCGCGATCTCATTTCTAAGCGTAGTTAATCTCTTTAAAAAAATGTAATCTGGATCAATAGCACATTCTTCCTCGGCACTTTCACTAATTGCCAACGAAAGCCACTCAAATTTCTTTTCACTTGCATATCAGGCGTCATGGGCCACCATTCACGAATAGTTGATCGGTTTTTCTATGGTTTCTCGCTACTCATCAAAATCGAATGTTTAAAGCAACACTATTAATTACGTTTGCTACCCGAAATTAAATTAATCCCCGTTTAAACTTTGTAAATTTAACTTCAACAAAAATACCGGAGACGCACCTCCCGGTCCGGCCTAAGCCACGAACGTCTGGCCTCCGCCACGATGTAATCAAGACTGTCCCGAGCCAAGCGCTTCATGCTCACAGCCCAGCCGCAGCATCGCAATTTCGCGTAAACAATTTACCGTTGATACGGTAAATGAGTTTTGAAAAATGAATTTTTCGAAGCGACATCGCTTGTGTTTCGATTTCTCGAAAACAAGGTGCCGTAAGAGGGCAAGTAGAGGACTTTTGATACATTGCGTGTCAAAAGTCATTTGCCGGGAATTAAAGAATAAACCCAATTGCTACAATACGTGAAACGAATTTTTGTCAATCGGAACTGAAACCACTTCCCAATTTTTGTACCCATGACGCACTATTTCTTAATATCTTCGTCTTTGTTTTTTACATCTGCAATCTTAGCTCGAGTGATTTCAGCGTCTATTCCATCCATGTCTAACCGACTAAGTACATCGGCTATGACACTACTTTTTCCGCTTACGTGGATGATTTCTGTTGTATATTGAGATATAAATTCACTTTGCTGTATCCTTCTTGGCGAAGTGTGCTTTGAATTAGCTTTGAACAGATATGTTAGTGGTTTGTGATCTGTAATCACTTTAAAATGTCTGCCTTGCAGTAAATGCCTGAAATGTGTTATAGCCTCGTATATCGCTAATAATTCCCTATCGTAAGTTGAGTATCGTTTATGAGTCTCATTTAACTTTACTGAGGAAAAACCTAAAGGTTTTTGTTCCTCATTCTCTTTTTGCTCCAAAACTACTCTTGTGGCTACGTCGCTGGCGTCAGTGGTAAGTGTTATCTCAGCCTCTTCTTGGGGGTAGCTAAGAGGTATGCATTTTGCGAAATTTGATTTACATCTTTCGAAAATATGTATCAACTGGGATGTCCAGTTTATTTTCGTTGTATCATTTTTGTTGGGGTGTAATTTCAACAATTCGTGTAATCTTGCTAATTCTTTGGCAGCATTTTTATGAAATTTTCTGTAAAAATTAAAAATTTCAAGGACTCGTCGCAATGCTCTAATTGTAGATGCAAGTTTTAAATTTCGTATAAGTTCTCTTCGCTCCTCAGTTGGTTGATATCCTTCCGGTGTTATTTCGTGCCCCAGGAATTTCAACTTTTTTTCCAAAATTTTGATTTTTCGAACTGCACCATCAGTCCATTCTTATTCGATCTCTTAAAAACTTCTTCGAGATGTTTGTGATGTTCTATTTCGTTACGAGAAAAAATCAAAATGTCATCCAGGTAAACGAATACATAATGTCCTGAATTATTTGATTCACGAACCGCTGAAATGTTTGAGGAGAATTCCTTAATCCAAATGGCATGCATTTAAATTTGAACAACCCAAAAGGGGTTGTTATAGTGGTTTTTTGGGTATCGGTTTTGTTCATTGGTATATTATGGAAAGCTCGTACCAAATCTATGTTCGAAAATATTTTACTTCCTTCAAGTTTTTGAAAAGTTTTTAAATTAGGTATCGGGTATCCATGTGGTTAAACATCCTATAATCTCCACAAATGCGAATAGATTTGTCATCACTTTTGGTCCGAATCAACAAAGGCGAAGACCATGCGGATTTAGATGGTATACAGATTCCCAGTTTGATCATGTACTGTATTTCTTCTTTTGCTGCCTTATATATCTCAGGTCGAAGACACCGTGTTTTCGCATGCACTGACGGTCCGATGGTTTCCAGTACATGTGATACCTTGTGCGGAGGAGACTGTATGAATAGAGCTTTTTTTTGTGATGTTCGGGAACTGTTGAATCAATTTTTCAATAATATTTATTGGCACAAGAGCTTCGTTGTGGTGAATTGTACAAATGCGTGGCTCCTTTGACTCGGTTTTTTGATCCGTATGTCATTATTAGTGACCCGTTCGCAACATAAAGTGTGACTGATGATCTACCTGGGCTTTTGTCTAAGTATGTTTTAGGAAGTGCTGTAATATCGGATCCACTGTCGACTAAGTATTCGATGTTTGTTCTCTTTTCCTTTATGAAAAGTCGCGGCGATGCCTGATTTTGTGTTTGGGAAGGTGTTGCCGGAATCACTCTTCCCGATATTTGTTTCCCGCTTGTTTATGTTGCCGTTTGCCGAAATGTTTGCAACCTGGCTTACATTTTCGTGCTGCTGTCCCAAACTTGTGATCATAAAAACAACATCCATTAAATAGTTCGTTAGTATACTTTTGCTCTTGTGACGAGGCTGGTATGTTGACTCTCTGTTCGCTTCGAATGGCTGCTATTTCAGTACGCTGTTCGTCAAGTTGCTTTACGATGTGGCCGTTATCATTGAAACTGATTGCACTGCTTACTTCACTATGTACTATCGAAGAGTTTGAATCGATTGAGCACATGCTTGGTGTAGTAGTGATGTCATATTGGCAATCTACGAGTTTGGATAATTCGCTTAAATTACTGTTGTAGTATATTAGGTCTGTTCGCGTACTTAAGCAAACTGCAGCAGTACAGAATTTTGCAGCTGGCTTCTTTTTGCTGAAAAATTCGGCTTACAGCAAAAGTACAAAAACGACTTGCTGAGAGTCAATTTTAATTTATTATAATATATTCAGGTACGCGAACAGACCTATTGCCAGTGTACTTTGCGCCGCTTGCGGTAACTGAACGAACCACAAATGCTTCAGTATGTCTTCAGTGCACGTGCCTTCTGACAACCGGCGCATCTGTTGTAACTTGTGTGACGGCCGCACAGCAGAATGAAACCGTGTGTTGTACAACAATTGTTGAATTTGCTTGGCTTGGCTGAGTGTGAAATTTTGCAATACAATGCTTTTTGCTTCACAGTATTTGGTATGACTACCTGATTTGGCCACATGGCCGATATAGGTTAGAACCGATGATGGTATAGTTTGTATCAAATTGTAGAACTGATCAGCATCATGTAGAATGTTATGACGTTCGAATGCCATTTCTACCAAATCAAACCACAGCGTAACATCGCCAGGAATGAACGGTGGTAGTATTTTCTGGGGGTGCAACACCATGAATGCACCACCTGTCGTAGTACTATCCAGTGGGAACAAAACACGTGGAACACACTGGTCGGGTCCTCTCCCGTCAATACCGCGTCCGGTATCTTGACTGCTGCCTCTAACTGCTTTTGCACTCTGTGCGCCTCCAAATCCCATCGCTGCGCGTGCAAGTTTGGGGCTCTCAACCGATCGATTTGTGTTTGTTGGCCACATTGCACTCGAATGTGGCTCTTCTATATTAATTGTAGTTGTTGGACTTTCATATGACCTCGGGTCCAAGATCCTGGTCACGGCACCACATTCAGCGATCACTGTCATTGCTACGGCACAATAAAACCCCAATATAAAATATACACGTTTATTCCAATAGTAAACTTAACTCTAACAAATGACCGGAAAAACTGTATCTGTCAGTGACAAGTCGCCATCTTTTAATAATTCATGATCATACAAAATGCTGCCACAAAACTTCCTTTTATGTAAATGGACTGCCACACATTCGTCGGTTATATCTGCCACCAGGAACCGATGGTAAAATACCAAATCACCGAGCTGTATTTGACGAGATATTTCTCCGTGAACAGGTGCAGATTCGCCTGTTGCTGTACGAAGTACATATCGCCCAACGTCACCTAGTCTCCATGCTTCCACCAAATCCATCCGCAAAATCGACTTCATTGCTCCGATATCAATGGTGATACTACAAGGCTTGCTTTCAATTTATCCCTGCAAACTTAAGTCGTGTCGATAAAGCCTAGAGACTGTGATGATGGTTCTGGAGTGAACAATTCCACGAGCCAACCTCCGACTCATGAGGTTGGCTCTTACTGGTTTCCCGCCGCTATGTTTGCTGAACCAGTCTCGTTCCTTTATCGCCTTCTCGCTGCACACCCTTCGCAAAACCTTGTCTTCAATTTCCTTCGGCAGTCATGCCTCAAGTGCCCTTTTTCTCCGGAGATCCAACATTGTGGAGCTCCGTTTATCGTTGATTCTCGGCTGACCTCGGCTCTTTGGCATACACACTCTTCGTATACTTCACGCACTCTAACGTTACTGTGTGATGCCCGCTTTACCGATCCGTAAGTAAGAGCGTAGGCCAGAGTATCCTTCAGCGTTCGATTATTTGCCAATCGAAGTGCTTGTTGGAGCTCTTCATCACGAGCTGCTTGGATGAAAGCATCCTTCGCTCTCTCGTCCCGATGTTCTGGATCTGAAGCAGGATAGGACGGAAGTGTCAAACGCTCGATGTTCTAAGCCAGCTGCTGCAAGGTTTATCGCGGTTTCTGTGTGCGTGTCCTCAGCTGCGAACGATGAATTTCCTTTAAGTGGTCCTCGCCGTATCGCATATCCAAAGCACTTGCCAGGCTACAATAACTAGAGTAATTGTCGATCGAAATGGTTTGCAGTACTTCCGCCGCGGATCCTCTCAAAGATACTGTTAAAAGTTTTGTATGGTCGTACAAATGTTGTAATCGATAGTAGCACCGATTCAAACCTAGTCTTACAAGTTGATTAGGTGGAACACCCACTCAACCAATTCGTCAGTCAACTGTCTGTTGTCTATATGAGGATTAGGCTGAAATTAATTATCGTCGAGTACAATTGTATGAGAATCAATTGTCAACCAACTGCTCATATAGAGAATGCTAAAGATACGCCTTTGTTTTAGTAAGACAAAACTCTCGGATCGTAATCTGTAGCAATCTGATTTTATTGAACAACATAACACCTATTTATACCAAACTTATTGCTAACATAATCAATAACAATTGAGCTTAAGAATATATGTTCGAAATTGCCTTGTTAACAATTGTAGCGAAAGTTAATGGACTAATATTGATGACGCTATACAAATTGGTAGATGTACAAGTTGAATATAAAAATATGATGACAACAGAATTTGAATTGAACTATATTGATGAATATGAAAATATGCTGAATAATTGAACTTTCATTGAAATATCTATATTGAAAAATGAAGCATATGAAATATGCTGAGCAATTGGATTAAAATATTGAATTCTTAACATACTCCCCGCCTTGAACGGTGGGTTCAGTCCTGGATGTGGACCATGAAATCGGGCGATGGTGGTGAGCTCTGCTGAGGTTGAAGGAATGGTCTGTGGTGTCGTGGTGCTGGCTTCGGTAATGATGTTGACCTATGAGCCTGTGAGCAACGTTGTCGAAGTATAGCGTAACCAAGACCTGTTAAAATAATCGAAAGACACGTATAAGAGATACCATACTGATGAATAGCATGGTTCGTCACGTTTGATTGAGGTAACGACGTCTGACTTTGTAACGTAGAGATCTGCTCTTGTAATTGTTGGACGCTGTGGAATATTGTCTTATTGTCGTCTTGTAGGTGCTGAAGCTGAGGACTTGGGTTTGATTTTATAAGTATTTCGCTAATATTTCGGGTTGGCAGTACAGCAGTTGTGACGGTGTTTGTTAAGAGCTGGCTCGATTCTAGAGTCGTGTCTTCGTCCTTTACCACACATCCGCTTGGAATTGTGATGATTCCAGTTCCTTTTAAGTGCTGTTGCGCTAGTTGGTGGTTGCATATAACGTTAACCACGATCTCATTTTGCGTAGTGTATAGCTATTGGTTCGGATACGTTAGTTGAGTCCACCTTTGCACGTCGGTGGTGGTATAATACCTGCAGTCGTATCATTGTGCAGGCTGTACGCAATTATTGATCATCTAATGCGTAATACTGGTCTCTGTGCAAATTTACCAGTAGATATTTCGATGTTTGATCTATAACGGCGAATTTACCGTTGTTCATGATTGGAACGGGTGTGACCGACCACAGTTCATATACGCCGTCCGACAACAAAAGAATATTAATGCGGAACAGAACATGATTTGATATACTTCGCCCCTGTATTGTCATGATGCCATACAGGGCTAATAGATGATGCTGGTCAACAGGCGGTCGTAAATGTGGAGGTAAATTTTCTTTGATCATGTTGATTTAATCGCGAAGCTGTACAGGTGTGATCAACATCGGATTGACTTTTCCGTGTTGAAGGTCCGTTAACACGTTAATTATAGATGATTGTTTTTGCTGGAAATTCAAGGTTGCTAGCAGTAGCCTTATAGACAGTGAATTAAAAATTTCAAGCAGTTTTTGCCTGTCTAATGTGGTGCTGATGTTGTTTACTGCATCGGTAGTGTGATGAAGATACGAGTAAAATTGTTGCAGCTGCTTCGTGGTGATCTCGCATGATCGTCGAATAAGGTTCGTGGTTGAATTGACTATCGACGCTTGATTCCTGATCAAGGTAAGCAGATGCTGGTCATTGGTGTTCAATTGGCTTATGACTTCTGACATACCTTTGGCACACTCGGAATCTAATACCCCAAACAATGAATTGGCGATGTTCCCAATAATGTCTAAGGGCGCTCTCTTAACCCTATGCCCTGTGTCTGGTCTTAAAATGTTATTGCTGTTGTCGAGCTCAGTGGCCGTCGGCTGAAAGTGTTACACAGTTTCTTGACACTGGCTTTTATCGTGAATCTTAGCGCACAATGAATTTAGTTGTTGAATTCCACTCATAATTGCCGTATATTCCTTCCAAAAAGGTTCCAAGTCATAATAAACTACCAGGTTCCACTCGTCAGTAATTAGTGCTGCAGTTCCAGCATTTTCGAAATATATTCCTGGTTGGGTGCTGAATGGAGTAACTTCTATAAACGGACTTGCTGTCTTGTTATATATTGGCGTAGCTCGAGATGGGCACACACAGCAAAGAACTAGTAGGGCTGTTAACAGTAGCGATGTTTTGCACGGTCGTTTGGCTGTTGTAGGCTCAGGGCCAGAGGTTCCTTCCTCCATTGGCATTCGTTCACCTAATTGCTCGGATATATTCGGGAGGCTTGTGTTTCGCTCATTTTCGTTTTGGATTGGAAGGGGAGCAAGCTTGTGAACTGGTCGTTTGAATATTTCAGTTGCTGTTTTCACTTCTGCTACACGTACCCTACCATCTTTTCCCTTGATAGGGTTAAAAATACGACCAAGGACCCAGTTGAAACTCGGCGTGTTATCCTCCTTGAGTATTACCATCATTCCCGGTTGTACATCTTCACACGCTGTCTTCCATTTATGACGCTGCTGTAGCTGGCTGAGATATTCTTTGCTCCATTGTTGCCAGAATTGTTGCTTGAGCTTCGTCAGTTCTTTCCACTTTGCTAGTAGTGGCGCTGAATTAAGTAGAGAGTACGGATCCATAGTTGCATTTATTGGTTCTCCAATCAGTAAGTGACCTGGCGTTAAAGCGGCTGAGTCGTTTGGATCCTCTGATATAGGCGTTAATGATCTGGAGTTTAGTACGGCTCCTATCTCTACCGTTATTGTTGTCAGCTCTTCGTATGTTAATGGTGTGCTTGCGACCATTCTGAAGAATAATTGTTTAGTGGATTTCACCGCTGCCTCCCACAGCCCTCCGAAATGTGGAGCTCTTGGTGGGATAAACTTGAAATTAATTTTCCTGGACGTACAGACCCCTGGAAGCTGCGTCTGGCCTCAGGATTTGTTAGAATGACATGCAATTCTTGCAACTGGTTGTTTGCACCTACAAAATTAGTTGCGTTGTCGCAGAATATTGTTTCGCAGTTGCCCCTTCTGCCAATAAACCTTTTTAACGCTTGGAGAAAAGCATCTGTTTTTAGGTTCTTGACTACTTCAAGATGCGTTGCTTTTGTGGAGAAGCAACAAAATACCGCTACATACGCCTTTTGCGGTGGCTTGCCTCTAATTTCCATTCGAACGTAAAATGGACCGCAGAAATCGACACCAGTCCTGACAAATGGTCGTGATGGTAAAACTCGATCCTTTGGTAGGTCACCCATCATTTGCTTGAAAAGCTTGGGTCTCTGCTTAGCGCATTGTACGCAACCTTGCACGATTGATCGGGTTAATGTTTTGCCTTTTATGGGCCAGTAATTTTGCCGTACCATTGCGAGAAGCCCTTGCTGTCCAACGTGTTTGTTCGTGTGTTGGATATTTCTGATTATCAGCTTCATGATATCGTGCTGAGGTGGTAGCAAAATCGGATGTTTTGCATTAAATGGGATGTTGGCATTCTCGAGAGTCCCCCCCCCCCCCCCACACGAATGAGTCCATGTTCATCCAAAAATGGGTTCAACCCAGAAATGTTACTAGTGGTATCTACACCGCTGTGCTTATGTAGCTGGCTCAAATCTTTTGCGAAATACTTTTTCTCTATTTCCTTCAATAGAACTGCCTCGGCCTCTTCAAGCTCTAGAACTGTAAGTTCTCCTTGTCTAAGGGAAACCCTTGGATTGCTGTTGTTGGCGAATCGTAGAACGTAGGCGGTAGTTCGAATGATTCGAGAGAAAGAGCTCAATTGTGCGAGTGACTCTATAATTCCACCTTCTCCTTGTGAAATCGCCAGACTTGCTTTACTGGGTTTATTTTCAAGATCGAATTCCTTGAGTGGTACTGAATTCGGCCATCCTTGTTCTTGGTCATGCAGAAATAACGGTCCGAAAAACCATTGTTGGCAGTTTTGGAGTTTCTCCGGAGATGTTCCTCTCGAGATCAGATCGGCTGGGTTCTCCTTGGATGGAACATGCCTCCATTCTTCGCACAATGAATTCGCTTGAATTGCTGCCACACGGTTTGCCACAAATTTTTGAAGTGCTGACACTGGCGTTTTGATCCAATACAGTACAATTTCCTAATCAGACCAGAAATACACAGGTTCTTTCCATTCGCGGTCACCTCTCACGCGAACTAGTAAATCAGTTCCCGACTTGGCTGCACACAACTCCAATCTAGGTAACGTCACGGTTTTTGTGGGTGCTATTCTGGATTTTGCGCACAATAATCTTACGATTTTCGTGCCATCCGTCAACACTGATCCCACATATATCACGGCTTCATACGCTTTTTCTGACGCATCACAGAAAACGTGGAGCTGCTGTGACTTAACGTGCCTATGGGCTGTTACGTGCCTAGAAATTCTGACATCATTCAGAACTTGAAGACCACGACGGAACTGCTGCCATGCCTTATGCACTTCGTCGGGCACTGCATCATCCCAATCTAGTTTTAGAGTCCACAATTTTCGCAACATTAATTTGGCAGTCACAACTACCGGACCCATGAGTTCTAGTGGGTCGAACAACCGAGCAATCTCTGATAGAATCTGCCGTTTTGTGATTTTGTCTTCCAGCGTGGATTTTATCGATATTCTGAACTCATCAGTATTCGGTAGCCAAGTCAGGCCTAGTGCTTTTACTTCATGCACCGGCTTTCCTGTTATGTCTAATTCTGAGACAATGTCCTTAGGCGGGACGGTTTTTAAAAAGGCTGTTTGATTAGCACACCATTTCCGAAGCTTGAATCCGCCATGACTGAGGACTTCGATTATTTCTTCTTGCATGGTTATTGCTTGCTTTACTTAGTGTATTCGCCCCAAACATAATATTGTCAACGTACATATTCTTGGCTATTGTTCGAGCTCCCAGCGGTTTTTGAGCTTGAACTTCTTTGGCTAGTTGCTGCAAACATCGTATCGCTAGATATGGAGCTGATGTTACCCCATACATAACTGTATTAAGTTGATAGGTCTGAAGCACATCTTTTGGATCTTCTCTCCAAACTATCAACTGATACTTCCTATCAGATTCTGCTACGTACACCTGGCGGTACATTTTCTCAATGTCCGCAGTGCACACATGGCTGGGAAATCGGAATCGAAGAAGCACTGTAAAGAGATCTTCTTGTATTTTGGGACCGGTGTACAATATATCGCTGAGAGATATGTTGCTGGACGTCTTGGCGGACGCGTCAAATACAATCCTTAGCTTGGTTGTCTTGCTCTCCGGCTTGATTACACTATGATGAGGTAGGTAATAATGTGCGCTATCGGGCTGTTGTACTACCGTCATGTGCCCGAGCCGAATATATTCCTTCATGAACGCGCAATAGTCTTGCTTCAGTTGTGGGCACTTTCCTAGTTTCCTTTCAACAGCGAAAAATCTGGACACTGCAAGCTCTTTCGAATCACCTAAACTTGCTGCAGGTGATGCAAACGGAAGTTTGACCACAAATCTGCCATCCTTGGTTCTGGTTGTCGTCTGCTTGAACAATTCTTCGCACGCGTTCTCAGCGCTCGTCATCTGTGATTCTTCCGCCTCAAAAGTTTCCAACTCCCAGAATTTCCCAATTTGTTCATCCAAGCTAGCTGAGTCTACCGTACTGATATAGCATGATGCATATTTCTCAGTGGCAATATTCGTTTTCCCGGACACTATCCAGCCAAACAAAGTATTTTGCATCAGTGGAAGATCCTTACCAAGCGTGATGCGACCGTCTGTCAGCAGTCGGAAATAATGCTCTGCGCCAATCAGTAAATCAATTTCTCCTGATTTACAGAAATTTGGATCTGCCAATGTCACTCCATACGGAATTTTCCAATTTGATACATCAAATGTACGTGATGCCTGATTCGTCACTATCTGTGGCAGTATAAATACTTCGAGTCGTAGAGTGTACTCAGTCGCTTCTGATCGAATTTGTATGAAAACCCTCTTATTGGCATCATTGGAGTTGCTACCGATGCCATGTATAATAATCGGATCTATCACTCCTTTTAGTGCAAGCTTCTTTGCAAGTCGTTCCGTAATACAATTCACTTGAGAGCCTGAATCTAACAGGGCTCTACAATTTACTAACTGCCCGTTGCTTGCGGTCAATGTCACTTCGGCTGTTCCTAAGAGAACGAATGTCTGTTCAGCTTGTGTAGAGCGGGTTACTAGAGCTGTTTTTGATCGCACCTTATCACAGCTTTCATTCAACTAGCCTAGCTCTCTTTGCGACTGTTGGCATTCATCTCGATGGAGCAATGTATTATGAGGCTCCTTGCACCTAGTGCATGTGCCTCTGGTACAATTTTCGGCTCTATGCCCAAACTTGACGCAATCGCGACACAATTTATAGCGTTGAACAATCTCGATGCGCTTTGCTACCAGGTCTGTTCCCGTACTACGATTAATTGCAATTAATTGCAATGAAACGTACTAAAACAGAGTTTTTTAGTCCGTTTTAGTACGCTTCATTGCAATTAATTGCAATTAATCGTAGTACGGGAACAGACCTACCGTCTTATCTTTAAAATCCTTGCGCGCGAACAATGGATGGCTTTGTTGGCAAACAACGCATTGTTGCCTTGTATCAATGCTAACGTTTACTGCAGCTGACCGTATTTTTGCCTCGTTCGGAAACTTTTTTTTACCAACATGGGCCTTGTTGTTTATGGTCTCCAATGCTTGAAACCTAGTTTTCAAGAAATTTAACATATAAGTGGCTGTATCCAGTGTCTTTGGGTTCTTCAGTGACTGTTCATATAACATGGATGTCGCTTTGTCTGTCTTCTGCAACAGTATATAAACAATGATCGGATCCCAATAATTGATCTGGATTCCAAGACTCTGCAACCCCATTAGACACTCTTTAGTAGTATCGTGAAGTCGTTTGATACTAGTAACTGACTCACTTTGGGCTGATGGCTGTGCCATCAATTTGTTGAGGAAGGCATTCACAAGCAACCTCTTATTGTCGTACCGCTGCGTCGATAAATTCCATGCGGTCAAATAGTTCTGCCCATGAACTGGCAGGTGTTGCACAAGTGTACGCGCCTCTGCAGTTAAATGGTTTAGCAGATAGAACATTTTCTGCGCTTCGCTTATGGGTTGTGTGTGAACTATTTGTTCAAACAAGTCTTTGAATTGTACCCATTTCATGTAATTTCCATCGAAGTTGGGCAACGTGACTTGGCAATTTAATAGCGCTATCTGTTGTCTGGCCAACCTCATTTAAACATTTCTGCAACGCGATTATCGTATCTTGTATTTCTATATCAAGACTGTTATACATATTTTCTTCCGTATCTCCATATTCTTCACTTAATACCGAAACTCCCTGGTTATTTTCATCGAGCTTTCGTTTTTGCTCTTGTAAAATTTCGACCTTGTATCGATAAAATTGTCGCGATTGCTTCGTTAGCATTTGCGTTTTGATGCTGGCAATCAATTGCTTTATATAAGTTATGAGCCCCTTTTGCTTCTTCAACAAGTTTGCCTTATTGTTAATTGGGCCCTGATTTAATGCCTCTGTAGGCTCGCTGTCTATAATATTCAGCAACGTTTGTTCGTGTGCTTCAACAATTCGCATTACTTGTTCGTAATAATGCTTCGCAAAATATGCATGGCTAGCATTAGTTTGCTCGAAGCGAGTTATTCTGCTATGCGACGTAATGAATTGCTCTCGATTGGCTTCTAAAGTTGACAACCGATTTTGTGAGTACTCGATGATCTTTCTTTCCTTGCCATCTTTCTTAAAATTTGCATAATTTTGCTCTATTTTCGAGCCCAAATGAAACTGCTCATTTGCCAACTCTTCCATATTATAAATATATTATGGATTTTAAATGGCTAATTAACAAAGTCTTGCTTTGTGACACTCTAGTCTAATCAGATGATTTGGCTTCGTAATCTTAAGCCACGTATAGTAACGGATCGAAGTATGATCACAAAAACGTCAAAAAATCTTCTGGTTACTGGTTACCAATCGTATGGTTTGTCCAGACGCTTCAGAGGCTACGCAATTGTTCGCAGCGTTCGGGGTCACCAAAAAATGTTAAAAGTTTTGTATGGTCGTACAAATGTTGTAATCGGTAGTAGCACCGATTCCAACCTAGTCCTACAAGTTGATTAGGTGAAACACCCACTCAACCAATTCGTCAGTCAACTGTCTGTTGTCTATATGAGGATTAGGCTGAAATTAATTATCGTCGAGTACAATTGTATGAGAATCAATTGTCAGCCAACTGCTCATATAGAGAATGCTAAAGATACGCCTTTGTTTTAGTAAGACAAAACGCTCGGATCGTAATCTGTAGCAATCTGATTTTATTGAACAACATAACACCTATTTATACCAAATTTATTGCTAACATAATCAATAACAATTGAGCTTAAGAATATATGTTCGAAATTGCCTTGTTAACAATTGTAGCGAAAGTTAATGGACTAATATCGATGACGCTATACAAATTGGTAGATGTATAAGTTGAATATAAAAATATGATGACAACAGAATTTGAATTGAACTATAGGTATGTTCCCGTACTACGATTAATTGCAATTGATTGCAATGAATCGTACTAAAACGGAGTACGAAAATCGGCTTCATTGCAATTAATCGCAATTAATTGTAGTACGGGAACAGACCTTATATTGATGAATATGAAAATATGCTGAATAATTGAACTTGCATTTAAATATCTATATTGAATAATGAAGCATATGAAATATGCTGAATAATTGGATTGAAATATTGAATTCTTAACAGATACCATTCGTGTGGTTGCACGTTCTTCATCTTTCCAGCGGTTAATTTTTCCGACAGCTGCAAACTGTTTCTTGTAAATTGTTCAAGAAGTCTGCCCATCAAAAGTTTTTGCTTTGAGTGCCTTGATGCCATTTGATTCTGTTGGCACAATTCCTACGGCCTTCAAGCGTTGCCGATCCAATTCAATGCCAAACAACTTTTTGTCGAACTTTTGTTTCACTTCCGTCACTCGACTATCCAATTGATGTTTAACTTCTGAAACTTGAGACTCCAGTTGCTGTTGGAACTGTTGTTTGATTTCTACCAGCTGCAGTTCACTTTTCTTGGCCTGCTGTTCCAGCTGTTCCTTGATGTCAATGGCTTGCTTATCAAGTTTTTGCTCAAGTTGCACCTTGATGTCTGCAGCTTGTTGGTCGAGTTTCTGCGATTGCTGGTCAAGTTTCTGCTCCAGTTGCTCCCTAATGTCTATGACTTGCTGGTCCAATTTTTGAGTTTGCTGGTCAGGTTTCTGGTCCAGGTTCGTGGCTTGTTGTTTACTTTCTTCAGCCTGCTGTTCGAGTTTCTGATTGATGTCTAGGGATTGTTGCTTCATGTCGGACGCCATTTTTAGCAGTAAGTCCATCATAGGATTTTTCTCTTCGCTGCTTTCTTCTTCCGGAACGCAATCTTGGCTGGTTTCCTCGTCCGAGAATTCAAATGTTTCCGGATCGTTACCTTCGGTGCTCAAAGCCTCCCTGAGACGTGACAGTTAAGCCGTCTTACTCCCAGTCGTTGAAAGTTCGCGTCTCCGGCACTCCACTTTCAATTCTGCTAATGTCAGAACGTTCACTAATTTCGGCGTTGTTTTTCAATAAGTCCACACAACTTTTCACAATTATCACTTTAGTCCACTCGATTTTACACAAATTTCAATTAGTCCGCTCAATTAACAATGATCACTCTCCGAAACTTTTAATTTTTTGTTTAGTCCGCGCACCTATTAATTTTCACTTTTCATACAAATTCATTGTCCAGAACTTCACAAGAAGTCACTTTTAAAATTACAAACGCGAAAGAATCCCTTATTTCTGACACCAATTGCTGTGTTTTACCGTTAAAACACCTTTCCGTGGATTCGATATACTTCACATTCGTAAAATAAAACAATGCTCTTATACACCACTAATTATTCTTTTATTAACACAAATAATTATTACACGAAATTCCGTAGACTTTACTGATCGCACTATTATAATTTCGCGTTAAGCTTTCACACTTTATCGCTTTTAGTTAACCGCGCCCGGATACACTTAATTCGCTGTATCGCTTTTCACAGTAACAGCGTTTTCGCTGTATACACAGTCTACTAACTCACGCTAGCACCTATCCCGGCGGTATTTATACTCCTGTCTGGTGAGATTAATTATTATTGCCTACATCTAGACCTTTCTAGAACTGTGTCATGGGTTCTTGATCTGTCTTCGAAATTACTATTGGGAATTTCCGTTATCATGTGAGATCTGATTCATGGTTTGGGTTCTAGAATGTTCCGTTTTTGCTTTCTAGAGGGCTCTATGAGTTATTTGGAGATCTGTTCTGTTGTCATGTGAAATATGTGACAATGTGTGGGGTTCTCGAAGATTCTCAAACTGGCTTCTAGAGGATTATTTTACGTTTTATCTGATTGTTTGAATACATGTATGAAATACATGTTTGAGATGTATGTCGAGTATTTCTCGCCGTTTCTAGCTTTTTCTGACGCCGCCAAAACGTCATACGGTTCGTTTAGCGTGCACGCAACTATATGATTCGACAACTACATACTCAGGCTAGATTTTCCGCTGCTCGCATACGGTTCACTCTCGCAAAAAATACCAGCCCACTCTGAGGTTGCTTTGACAGATAATGCATTGCGTTAAAAGAGGCACAATTTCAAGGGCAAAGTGTTCTTTTGCGAAAATGGAACAAGTTGGTACGCTGGTTGTTACGCTGTGGCCTCTATCAGTGCCTCCTAGATGTACGGGCCGTCAGGCTACGTAGTCGTTTTAGCTATGACGTCAATTTGGGCAGGCATTTTGACATTTTCATCTAGCAGTGCCAATATACACCGAGATTTTACGTGCGGATTTTTAGCTTTAATATGCATAAAACGTTAGTTTTTTGTGCGTGGACGCGTTATAATAACAATATTTAGCCATAACTTACATTTTGTATCAATTGATTGTATCGACAGTAAATCGACACGAAACGTCACATAACCTAATGTAGCAAATAGATATTGGCCGAGGCCAGGCGAGCCGAAGTAAGACGAGGCCGCCAACATGTGGACAGCATTTGACAGCTCCTCACGAATTGCCTTGGCTCGTGCCCAAAACCCATTCCGATCGGAAGTCAGACGAGCGCCTGTGACACCTGTCAAAGTCGCTTGTCTGGATCGTCCACACACTCGGCTCGCCTGGGCTCGGCCAATATGTATTTTCCACATAACACTGGGTGATAAACATTTCGTAGCGAATTTTCCCAATTATACCGCACGCACCGCATTTATTTGTTCACTAGCACTGTTTTGCACATCTCACTTTATTTTCATTTCACTTACTTTTACACAACCTGGACAAATAACATTTTCCCGCGGACGTCCCTTAAGACTGCGTGTGTTTTTCGCGACACTTTGACACTCTAGTGGGGCTTCATTATAAGCCGTTCACACTACACTCTAATAGCCCGTTCACACTAGACTCTAAATCAGGCGATTTCGATCAGCTGATCGCTTTAGAGCTAAATCAACTTAAATCTACCTGATTACCCATACATTTTTTTCGGTTTCCGACCGAGTTAATCAAGTAGATTTAGAGTTAATCAAGTACAAATCAGGTACTATTGTGAATTTTTCCCGGCTGAATTGTTCTCAGAGCGCGCTGAATTCCATCCGTGAGAGGCACGGTAGATTTGAAGGAAATGTCATTCGAATTTCGGTCTAAAATAAAGAAAACTGACCAAAAACGGAAAAATTGAGTTGTACAAAATGAATAGATAATGCTCTTGCAAGTTTCTGCACCATTTTCAACAACCTTCACGCAAAAAAAATTGTACACTTAAATTCGAATGACATTTCTCTCTCTAAATCTCCTCATTCTAAATCACGTCGGGTACTGTGAACGCTTACCTGATTAACTTTGACAGCTTCTAAATCTACTTGATTTAAAGTGTAGTGTGAACGGCTTATAAATCAAGTAGATTTAGAAGCTGTCAAAGTTAATCAGGTAAGCGTTCACACTACCAGAAGTAATTTAGAATGAGGAGATTTAGAGAGAGAAATGTCATTCGAATTTATGTGTACAATCTTTTTTGCGTGAAAGTTGTTGAAAATGGTGCAGGAACATGCAAGAACGTTTTTTTTTTCACATTGTACAACTCACATTTTCCTTTTTTATTCAATTTTTGTTATTTTAGGACGAAATTCGAATGACATTTCATTCAAAACTACTCTCGCTCTCACGGATGGAATTCGCCGCGCTCTGAAAAAAATTCGCCAGGGACAAAATTCACAATAGTACCTGATTTCTACTTGATTAACTCTAAATCTACTTGATTAACTCTGTCAGAAGCCGAAAAAAATGTATGGGTAATCAGGTAGATTTAAGTTGATTTAGCTCTAAAGCTAGAGTTACAATCAATGCAACCAACATTTGTTGCTCAACAAAATGAGTTTGAACCCATGAGAACGTATGAGAGCAGTTACAATGATGCAACACAACTTTGTTGCGCAGCAGAGTTTGCTCATACCTCAAACTTGGCATGGCAACAAAATACCCAATTCCACCTGTTCCTATGAGCGTTCGGGAGATCGGAACTGTCATATGTAAATCACAATCAGAATTTGTATTTTTTTTTGTCTCATTTTTGCTTTGCATTATACTCCGCAGCTTTTAGAGGATAAAATATTCACTGATATCTCTTTCCGAGACTATAAATGATCCAAATTATCGAACAGCAATTTCTTTAATATAGCCAATGACAGATGACAGTAAATGTTGTGTTGCATTGATTCAGCCCCTGGACACGGACGGTATAACTTTCCACCAATAGCCCGCGCGACCGATTGCGAATGGGCAAACCAAAGACGTATGAGATTTCTATTTTTCATTTTCTTGTGGGGGCATAGGAAAAGGCGCGGCATTTCGAAATATTTACTGTCTATTGAAAAATTCGATTGGTATATTTTAATTGCAGCAACTTATTTTAGCTTAGATTTCCATAAGCAAATACAATCGTTGTTCCAATATTATATGGCAAAGCAAATATAGTGCAGGCAATAGTGTATCGCAGGAAAGTGGAGTTATTGTATACATATATGCAAATACTTACATATATCCAAAACAATACTATTCATATCTGCAAAACACTCAATTGTACCATACATGGAAATTTTTTTAAAAAAGTAATTATTACATGAATAGTTAGCCATTCGACTGAAGTATATTAAATAAAGCAAATGTAGTATAGTTAAAGAATTTTCTTAATCAAACTGATATAGTAATTTTATTTGGTCTGAATTTTTTATGGTCTGAGTTTAATGGATATTTACTTTATAGTTAGCAGGGTGAAGCGATCAGTATCGCAAATCATATTGTCTCTTATAAACGAATTGAAACACTGCACGGAACAAGAGCCTCCCTCTTTCTTTTACAACCGGACTTGGGACACGGCTTTGGCGAAATTACGGCTCTCGTCCTGTTTCTTTGCATCAAATAAACTTCTTTCATATCTCCGATCATGCAATTTTTAGCCGTGAATATAAATAATTCCTTATATTGTTTATAAATAATTCCTTATATTCTACATTCCTTTAAAATGAAACATGCTGGACTATTAAACAAAATGGTAAATATATAGCATGTGATCTCGGGCCACAAAATATCAGAGTAAATGCAATTTCCTACTTACAGACAAATCATCTTCTATCAAAGTGCACTTTTTTTGAATTGGGGAAATTTTATGTGGACCAAGGGATAGCATCAGTAAATGGGATCTACCGTATCAAACATAACATCTCGTGATTTTTCTCTTATTCTTTTTATTACTACGTACTACTTTTACTACGTACATCTTGGTTAGGCTCACCTACATCAGCTTTAAAGTTAAAAGAGGATACAGAAGAGGAAAAAACGGAATTGAAGGAGCAATTAAACGTAGTAAGGAATGAATTAGAAGAAATAAAAAAGAAGCAAGCTCAACCAAGTTATACCTTAAACCAACTATATTAATTTCAAAGCCAATTTTTTCTTTAGAAGCTAGATATATTTTCATTTCTTGACAGCTACCGATATTTTGAAAGTAATTTGCCTCTTTTCAGTGATCGTTTAGTCTAGATTAATAGACGTTGCAGAGACTGATAAACACTGGGGAAGTGGACAATAACTGCTTAGCTTCAAAAAACTAAATCGTACTATAAATCAGCATATTTAGCTTCATCTTTTTAGGGCAACGTATACAAATTTTAGACCTTCAAACAATATCGTAAAAAATAATTGCCAATCGCCGAATTCAACAAAAATCGACCACAAAATACAACAAAACAAACGAAAAAATACACGTCACATACATAGTGTTGCGGATTAATTTGATGTATAAAAACTCGATTACAATGTTATAATCTACAATTGTATTGCAATGTCTCGAATCTACTAACTGTTTATACGAATTACAGTATGATATACAAATGATATGAATGATATACAGAATGATATACAAATACGAATTTAGTTTCAAATTGATTTGATGTATATAAACTCAGTAGTTATGTTATAATTATAATTGTTGGTAATGTTTCGAATCTACTACCTGTGGTCCGAATTACAGCCTTTTTTTTTGATATACCAATCCCACGTTGCCGCTAATCTCAAAAACCTCCAGCTACTTCACTCGACCGCCGACACCGTAAAAAAGAACTTGTTTTCTCCATTTCACTTCCCATGGACGGAACATCGTTTTTGGAACGTCGAAAACGTTCCAAGTCGACTTCCAAGTGAAGTGCCATCTACAGACCAGCATCAGCGGACTATTTTGAATTCGTTCGATAGCAATCGGTGACATTCTCCCGGGCCTTGAAACGTTTCTGCGTTTCTAAATGACTTGGGGAATGAACTGTGACCGGTGATTATAAACCTCCTGAAATCCAGGCTGAGAACGCGCCACCTCGACATGTTAACATGAAATTAAAGTTAGATTACTATTTGTTCAAAAATTCGTACATGATACTTGGTGAGGATCCGATCAGATGCGTTCCAGTTGCATTCGCAGCGGTTATGTTAATCAAATAGTTTGTGACGACTGGATTGTGGTTGATGTGTATGCTGCTCGTGGCATTTCCTCCTGACGGGCAACGCAACATCCTGCTACGAGGGGTTATTGTTAATGTGGCGCCCCGACTCGCCACCTCGAACATTAGGAAAAATGAAAAGAAATGAAAAACTTCGAAATAAATAGTGAATTCAGTGTCGCATCATTATGTGGTTAGACTTATGTGTAAGGATTTATATATGTATGTGATGTATCCTTATATGTATTTTTATTTTTCGTGTGAGTTGTACTTATTGTTGGTTTTGGTTTCTTGTCGTAATGATGTCCCTTTGTTCGGGTAGTGGACAAACTTTCTGAATCGGGCGTCGTAGTATGGAAGAGGCGGTTTTAATGTCCACTACTCGGACTAGGCCATCTGCCCCTGGATGAGTTTTGGTGATTCGGCCCATCAGCCATTTAAGTGGGGGAAGACGTTCGTCCTTGATGATAACTAACTGCCCGACCTGTAGATTTTTTTGTGTTTGCTGCCATTTTGCACGCTGTTGTAGCGTATGTAAGTATTCTGTCTGCCAGCGTTTCCAAAAGTCTTGTTGTAATTTTTGTACCAGAATCCATCGTCGAAGACCAATTGCATTAGCTTCCAGTAGATCATCTTGTGGAGGAGCGGTGATTGCGCGTCCGATCAAAAAATGACCTGGTGTTAGTGGAGTTAGCTCTGTTGGGTCATCGGTTAATGGACTTAGCGGTCTTGAGTTAAGACAGGCTTCAATCTGTGTCAGCACGGTTGCGAACTCCTCGTAGGTGAGGGTGACATTTCCTACTACTCTTCTCAAGTGATGTTTAACGGAACGAACTCCAGCTTCCCATAAGCCTCCAAAGTGTGGTGACGCAGGAGGGATAAACGACCATGTTATCCCATCCGTAGCTAACAATTCAGCAACTTCTGATCTAATCCTTTTCTGACTTGCCACAAATGTTTTCTCCAATATCGTTTTTGCTCCTATGAAATTTGTGCCACAGTCGGAATATATATTCTTGCAGAGCCCTCTTCTTGCAATGAACCGGCGAAGAGCGGCTAAGAAGGCCTCAGTGGTGAGATTGCTTACCACTTCCAAGTGGATTGCTTTGGTCGCCAAACAGACGAATAGAGCGATGTAGCCCTTGTACGTCTTCGTACCACGGCCCTTTGACATGCGTAGTGAAAAGGGTCCTGCGTAATCGATCCCTGTGTTTGTAAATGCAGGAGCTGGGTTGATTCGTTCCTTTGGTAAGTTGCCCATCATTTGAGTGGAAGTCGTCTTGGACCATCGGAAACATTTCATGCAATTGTGTATGTAAGCCTTGACAGAGTTGCGTAATTTTGGGGCCCAATACGTTGTTCGAATACTATTGAGTGTGGCGGTTAGTCCTCCGTGAAGGGTTTTAAGATGGTGGTGTACGATGATCAACCTTAAGAGATGACTTCCGTGTGGGAGAATTACCGGGTGCCGTTCGTCAAAGGTGATGTCGGCGTTTTGTAATCGACCGCCAACTCTTAGTATCCCAAATTGGTCCAAAATCGGTGTGAGAGCTTTGATTTTGCTCTGCTTGTTGACTGTGCCATGTAATTTTAGAGCAGTGATCTCGTCAGTGTAGTATTTTTTCTGAATAGTCTGGTACCAATATGTCGAAGCGGAGTTCAGCTCGTAAGTTGTAAGATATGAGCTGCTATTGTGGGTCTTCTGCCGGATGGAGTTATTAATGAATCGGAGGCAGTATGCGGTTACTCGTATGAGACGATTAAACGAAGAGAATTTGGTGAGATCCAGTAGTTGTTTTATACTGTGAATTTGTGTTGTTAAAGCAGTTGGCTTTCGAATTTCCTGTGTCGTGTCATATAGTTGGTCAATGGGATCTTGCTGTGTGAATGATTGTAGCCACGTCGGTCCTTGCCACCATAATGTGGATGTAGACAGATTTTCCGCGGTCAAGCCTCTGGTTGCAAGATCGGCGGGGTTATCCGATGAATTAACATGATGCCATATTGAAGTCGGAATTAGTTTATGTATTTGACTGGTCCGATTTGCCACAAATGTCTTCCAATTACAAGGGTGTTTTGATAACCATGCTAATACTATGGTCGAATCTGACCAACAGTAAACTGGGGTTTTATGTAGTTGCAGTGCTGACACAATTTTTGCCATTAGCTTTGCCAACAAGGAGGCACCACATAACTCCAGACGAGGAAGAGAGATTGTCTTGATTGGCGCAACCTTGGTTTTTCCCATTAAAATGCTCACCTTTCCTTTAGATAAACTCCTGGTGGAGGTTCTTAAATACACTGCCGCAGCGTAAGCACGTTCTGATGCGTCACAAAATCCGTGTAACTCAATCCGCGTACTACTCGTGGTGTGCAGCCAGCGAGGAACTTTTACTTGCTCTAATTGCTGTAAATTGTTTCGGAATTGACACCATTCCGTTTGGATTTGGTCTGGAAGCAATTGATCCCATTCTATACTTAGTAGCCATAATTTTTGTAGCAGCAGTTTTGCTGTGATTATGACTGGTGCATACCATCCTAGGGGATCAAATAGTCTTGCGATGTATGATAATATGATTCGTTTAGTGGGTGTCTTGCTGTTGGACTCCAGGGAAAATTTGAGTGACAGTTCGTCTCGTGTCCGATGCCACTTGAGTCCTAAGGCGTTTACCGTCGAAGTGATCGTGTCTCTGATTTCAACTGTGTCTGACTGTAACCTATCTCTTTCTGACACATTCTGAATCACTGTGGGATCATTAGATGTCCATTGACGCAGATGAAATCCACCCTGGCTAAGTAACTCGATGAGTTCTCGCTGTAGTTGCATGACCTTATCTGAATCCTTTCCCCCGCTCAGTACATTATCTACGTACAACTCCTGTGACAATGTTTTGGATGCGAGTGGAAAGTTTGCGCCATCGTCTTCTACCAACTGTTGAACTGCCCGCATGGCCAAAAAGGGGGCGGAATTCACTCCAAAAGTTACAGTATTCAGTCTGTAATGTTGAATGGGTTCTGACGAACTTTGTCGCCATAACACTCGTTGAAAGTTCCGGTCTGATTTAGCAATTAAGACTTGCCTATACATTTTTTCCATATCAGCTGAGAAAACAATTCGGTGCATTCTCCACCGTGTTATGATGTCGGAGAGATCTTGATGCAGGCTAGTACCGACGTAAAGATGATCATTCAGCGAATTTCCATTGTCAGTTTTGCAAGATGCATTGAATACTACCCGTAATTTTGTGGTGAGACTCGTTTCTTTGACTACCGCGTGATGAGGCAAATAATAATTCGGAGCGGTGTCCACTTCTTCCTCGGGTATCTTCTCCATATGTTTTAAATCGAGATATTCATCTAAACATCGATGGTAGTCAGCGTTCAGTTGGGGATTTCTGCTCAATCTTCGTTCGAGTGAAATAAGTTGTGAGTAAGCCGTTGCAAAGGACGATCCAAGATTTTCAGAGGATGCTTTAAATGGTAATGAGACGATATACCGGCCTTGAGTGTCTCGTTTATGCGTAGCTTTGAAATGTTCCTCACATCGGCTAGTATCATCGTTGACATTTGACGCAGCTTCCACTTCTTCAAGCTCCCAGAATCTACGAAGTTGTGAGTCGAGTTCCACCCGATTGAAGAACGAATGAACGTGAACAAATGTTTGTGGTTGACAGTGAACTGGGCCCAACAATATCCAGCCTAAGGCTGTGTTCTGCGCAATCGGAGCATTATGTGCTCCTTTCCTGAGCCCATCTTTGATGATAGCTGGGTATACATCTGAACCCAGTAGGATGTCGATTTTACCCGGCTGGTAATACAGAGGATCAGCTAGCTCAAGATTTCGGAGATGCTTATACTCAACTAAGGGAAGTGTAGAGTGTGGTAGTCGATCTGTCAGTGAAGGAAGAACCAGTGCCTCCAATGGCAGGAGAAAGTCATTAGACAACCTAGATCCCAGTTCCAGTTGCACGACCTTTTGCACGCTTCCTGTTGTAGTTTTCCCGATCCCGGAGATCTTGATTTCATGAGTGATCGGCAATGGTTTGAGCCGCAGGCGTTGCATGGCAGCTGTGGAAATGAAGCTGACTTGTGAACCGGTGTCGATCAACGCTCTCATTGTAAGATTAATCCCGTTGGATGATACCTTGATCAATGCGGTTGACAGAAGTACCGAGTCGATTGAGTGACTGGCTAACAGGGACGTTACCGGTTTAGTGTTCCCTGGGCCGTTTGGGTGGGAAGGACTAGACAGAGTATATCCGTGGAGCAGTGAATGATGGCGTCGACCACAGTGAGCGCATCCTTGTTTGCTTGGACAGTTCTGACTTTGATGGTCCGTGCTTAGGCAATTAAAACACAGATTGTTGGCTTTGACAATCTGTCGCTTCTGATCCAGAAGTAGAGATCGAAAAGAAAGACACTTGCGGATAGAGTGGTTCTGTTGGCAACAGCAGCATGTAGTATTGCGTACAGAAGCTAAGGCCTGTATTGGCCGTTTGTTAGGTTTGGTGATCGGCGGCATGATGATGGCCTCTAAAGTACGAAATCGCGATTCGAGAAAATTTAGATATTCGATGAGAGTTGGTGGTTCAGTCGTGCTACTAAGTCGCTGCTCCCATTGAAGACGCGTTTCAGGAGGTAATCGTTGTGTTTGAGCATGTATAATGGCCAAATCCCAGTTTTTTACATCAATTTTCAGCGATTGAAGTGATGCTAGGCTCTCTTTCGTGGCATCATAGAGACTTCGGATCGATGTTGCGGTATCGGTTACAATTGGTTTGCTTTCAAATAAAATTCCCATTTGCGCACTGATTAATAATCGTCTGTTTTCATAACGCTTTACGAGTGCCTCCCAGGCGGGTGCATAGTTTGAATCGCATATAGAGTATGCACGAAGCAATTGGTCTGCTTCCCCAGAAACTGTGCTTCGCAAGTAGTGGAGTTTTTGAACATTAGAAAGTGATTGGTTGTTACCGACCAATGCTGCGAACATGTCTCGGAATGACTGCCATTCAGAATATCGACCGTCGAAATTGGGCAATTGAACAGTAGGCAACGAGATAGTTGCGGGGCCAACAACGCTACAATTTTCAAAGTTGCGAGACGAATTATTCACTTCAGAGGATTGTTCGGAACTGAAGCTGCTTATCATGTCCCGGAAACGACCTGAGTATTCATAATATATCTCTTCATATTTGGAATACATGTCACTAGTAAAATACGGAAGAGTTCTGTTCGTCGTGTCTGCGCACATCACAATTTTTTGGTGATTATCGGAAAATTCTTTCCAAAGATCAGTTATGCCTTCGAGACGGCCGTTCAAATAACCTAACGTGCAATTGGCCTTGGAGCATTTTTTGAAGTTGGAGATAAATCGATCGAAGGAATCGATCGTCACCATTTGAATCTTCATCTGCGTTTCGATGGTGGTCGTCATAATGACCGAAAAATGCACTCGATCGATTGTTCGAGAATTGGTAGCTGACACCGAGTCTATCTAGTTTATTTGGGCGTGAATCGCGATGGTTGATAAATCAAGTACGAACAATTCTCGTTTAATTCTCACTAAGATTCTATTATACCGTTTGTGAAATCTAAATTTCCATACAATTAGCGGAATGTTATCAATACCGTTTTCTTTGTAGCTCGGTGATTTCGGTACACCAATCTTTACTGTCGGATTTAGCGTTTGATTTGAGAATCTGGCACCTACACCTTTTCAAACCATTCATACATTTCACATTCACTATACCACTCATGCACGACACTGTTTTCATGCGAAGATTAATTTCAGTTGCGGATAAAAAAATTATCCGGTTCGAAGGACCATTTAATGTTTCGAATTAATTTGATGTATAAAAACTCGATTACAATGTTATAATCTACAATTGTATTGCAATGTCTCGAATCTACTAACTGTTTATACGAATTACAGTATGATATACAAATGATATGAATGATATACAGAATGATATACAAATACGAATTTAGTTTCAAATTGATTTGATGTATATAAACTCAGTAGTTATGTTATAATTATAATTGTTGGTAATGTTTCGAATCTACTACCTGTGGTCCGAATTACAGCCTTTTTTTTGATATACCAATCCCACGTTGCCGCTAATCTCAAAAACCTCCAGCTACTTCACTCGACCGCCGACACCGTAAAAAAGAACTTGTTTTCTCCATTTCACTTCCCATGGACGGAACATCGTTTTTGGAACGTCGAAAACGTTCCAAGTCGACTTCCAAGTGAAGTGCCATCTACAGACCAGCATCAGCGGACTATTTTGAATTCGTTCGATAGCAATATATTTGTAGTGTCTAGCAAAATATTATTAAATTAATAAGGATGAAATAAAATTCACTTAAGACTGAAGATTCAAATACAATTAATTAATTCAACTTTTTTCAATCAACCATCACAAATCGAATAAAGTTTAATTCTGATGATTTAAATTTTCTTGTCTTAGCTCGTAATTATCATATATATATACTAAACAAAGAATTAACCTTGTTATAATTCTATCTCTGAATATTATCATTCATTACATTAAACTTCTAAATTTTATTCAATTTACATGTTATATAAAAAGACTCCGGGATTATCCTGATTACACCACACGGTACAATAATGTGTACAACAGAACTTTTGACAACAAACTCAAAGTTCCATTTTATCTAACTAATATTCTGTTTACAATACAATACAAACAAAGTAAAATTAACATATAAATCATACAATTAATAATTCACCTTTCAATTTCTTCTTCTTTCTAAACGTTAATACATATATTCTACATAAAAATTCCATAAGATTACAATCTAATAAGCGACAATGCTGGATTCTACGACATTCATCTTAACCGATAACTTTTTGCAGTTATCGTAACAATACCAATTCAGTCGTTATTGTTGCTTTTGTTGTTTATTGTGGTGTTGGTGGCAATTGGTGAATAGACTATGAAACGTATGTGTACGTGCAGCGGTGTCGATTCATATATTTTTTGCAAAATGCCATTTACAAGAAGCAAACATGCATTTCACTTCCCTGTTATAGGTTCGCTTCAATCGACATCACTTGATTCTGATATAATGCCCGTGTTCCATTATTACTATTTAGTACTCGCAAGTACTTCTGTCAACTTCCAACTACTCGCGCTCTCGTTCCCGAGTAGTTCATGAGTAGTTGCGCCTTTTTTTGCCGTGAGATGGTTATTTAGTTGTCAATAGGTAGTTTTGGTTTTTTCATGGTTATATTGAATGTTTTGGTAGTTAGGAAATTAGAAATAGCCCTCATAATGTGTAGAAAGATAAAAGAGTTAATTTTCTGCTAGTTGTTTTTATATTCTTTATCGATTGTGGTAGTTTATACTTGTTATTTTCTCCCTTTATTTTCAACTGTTTTACATTTGAAAACTGCATATAATTTGACAGGTTAGAATCTACTCGTATGAACGAAGATGGCGTTCCTTTTGTGCTCTACTCGCAAGTACTTGCAAGTACTAATTAGTAAAAATGGAACACGGCAAATGTCATCCTCATCGATAACGCTCACCTGATCGGATGATTGGTCGAATGATCGCACCGAATACGATGAAGGCTGCAATCATAGGCGCGCCGTAGGGGGGGCCAGGGGGGGCCGGGACCCCCCCAAACCCTAGGCTGGCCCCTCCCAGAAAAACAAATATTTCTAACAGCAGACACTTAAGTTTTCGCCTGTTTGGTTTTTGTTGTTACAGCAAGAGTGCAGTAGTAGTAAGCCTATACCAAACCGTACACACTACTTATAACATAGAAACTGTGTTATTTGTTGTGTTAATTACGGTGTTATGGGACTTATCTCGAGAAAATATTTAATTTCGACAAGTTATACGTTAAGAAAAAGACGAATAGCGCCTCGCCAATCATCCTTTTTTAATTAAGAATATCTGTTCATTTCTACTAGGCAATATACAGGTATTTATATAAGAATACTTTTATAAACTGGTGTTTGGTGCAATTATGTTTTTCACAAAACATAGTCTGGGTATTCAAATGGTAGGCAACAATGTAATTAACATACATAGAATACAATTTTCGAAGTCATTTGGAGAATAAAAATTGCATCCCTGCTACTTTTATGCTATCTATTCAAGACAATGTTGTTTATATTGAGCAATTTTTGCTGCGCTTACTCTTTCTTGATGGGATCATGTACAATTACCATATTCATACCTAACATTAATCAAAACAAACACAGTCTCATTCCATATTTGAGAGCATGTTTCTTTGACTTTTGCGTATGATAAAGTGTACTTATTAAGTTTAAGTCAAAAAGTCCATACTGAATAGCTCGGAAAGCCCAATATTGCTGCTGTAAACCTTTTGATACCACCACAACAAAGACTATACCGAATTCGCATCCCGTTCAAATAACTTACCCTATAACTTTTGATCCATTGAAAGCGTTGGAAGTTATACGAAAAAAAGGTGTTTGAGTTACCTTCCGCGAATGTGTTAAATTTTTTGAAATTGAAATATTTTCGGCTTATTTGCACTACGAAATCATTATTTTTTGAAAATTTAATAGTACCGATTTCCGGGACAAAAATGTTGATGCTGGCATCGCGAGATACCGTAAACGGAAGTTCCAGGTGCTAAAAATATAAATAATTCGGTGAAGGATTACGATTTTTTTGCGATTGGGAATTTTAGAAGTTTAGATTAGACTGTATAAATATAGTATCAAATTCATCAATCATTTGCATTTTATTCTAAATGCCGATAAAAATACCAGAGAGTCAATGGTGTGGAAGATTTGTGTTTACGTACTTATGATAGCTACACGGTTGTCCAGACATTTCAAAATGACAGAAACTTATTTTTTATACCCATTGATGCGTCTTGTAAATTTCGTGATGATCTGATGACTCGGTGGATCACAATGCGAAATTTTCCATCGAATTTGCATTGTCGCCAAAAATACACCAGAATTTCAGCTCAACCAAACTTCGCGATCCGGATAAATTATCCGGATAGTAAAATTCATCCACAATATCTTCAAGGACATATTGCATACAATCACCAAAACTCTACAATAATCACACTCTACACTCAGAAAAATGTCATTTAATAGAATCAAATTGAAATCAAAAATTCAATGATGAAAAATTTTGATTTGAAAAGAACATTTTTATAATAAAGTAGAATTCAAATAAGATTCGCTTTTTATTTCAAAGTGATTTCAACTTTTGATTTAAAGTGATTCTAAAAAAGTGTTAAGGGGTGAAATTTTTCTGAGTGTAATAGTGCTTGGAAGACAGTAAGTGATATGGTGTTTGAACAGTCTTGGAATATTGTCAAGATGAACCGAAATTATTTGGAAAAGGCTATCGACCTTACGACGTGTCTCAGTTGCCAAGGACTTGCTTTCAGAGGACATGATGGAAGTGGTCCCAGTGATAACCGTGCATTGTTTTTTTGGAATTTTGTGAATTATTCCCGAAGCATGATTTAACTTTTGAAAAACATTTTAAAAACAAGGTTGCGGACTACTGTAGTGGCAAAACACAAAATGAGTTAATAAAAACAATTGCTGAAATCGTTCGCGAGGACATGACAGCTGAAATAAAAGAGTGCGGACTGATATCCATTATGGCAGACGAAACAAGGGTCCACAAAAAGGAACAGATAATTCATGTGTAATTCATACTTACCATTCACATTATATGTATATAGTAGTAGCTCATACGTAATCACAGACACGAAGTTTATTTGATAATGCATTATTCATTACCAAATAACAAACAATAAATTAATAAACATATAATGTATTAGTAAATTATATAAGTTGTATGAACAGTACGTGTACCTTACGGAAGACAAAATTATCGCTTGTTTTGAGCCTTTCGGTCCCTGGCCCCAGCCAGATTTTAGACCACGGCACGCCTATGGCTGCAATACTTCGATATTCGAATCTGAGTCCCATTCGTCGAATTCGATATCATCATCACCTCGCCCGTATGCTGTTTTAACAATAAAATTTAATTATAAATGAATAGGAAACATTTTTCTAGGTTTTTGATTAATAAACAGCTAGTTTTTTTCAAAATTTTCTTGGATAATTTTTTAAACATTAAAATCATAGTAAACATGAAAATCATAGTAGTAAATCACATTAAAATTTTTTAAACATTAAAATCATAGACGACACTTACCCTCGATATATTTTCCAAAGACCTTTGGTAGTAAGGCTTTCGCCTTGTCAATATCTTCCTTCGTGCACTCTACTTTGTCGAGCCCTGTGCAAGAAAAATGAAATAGTTTGGATTTAATGATGTGTTATTGTCAAATTTTTCGAAGCAATTATTGGAGAAATTTTGTTTTTATGAAATATTAAGAACCAATCAAAAGGTATAGAAATGTTTTGATTGCAATACTATCAGAAATTGAATTTTATTTAAGTGGTTTCGGAAAGTATGCGCCGTTTCTCATCAGACATCAGCTCATTCAAGCTTTGGAGCAGATACATGCTATGATATTGCAGACAGGAAGGGAAAAAGCTGATCGCGTTTAGCAAACACGAAAATGATATTTAAAAAAAAACAAGCTGCATGAAATTGAGCTGCTTAGTACAGCAGTTTCTGTTTATAAGCAAATGGCTCACTTTCACTTTCATAAAATTTTAATACAACAAAAGATAATTCCACTTGTATATTCAAACAATTTCCCCACATCAAAAATTTAGGTATTGCAAAGCCTATGAAAATTAAATAAAACATTTTTATTTGCGGACAATATGAATTCAACCAAAGTATGGTTAAAAAATGCTAAATATATATATATATATATATATATATATATATATATATATATATATATATATATATATATATATATATATATATATATATATATATATATATATACATATATACACATATATATACATATAAACATATATACGAATTGAAATGATTGAAAATTTTACTTACTGAAGAAAACTCAAAACTTGTGTCTGCTGCACCTCGCATTGGATCGTTAATAGGATAAGCCTGTGGAAATTAAATAATATACTGTTATTGGCGGACGATATGATTTCGAGCATACTTGGCAAATGTTAAATACATAAATATGCACACACCTATATATATATATATATATATATATATATATATATATATATATATATATATATATATATATATTTATATATATATACATACATACATATATATATATATATATATATATATATATATATATATATATATATATATATATACATATACATACATATATATATATATATATATATATATATATATATATATATATATATATATATATATATATATATATATATATATATTTATATAGATATAGTATAAACGAATTGCAATAATTCAAAATATTACTTACTGCAGAAGGCTCAAAGCTCATGTCTGATGCACCTGTAACAGGGTCGTTGATAGGATAAGCCTGTGGAAATTAAACAATACACTGTTATTGGCGGACAATGTGAATTCGAGCATACTTTGCAATTGCTTGAGCTTAGTTTGAAAAACTCAATTTCAATAGCTTGTGTAAGTTTGCACTTATTGAATCAATGATTAGATTAACTTGCTTGGATTGTTCTACCTTTTTAAGCAAAGTATTTTACGTGAAAGTCCAATGTTCGCATTAGTAGAATATTTATTCAATTGTTTTATCTATCTGTCGAGGCTGGTACACATAAACAAATGTAGGCAAATATAAGTAAGTTCTTGAAATCGTTGAAAATAATGGCATATGGGTGTCTGTCGAGGGGTTGAAATATATGTTGTATCTAAATGAATAATTTTGTTTTTCAAATGAAAGAATTTGCCGCACTTAGTAATTTTCACTGAATCAATCATATAGAATAATTTGATATATAAGAGCTTGATTGGCGAAAAATAAAGCAATCACTTTTTGGGGTTTTATCAGACCACTTGTGTTTCAAATGATTCATATTCGGCTATACCATTAGTAGACGGATTTGTATACGGCTGCTAGCGTGCCGATAAAAGAATCTGAATATATATCCAAAGAAAAATAATAAATATATATCCAAACAAAAACTTACCGAACTATCCATACAAGCACCCGTTAGCTCAGCAGCTAAGTTTCTTCTTGTTTCAATGTTCTGAAAGCGGCAATTTTATAAATCAAATTTAAGCTCAAGGAAAACGTTATAATTGCTTACGCATGATTTCCCTTCAACCGCGATAGGAACTGCATTAGCAGTGAGAATTGTCCGGTTACCTAGTCGAATGAAGCACTCGGTTTTAAAATGCTCCGAACAAATCACAGCTTGTTTTATTTAGATGCAGTTCCGGCAAACCCAACGCGCTTTTCCACACACATTGCTCGAGCTCGTTTTTCGGGAATCTAAAAGATATTGACGACAAAGTTAGTTTTATATCATCTTGCCCCAAAGTTATCAACATTTGCAACGCCTTTAATACGAAAGAGCACAAAGTGTCATGGCGACCACCAAATTGTTGACAAATTTAGAAACATTGAAAAATGATTACTTTTAACAGGAAAAGACGCTTTCAATGATTGATTTTAAGCTTAAACCTTATATTGATCACTTACTTGTGAAAAGAAACCCCGGAAGGTTTGAACTGCTTCCGATTTTCGCAACTTGGCACAAAGCACTTCATTGTCACTTTCTGCCTTTTTCTCTGACTGTCACTGCAAAAAAATACACAAATATACGATCACTATTCACATCTGCACATATTTCAAACATTTTTACCTTGAATTTTTAATTCGGAAATTCACAAAGTTAACTTTTATTTTTGCGCGCACAAAACCACTGCACAACTCACGTGTTTCACCGTACTTGTCAGATTGACAATGAGAGCGAAATGGCGGAAAATTGAGGGGAAATGCTTAGATTTGACAATGAGTAGACAAAAAATTACTACCATCCCCTTCAATGTAAATATTATGGGCATGTCCACTCCATTTCTACTATCTATCCTATACTATCTATACTATACTATCTCACTGCATATATACTATACTATCTCACTGCATTGATTGTTACTCGTTCCACCAACAAAACTTGGCAGCAAATGTTGGTTGCATTCTTTGAGTATAAAGATATTAAGAGTCGCAATAACGCAAGCAGACTGTCTTCATTTTACCAAGATTTCACCCATACTATGAAAATTTACGAACATTCGGACAAATTGTTCGGGGCGTAGATGAATGGCTCGTTTCGGGTGTAGGGGCTTGGCGCGGAAATTTGAATATATATAAATGTTGTGCGTATGAATATTCAAGTTTCAATATTCTTTATACTAAATAAATAAAGAATTAACTACTATATACATATATACATATACACACATATATATATATATATATATATATATATATATATATATATATATATATATATATATATATATATATACATATAAATAATTATATATATA
>OX376372.1:103538392-103610152 GCA_947369275.1 Nemotelus nigrinus
AGATTTTAACAAAATTTACACAGTACTTGGATGTTAGTCTATGTAACATTAGATTGAAAAATTGGTATAGGGCTGGCAGCTGTGGTGATTTTTGTCTTATAAATCTTGCAAATTTGCTCAGGAAAATTAAGCTTTTTTCCCTTAAACTTCCGGTCCAGTGTAGAAATCAAAACGAATTTCATGCAGTAAATGGACCTTTATGTAGACCAAATGTCGTAGAAATTTCGTAGAAAAATCATGAAAGGGCTGCCAGCTATGACCATATTTGTAATTTTGTAGAATTTCTTTACTGAGCGATTATGTCATTAGATTTGCAATTGAGAATGATCCTGCAATGAAAATGTACAACAAATATTAACGTTTTAAAAATTTGAAAAGTTTTGAAGGTTTTAGCCCTAAAATTCTGTTCACCCGTATACCTTCCAGCGCAGTGATTCAATCGAAACGAAATTGACTGTGTGGGTTTATTTTAACGTGAAGCAGATTTGGCAGATATGGTATATGTTTTTCTGCTGATGCAGGCTATTATTATTGTCCCAACAGATGCTTCAAATAACGTACTCATATGCAAAGCATTAACGATAAAAATAAGAAACCAATTTTTAAATTTCCTGTATTTTGAACATTTTTCGGATTGCAGCCTCAAACAACGTTTAACCGCTGAAACTTTCGATGAAATCCTCCGATGAGAACGAATGAGAACGATAAGTTGATTTAAGTATGAGCTTGTTAAGGTTAACTTTTTGCTGCTTCATTGGAAAATTATTGTCAGGACTGAACATTTTCATCATTTGTGTTATAGTTTAGTTTTTTTGTCACTCAAAGACAATTTTTTCGAAAATTAGTTTTCTAGCGGTTCAGGTGCGCTAGAGTTTTTTTTTGTTGTAGTAACTAAGGAATAGATTAATGTTTTTGATGAGTAATTATTTTAGAAATATTTTACATTTTTTACATGAGGTGCTTGAGCTAAGGCTAATTCGCTTTTTCATTTCTATTTCAGCTGCTCTACCGGAGGTTATTTTGCGGAACTGTAGGAATTGCTCCCCTCAGCAGGCTCAGAACGCTGCGAAATTGACAAATTTTTTACAAACACGCTATCCAGATGTCTGGGCAATGCTGATAAGGAAATACAGAGGTGTCTAGAGGCCCACTTTCATGACGAGATACCGAAGTAATATCACCGAACAGAGCAAAAAATATTTTCAAACGCCAGGCCACAACGATATAAGAATAAAATGAAACAATAATAGAAACTATGAACAGAGATTTAAAAAGTCCCATGTGCTAAAATCTAATCTGAATTATTGCTTCATTTAAATAATTATTGTTTAATGTTCAAAATGTTTAACAATTATTGTCTAATGTCTCATAAGCCCGAATTTTTGCACTTGAATACGTATTGAGTCCCCGATTTTTACGAATTTCAATGTTTGACCCAAAATAGAGATGTTATCTCTGTTTAAAATTATGATAAATATATCCGAATCTATTTTTGAAAAATATTGCGTATTTATTTCTAAATCTAAATCTAAATCTTGTGATGGGAGGTATAAACGCCGCCACATGTTACGCTTGGAGGACGCGTCGGAAAAAAAACAAAAAAAAAACACCACAGTGAACAGGGACAAATGTATGTATAACATTGATTACATAAAATAAACTACATAAACACAAGACGCAAAGATGCTCACCGTGGCAGGATTCCATGTACCTCACTGCCTCTCTCCTTCCGTCGACATCATCCGCAACCCGCGATTGTGGCTCTAAAGCTCGGGAACCTCACTGCTCCCATCAAAACACACAATTCGCACACAATGCTGAACTTACACATTGCTATCCGTCACCGAAAACGCACCCAAATGGCTCTGATGACCACTTGACTTCATCAGATTGGCATATTATAGCCTTCCATTTAACCAGCGGAAAACCTAAAGGAAACAGGTCACTCCTATGCTCGACAAAGGAACTTACCGCAGAAGATTCCCAGACTGACGAACAGACTACACTTTTTTTCTCTTGGAAAAGTTCAGCCACTACACGGCGCCTTCTCGAACCAGCACTTGCAAACTGCGCTCGCAGTCACCTCATGAACCAATCGTTACCTGGAGAATGGCATGCAATTAAAGCCGAAATGCCGAAAATTCGTGGAAACATCTCGCAAAACAAAAATCAATGGCAACTGACATGTTTATGTCGATGACATCAAGCATCTGACAGATCGACCAGGCAATGGGTAGATCGGCTGCAAAGGTGTGCAGTGTGCAGACCGGCTGTAAATGAAACGCCGGCGATGTGGAGAAACATCGCAAGCAGCAACTTGAATTCACGCCATCGCAACGAAAGGTGAATGCCCGGCGGTAAGGTGCATTCACCCTCAACGCATGAAAAGAAATGTTCATGAGAGCCGCAATGGAACTAGAGGGACCCCGTAGATAGAAGGGATCAAAGGAAGCTTCGAGCAAAGTGGCAGGGCGATGCCATGGTTCTTTTTCGATCTAGGAACGACACGGTGAGGATCAGAGTTACGAGCAATATCAGCGGAATAGTCTGTGTTCTTCTTTTTCTTTTTCTATCTGGTACTTGGTTAGAGGACGACGATCGCTTGCGGTGGTGGAAAACGAAGGATAATAAGTCAAGATCGAGAGCGAATATTGGTGCATCGGCGAACGAACCAAATTGCGTACTGGAGCACTTTGAACGATTGAGGCGGCGGCAGCGACTCACAAAAAAAACGAAATCCTGGAAATGCCGAACATTCGAGCAACGTAGGAGACAAATAAGTCAAGATCGAGAGCGACTATTGGTGCATCGGCGAACGAACAAAATTGCGTAGTGGAGAATTTTGAACGATTGAGGCGGCGGCAGCGACTCACAAAATCGAAATCGTGGGAATCCCCAGCATTCGACTAACGTAGAAGACAAAATTCTCCACGGTTCCTGTTAAGGCTGATTCAGGTACGTGCCACTCGATTCATTTAATTCATTCAATAAAATTAGTACGAAAGGGCGAAAATTAGAATTAAGTAAGTTTGTAAGGTAGCAGTAAAAGTAAAGTAGTGGAAAAAATTCGTGCCCACACGTATAGTTTGCGTGTAGACGTAAGTTTCGGTAGCTTAATCGCGGCGCCGTCGTATGTAGGAAAAAACAACCTTGTGCCGGTAAGTGTTCGAATATCTTGGAAACAAAAGAATCGTTGTACAATATTGTAACGCTGCGGTGTATGAGAGTCGGGGCTTATTCCCCTTTGGTATCTTTTAGCGACACACCTAACTTCGCGGCCACGGACAAATTAGTTCGAACGTCTCGTTCGAAACGAGTGACGCCGAACTAGCCCCCATCTCCAGAGGGCACAGCCAGCCGAGACTGCCATCCTCGACCTCCAGACGCGTTGACTAGATCGAGGACCCGTTACCACTAGCGGGTCTGTAACAAATTTGCGCCCAACGTGCTAAGGATTAAAAATTGAAAAATTAACGTAAATTTGAAATCGAATCAGTGAAATTATTAGCAAATATACGGGTTCGAAAACGTGATAATACGATTTGTCGAACGTAATATTATTTGGAAGCGGCGTATTTAAACATATTTCTATATATATGTACATATATTGATATAAATGGGGCATTTCACGTGAAGCGGACAACGAAAAAAAGTCGAGGTTCCGGATTTCGTTCATATTATGCATAATGGTACTTCTAGAGGATATGAACGTGGATGCACAATTTTTTCCTTCTATGAGGTTCAGTTGCCGAGTTATGGGCTTCTGAAGAATTGAAGAAGCTGATGAAGGGTTTTTTTGGAAGCCGATTTTGAGATTGAAAAAAATATATTAAAACATTAAACATATTGATTGCTAAAGAAAATCAACTGTTCTTTTTAATCTTAAAATTAGATTTGGAATAAAAAAAAATGTTCCTGTTTAAAACCGGAAGTAACCATTTCAACTCGTTATTTGAGTAATTTGGACCAGGTTAATTTTTTTTATTTTTGTGGTAAAACAAAGCTTAAACTATATTTGTTTTATCATAAAAATTTTAGAATGGGATGGCGAGTAGTTTGGGAGGTAGGTGAATTTTAGTACATACAAGTCGTATGAAGCGTGACACCCGAAGCTTGATTATGATAGCTAGTGCGTGTGAAAACAAAACATTTTTAGTAAAATAATTGCTATATCGTTAAAATATTATATATAGAGTTAATATAGTTAAAATAAAGCGATAGAGTTTCAATATTAAAAGTTGCTAATGCTAATTTATTTAATAAAAAAACAAACTTGTTTATGGAAAAATGAATTTATTTCATAGTTTTTACAATTACATATATAATTCACCTACATATAGAAATTAAAATATAAAACAATTGCTAATGCTTATTTACGATGTGAAAACAAAAAAATGATTTATGGAAAAACTTTTTTACTTGAACTTATATGACTTGGACCAGTTTAATTTTTTTTTATTTTTGTAACAAAACAAAGCTAAAACTTTACTTATTTGATGTTAAAAATTTTAGAGTGGAAAGTATATGTTGTTTGCCGTGATACTATATCCTGTATATAAATAGTTTTTATAACATACTTAAAATACATACTTAAATTGTGTTCATACTTAACCGACTACCCTACAGAAATGCGATTAGTGGCACCATTTTTTAGTTGAAAAAGGTATTATTTTTTCATAAAAAGCCATATAAAAGAAGGAGGTCAAAGCTATGTAAAAGAAAGGGATGGAAGTGTGATGAAAGAGCCATTTCGAATTTTCCGTTTTTGTTTTAGTTCTTTTTCAGCGCTTGAAGTGACTATGAAAATAAGTTGAATTGTGTGTATTATGTCTCCTTTCGGCTACCGATGTTTCAATTCTTTCGACTTGCGATTTCATCGGAAGGTTAAAGACCTAAGAAAAATTCAAAAAAAAATAGCAGAGAAGTGGAGATATTCTTCTGATATGTACGTGTGTGGAAGCTGCAGGAAAAAACTGACCGTGGAAATACCTGCAAATTTTCAGCGATCTTGCCAATCATCAACTGATTTGTCTTTGTGCTCCCCGGGTTTACCATTCATTCCTGAAGAGAAGTATAAACATAGCTCAAAGTAAACTGATTCAACAATATCACAAATCAATAACCTTTATGAGTAAATTATTTCCATGGATATAAGTCGGAGATGCTAAAATTTGTCACAACCAGCGTAAATAACAATTAATGATTTCCAACTGCAAGTGGTCACACCAGTCAAGTATGCACTGTGTGCTGGTGTCTGATGAGAAATCAGTGCATGCTTTCGAAACCACTTTGTCAAATAAAAAAAGTTTCAAGTTAATAAAAAAATTTTCAATTTTAATCATCCCGCAAAAACAATTCCAATATACGACCAAGATATTCTGACCCAGTTAAAAGCAAAATTTAGCAATACGTCTACATCTACTGCTATGAAAACTACGATACTGACTATAACACCTAAGTCATGGACCGAAAACAGACTTGCAGAAAAATTCGGAACATCCAGGCGGCAAGCAAGAAAAGCAAAGCAACTTGTGCATCAGTTTGGTATATTAACATCTCCAAATCCACGAGGTGGCCGTAAGCTAGCAGTTGAAACTATGAACTTAGTGAAGTGCTTTTATCTGCGAGAAGACATTAGTCGAATAATGCCCGGTAAAAAGGATTGTGTATCTATTAAGTTAGATGACGGTAAAAGAACGCAAATCCCAAAACAGCTTTTAATGTGTAACATTGACAAGCTTTACCAAACGTTTAAAAATGAATATCTGGATTCAAAATCGGCCTGACAAAATTTTTCACTTTGAGGCCCAAACAATGTATCCTCGCTGGTGACTATGGAACACATATGGTCTGTGTATGTATATATCACCAAAATGTGAAATTAATGATGAGTGGAGGAGACATTGACAATCTCACATCTGGAACTATTTTGGAACTTTCTACTTTCTACGCAAAATGATGTGTCCCAATCCTACGCCAAAGTGTCATTTAACAATTTCAACAAAAACCCCAAATGAAAGTTGCAAATCTTGTCCTGGCGTAAGTGCAATTCGTAATCATTTGAAAATTATATTTCATGATAATCAAGTGACAACCTTTCAGTTCGAAAAATGGGTTTTTTACCTTTTTACCTTTCTCTTTTCTTTCTCTACTCATCTGCTTGCATCCGATGATTTTGTGGGCAGCTTTTGTCACGCATTGGATTCCGTGAAACCCCATGCTTATATTGCAGAGCAACAGGCTCATTATTTTAAAAATCTTAAATAAAATATAAACGAAGGGGAAATTTTAGTACAATGTGATTTTGCTGAGAATTATAGTTTTGTTGTACAAGATGCTGCTCAAGCTTTTCATTGGAATAATGACCAGGCAACACTTTTGACATCAGTCTTTTATGATAAAGTTGGAAGTAAAATCGAATATGGTAGTATTGTTATATGAAACATGATACAGCAACCTTCTATGCTTTCCAGAAAATCCTTCACAAACATCTGTCTGAAGAAACAATAGCTATGTCAAAAATTATATACATAACAGATGGGGCCCCACAACATTTTAAAAATAGATTTAATTTTGTGAATCTATTTTATTATAAAGCTGATTTCAAGACAGAAGCTGAACTTCATTTTCACGCGACTTCGCATGGAAAAGGCCCATGTGATGGTCTCGGTGGTAATTTGAAACAACTGACAACACGAGCGAGTTTACAATTACCTCCTAGTAAAGCTATTACTACACCTTTACGTTTGTTTCATTGGGCAAAATCGGCTTTATCCCTAACAGCCACTTACTATTGCTCATCAGAGGAACTTCAACGCCAGAGAATATTTTTAAAACCACGGTTTGATTCCTCTATTACTATTCCAGGGACTAAGAAATTTCACTGTTTTCTTCCAGTCACTGAAGGCCTTCTTATAAAAAGAACAAGTTTAAGTAATGAGTGTCAAATTGTAAAAATGGTGAAATAAATTCATTTTTCCATAAATCATTTTTTTTCATTTAGTAAATAAGCATTAGCAATTGTTTTATATTTTAACCTCTATATGTAAGTTAATTATATATGTAATTGTAAAAACTGTGAAATAAATTCATTTTTCCATAAACAAGTTTGTTTTTTTATTAAATAAATTAGCATTAGCAACTTTTAATATTGAAACTATATAGCTATATTTTAACTATATTAATTCTATATATAATATTTTAGCGATAAAACAATAATTTTACTGAACATGTTTTGTTTTCACACTCACTAGCTATCCTAATCAAGCTCCGGGTGTCACGCTTCATACGACTTGTATGTACTAAAATTCACCTACGTCCCAAACTACTCGCCATCCCATTCTAAAATTTTTATGATAAAACAAATATAGTTTAAGCTTTGTTTTACCACAAAAATAAAAAAAATTAACCTGGTCCAAGTTACTCAAATAACGAGTTGAAATGGTTACTTCCGGTTTTAAACAGGAACATTATTTTATATTCCAAATCTAATTTTAAGATTAAAAACTCTAGCGCACCTGAACCGCTAGAAACTCTAATGTTCGAAGAACAGTAGAAGAATCGTGCAGGTTTTGAGTGCATATTCCACCACATGTGCTGCTTATTACGGCCAAACTGTTTCAAATGCCACGTTTTACTTTCGTCTTAAGAATGCATTATAACTCATATGGTGCAAGGTTTCAGATATTACCACTGGCATGAATTTCAACGTTTATGAGAGCAAAACACGGGTTAATTATATATATAACATCAATGAAGAAAATGCTCAGTGCCTGCAGCACTGTAACTGAAGTTGGTGTTTGGGGCTGCGATCCGAAAAATTTGCAGAACTTTGCGAATTGTAACATCGGTTATTTATTTTCATTGTAAATGTTTCCGGTATGTATACTAACTGTAAGCATTTATTGATACAAAAGTAGCACAACCGACTCGTGCTGGCAACCTTTCGCCAGTATCAAATCCAAGAATATATCAAATCTGCTTCACGTTGTTTAATTACATTCGAAGTTATAGGAGTATAAAGAAATTTAGGGTTACCTGCAGCGAGTTTTTTCAAATGATCGAAAGCTTAATATTTGCTGTTTATTGTCACTACAATATCATTACCATTTGAAAATTCTACGATAAAACCGCTTAATAAAGATATTGCAATTAAACACAAAACCAATAATAGCTGGCAACCCTATCGTGTCTTTTCAACCAAATTTGGCCTGAATAATGTTTATGACAGGTTTCATTAATTGTATGAAATTCGTATTGATTTCATGACTGCACTGGAAGTTATAGTACAAAAAGTTTTATTTTCCTGAGCGAATTTTCAAAACCAAAGACACAAAAATTACCATAGCAGGTAGCACCAATCAAATTTTTCAACCAAATTTCCACCAAACAGAGATTAGAGTTAGGTTTAGCTTCTGTGTCAATTTCATGAAAATCTGGTAACTTATTCACATTTCATAGGGCAAAAAGCAGTTTTTTTTCTTTGTAATTTTTCAAGATGGCACCACTGGCACAGAGTTGCCCACAATTCAAAATCGCTTCTTTCAAATCTGGTCTTACTTAAGTCCAATGCATTCTGTAAATTTTAGCTGTATCTGATTATTGGTTCGTGAGTTTCCGTGAACAGAAGTTTTTGATGCTAAAAATATAGGTTAACTGGGAGAGGGTTACCGTTCTTGTCCGACATGAAATTTCCAAAGTTTTATTTTGAACGTGTAGATAAAACATAAGATTTATATACAGATTGGTTTTATTGTAAGAAACGGACATTTTTTTGAATATTCGATGGTTTGAATGTTTTTACTTCCAAATTTTTTTTTTCAAAATGAAGACACCAAAATTATCATAGCTGGCAGCTCCAATCGAATTTTTCGACCAAATTTCTACCAAACGTGGCTGAAAGTAAGGTCCAGCAATTGTGTAAGTTTCGTCAAAATCGAACGATTCAATCAGAATTTATAGGGCTAAGAACAGTTATCTTTTTTAGTGGTTTTTCAAGATGGCACCACTGGCACAGAATTGCCCGCATTTCAAAATCACTTCTATCAGACCTGGTCCTATTTAAGGTCAATACATGCTGTGAATTTCAAATAATTCTGCCCATCGGATCGTGAGTTTCCGTGAACAGAAGTTTTTGATGCTAAAAATATAGGTAAATTGGGCAAGGGTTGCCAGGCGTGCCCGTTATACCATATCTTTTTTTTTTTTTGGTTATGTAAACAAAGCACAAGATTTACATATGAAAGGCTTATTTTTGAAGAAACTGCATTTTTTCAAGAGAGACGATGATTTGGAGGTTTTCACTTTCAGTGCCTGCCCTAGCTACAGGGTTGCCAGCACGCTCATTAAAAGCCACATAAATCTACAACTAAATAATATCAATATGTCCTGAAAATTTGGTAATGATTGAATAGCTCTGTCAAAAGTTATCGAAATTTAAAAATTTTCAAATTTTCCCGTCCTCTTTTTAGGCACCCAGCGCACACATAGGGTTAAAATATTCCAAAGCATTATCCGATTCATATGTAAAACACGTTAGAAATTTATTTTATTAACTTTATTTTTGCGAAAATCATTTGTGCACGAAATAATAGGTATATTAAAAATATCACTTAAATGCCCGCCGGCGCGAAAAGGTTTACAATAACTGACATTTAAAGAGACCTGGACCTATTCTGCATATACACCAATGTATCCTGAAAGTTTCAGCTCAATCGAATGGCGCGTTCCCGAGATTATCTCACTGAAATTTTTTGTACATATATATATATATATATAAAGAAATATGAATTTTTGGCCGAATCGATTTTAATACTAATGTTCTTCGAACATTAGTAAAAAGAACAGTTGATTTTCTATACCAATCAATATGTTTAATGTTTTTAATATATTTTTTTCAATCTCAAAATCGGCTTCCAAAAGAACCCTTCATCAGCTTCTTCAGTTCTTCAGAAGCCCATAACTCGGCAACTGAACCTCATAGAAGGAAAAAATTGTGCTTCCACGTTCATATCCTCTAGAAGTACCATTATGCATAATATAAACGAAATCCAGAACCTCGACTTTTTTTCGTTGTCCGCTTCACGTGAAATGCCCCAAATATTTGATTTACATATACATTTTATTTGATTTACATATAAATTTTGGAACTACATATATAAATTTGGATGGTTGAAAATTATCCGGGTTGTACCTGAGAGAGGATATAGGAAAAGATAGTAAGAAGCGTGAGTGGAAGTGTTTGAGGTGTGTTAGAGTTAGTTGTGGGAATTGGAAAAGCGAACAGCAAGGTGGTGAATAAAGAGTTTCCCAGTGACTAGGTGAACGCGAAAGGAAATCGGAAGCGCTTCATGGTAAAAGTAGTGGAAAGTTATTAAAGAGTGTTATATGAATATAGTGTAACGGGTTTATCGTCGAATATCAAATAGGATCAAATCATCAAAAATTGCTCTCGGTTTCAACCGTGACCTACAGAAATTCACAGAAAATATTGATCTTCAATAAGCGTAGAATTACTTTTTTTTTTTCCTATTACCACGAGACTTGGCCAAAAAGGTACATATAAGAAGATGAAGAATACGAGAAAACCCTTGCACCAGTTTTATGAACAATCTAAGAAGTCCTCATGAGAAATACAGTACACAAAATCCATATTAGTACAACTGATAAAATTTCAAAAAAAAAAAAAAAAAAAAAAAAAAAAAAAAAAAAAAATCGAGCGAAAATTAGACTTCAATATTGAGTATGTAACGGATTTATCGTTTCGAGACAATTGAACACCTGCAATTTGTCGATTTCGGACCGAGCTCAAATGTAAAGACATTTGTGCAATTGCCTATTTCGGTCCGAGAATTCTGTTTGCCTCATGCGCATTTTCTTAATTAGCTCGAAGCGAATCCACAACAACAATACCTTGTTGTGATTTCGGACCGAGCTCAAATGCAAAGAAATTGGTGCATTTCCTAGTTCGGTCCGATAACTCATATTTGCGTTGTGCGCAACCCAATTAGTCAAGGCGAGGTTGCAACAACAATGTCTTAATGGAGTTTTCGGGCCGAGCTCAGATTTGCACCGTGCATAGCGATACCTAGTTCGGTCCGAGAATTTTGTTTGGCTAACGCGCATTTTTTTTTATTAACTGGAGGCGAATCGACAACAACAATGCCTTATTGTCGATTTCGGACCGACAATTTTTGGAAACGAATTTGTGATTGCCTGGTTGGGTCGTGGTGGCATGACGCCGTGCTGAATTGAGGATGGAACTTCAAATAGAAAAAAAAAGAAAAAGCAAGTGAAGAGTTTCGTGGGACAGTCGTTTGAGTGCCGCTGTGGCGACGAGTTGTCTGGACGGTCGCGGTGCGTATTCGCGGACGTGTCGCCTTTATCCCTTTCGGGTGAAAACATAACTTGGAAAAAGAAAAAAGAAAAAAAAACAAGAAGAATAGCGGAGAGTGAATTTCTTGTGTCAAGAAAAGTGATGAAAAGTCTCCTGAGCGCTACTAGTCGAGTGGAAGTTTCTTTTTTTTTGAAGTGCGAGATATTGACTCGGCGAGGTCCACATCAAGGCATTCGAAAATCGGATTATACCGTAAAACTATTTGCAAAGGAATTAAGTGTGCGGACGAGTTACATAAATTTATAATTGTCTGTAACTATATTTATAAATATCCACGAGGTGGAACCTGAGTTAACACTTCGAGAACAAACTCTCGTCATACCGACGGAAGGATTGGTGCTGCAGCAATCAAATGGTAAAATTGGTGTGGACGAAGGAAGCTGTGGCATTCAAGGAAATTCCAGAGACGCGCCTGATAAATAGGTGTTATATTAGATCACATTAAATGCGGTAAGCGGTCTTTGTTTAATTATGCGCTAATTTCTAGAGGGGCACGTGTACTTATGTTCGTGTGCGCGTTGCTCAGTCATCACAGTGCGGGTGCGCTTGGATCTTGCGCGGAGACATTCACGAGCACCACACCACAATAGCTATTGACGTTAATACAACTACTTACGCAACCTATCATGCCGAACTTTATGGATTGCAGGAGGAACAACCTGCGTTGAAGACTGACTGCGATGAAGCTACTAATAACCAGGGAATCGAATATTCGCTTGACAACAAAGCCTCAGGTTTTTTTTTAGAATCTAAGTAAAGAATAGTTTTCCTGGAATGAGGCTACTGATTATGAATGTTTTCATGTGGCTTTAACTTGAAGAGTAATTCGGTGTAGGAAGGTTGTGAATTCCTGACTTTCGTTTTGAAATATTTTGTTTTGTTTCCTATGATTGGAGTACAGTCACATATTGGTGTTACTTGTACAAAATGGTTTATCCATATCATTTTTATTCATGGATTAATAAATATGTGAAATTAGTTAGCGGTGCCATACACATGAAAACAGACTCAAACTTGATAGCATGTAGGCAGTAGCCAAAACTTAAGTGTAAGGAATACACAAATAGGAGAAATGCTGATCGTGTGGCACCTTTGGGCGCTGATAACTAAAGTAAAATCGGAATTGTCTTTAGTAAAGATATTTATAAAACTAGGTACCGTAAAGCATTTACAACATAATATGTTTGGCAAAAATCCTGGAGAAAATAAACGGGTACTCAGTTTATTCGGGAACACGCTGCAGCAATATGACGCTCATGTACATATTTCTTTTAAGATAGCTTTCAATTGTTTAATTGAGATCACCGTCTGATTAATACGAATTTACAAATAATAAATCGATTAAATCGTTCAAATAGACGCTAGAGCATATTAGATATTCGACAGCAACCTGAAGAAAGGAATGAAAATTCTGATGTATTTTAATAGTATCGTCGAAAAGAAAAGCAAGATTAAAAATAAAACAGTATTAGGAAATCCATGGAATTCCCAAAGCTGAACCTTACCTTTAATTACCAATACGTTATATGTTCGTAGATAAGATATTTTTTCGAAGAATTTTCTACATATTTTTTTTTTTGAACGAAACATATTTGAAACCTATATTTTCAAGCGAACAAAGAATTTAATTTCATAATTATTTTATACGTACTACGGACAGTGATGAAAGTAATTTAGACATCATAAAACAATGGTAAAAATGACGATATCTACTTTTGTATATTATATTAATTGACTATATGATGTATTGGCGTATCGTAGCTAGAAATGAGTTTATGCCATCAGGTGTCCACGGAAATGTTGAGTCAAGGATACGTTCGAACGCTAAAAAAATAAAATTGAATTGTTGAATTGCTACAAAAAAAAAAAAAAAAAAATATATTTTTTAAATAAAAGCAGCATGTATGCGTTAGAGTAGACTCAAAGATTTTTCTTTTTCTTGATGTGAGACTGGTGTTGCGGACTCCTTTTTACATATCGCATAGGAGTGGTCGGTTGGTGTGCAGACGGGACAAGGTGAGTCATGGCAGTTCATTAACTATTTTTTTGTGTGGTTGTGTTTCAGGTGGTGAGCTCTCGACGATAGCGCACGTTTTTTTTTCTTATCCGGTTTTCGCGACTCGTTCGGTAAAATCTGTCGGTTTCATTCCTTTTCTGTCGTGGATTTTCTTTCGAAGCTATTCGTGGTTGCTCCATCCATTTTTATGACCCACTTATTCGTGTTCGCAGCGTTGCGCGTACTTCTTGGTGATTTACTACCTTTCCACATCGGCCACCAATCCGCGATCCCCCGCGCGCGTACTTAAACGGGCCGCGTATATTGGCTTCGGAGGAAGCTCAATGACCTCTATTGGTGGCCTTAATTTTTTTTTATTGTTCGACCCTGGTGATCGTTGGGTCCCAGTAGTCAACATGGTACCCCTGGTCAGGGTCAGCCTGCACGGCTCTTACTGGACTTTAATGTCCAGTATCAGATCGCGTGGTTTTGCGGTGTTATCTCCGTCCTACAGGCACATGAAAACAATGTGATGATTGATGGGACACGTGACAGGGAAAAGAACCCCCCCACTTCTCCCGATCAGAGCTAGAGGCAGCCAGCATGTGCCGACCTCCTTGTCACGTGAGAGTCGTAGCTACTCCGAGTGGCTCAGTCCTGCACGGACAAATGACTCGTTTTCCTTTGATGGTCATTCGAGACCGTCACAACTCTTGTCTCAAACAAACATAAAAAAATTTCATTACAAATGGCGCCCAACGTGGGGCCCGAGTTGCTCGTAAGAGTCCTCAAGGTTCGCTCGAAGAGATTCGAGTTTAGAACTACAGACTTCGGTCTTCACCTTATATGGGTCCCCACACTTTTTGAAGTGAAACCGACTTATGCTCATTAGAGCATAACTCCTACTAGCTGAACGCGTTTAAATCCCGGTCGGTTGTCACTCCTGCAGATCTACTTTATGTGGTATCATCCCACCAGTTCTTCCCTTACCTATCTGCAGCCCCTTTTAGAAGCTGCCCATTAAACATTTAATTAACTTTCAATAACAGACTCTCGTTTTCTGTATCTTGTCTTAGGCCTTATGCCTGAAGGCAGTTTGTTTTCCAGTTCTGCGAAATCTGCTATATCGGCAATCAGCCATTTAGTTCAGTCCAGCCTGTGGAAGCAGATGTCGCCTTCCTTCCTGTTGAACGAGTAGTCTTGTGATATAAATTCTGTCTTCATAGGTGGTTAACCTTTACTGGGGCTTTGGTCAGCGAAGGGCAAACCATCTGCGAAATCTGCTATCTGGCAACCAGCTAGTTAGTACGTCCAGTGGTCTTGCTCTCTGTTGCTTGAAGTCCTAGTATCGGTAATACTACTTCTATTTCACTAGTATTCATTGCTCAAATTCGAAACATCGCTCGTTGGATTCGGGAATTGTCGATACTCACCACCTGAAAGAACATTAAAGCCATGTACAATCCCTTTAGAATGGAAACTTGTCTTTTGAAATTTTAGTCAATTTTAATCCAGCACACAGTACTTGAGTATAACTTACACCGTGCTTTGGGTGATTAAAGTAGTTTACCAGTAGTTCTCAGTAAAGTCAGTAAAAGTTCATTCTATTTTCGTTTCCATTCGTAATAGAATTCTTAGTATCAAGAGTCGTTTAAATTTCATGTTACATTTCTCTAATATTTGCTCGGAATAATTATCGAATCTTTAACTCTGTTTCCTCTTGTTTTCATATAAGGGAATCTAGCACCGCCGCTCTCACAAAAAGAAAAAGAAAGAAAAGAAAAAAAAAACACAGTCCAAGTTAAATTCGTTTAAGCAAACTCACTCGATCTATCGAACCTAGGGTATATCACTCTCGGAACACTTTTTGTTGATAGTTCTCAATAATCAACTTTCACTGATCCTATAGGGATTACTGGAAAGTTTCTTTAAGCAATTGCACACTAAAAATTTATTATCTTTTATCCATAATACTTAGGATTAAGTATTACTTAGTTGTTAAGCTTCTGTAATCTTTTAATTCAACTTTCAAACATGCCGTTCGAAAGAACGCCACCGCCACAGGCGGCGAAAGATTTTGAAGATGGCAGCCATGAGAGCTGTGCCATCTGCCAACAGGCGTATCAGCTAGGCGATCGCTTGTTGCTTACCGGATGTGACCACAAGTACCACGAGGAGTGCCTCCAAGGTTACTTGACACAGTCCACCGCATGCCCATTATGCCGCAGAGAAGTTAAGGTGGAGGACTTGCGTGGGCCCAATTTTCGTGCCGAAACCAATAGGCGACTGAAGCAAGGCGCAGTGCCTAAGGGCCACCGACCCGTAACTCGGTCACACAAAACCAGACCTCTGGACGGAGAACCAAACGTTTCAGAGCCACCCCTGTTGAATTCTCTCGGGGAAGCAGACGACGCTGCATCAGCTCTTCCGACCGATCCCAAGACGTTAAAATCTGACAAGGAAATCGGAGAGCTTAAGAGCCACATGAGTCAGATGTTGCAGACCATGAGAAATCTGCAGCAACAGATGCACACACTGGCACTCTCTAGTCCAGTTGCTACACCCCGAACTTCACAAGGAGGACCTCGTTTAGATGGTTCAGTGAGACGCTCTGAGAGGGGAACGTCTACTCCAGCATTGCCGGGGAGAGTTCGCTCCTCACATTCACGAGATGTTAGGCCTTCAGACCACCTGGCTGCAAACAGGTCCCAACAGGGTATATTAGAGCCGATGGTTCCCAGGAACCCTCGTGCTTATCGAAATAGAGGACTTGCTTCAGATCGAGTCACCACCATCATGGCAGGGTGGAATTTAAAGTTCAGTGGGGAATCTGGGAGTATTCCCGTAGAGAAGTTTTTATACAGGGTGACGGCCCTAACACATCAGACTTTACAGGGAGATTTTGGTGCCCTTTGCCAACACATTGACGGTTTGTTGATGGGGGAAGCGGAGGAGTGGTACTGGCAATACCATCAAGAAGTCAGGAGAGTGGAATGGGTAGGATTTTGCGAAGACATTCGGCGTGAGTTTAGAGATTTCGCTTCTAGTCGCGAAATTACCAACAAGATCCGAAGGCGTCGCCAGAAGGCTGGCGAGTCATTTGACGACTTTTATAGGGATCTGCGGCGAATGTCTAGTGCTCTTCCGATGCCATTATCCGACCACGATCTGTTGGACATTGTGCAGGGCAATATGTTGCCGGAACTACAATGGCAATTAGTAGACAAACATTTCGCCAGCACACAGCAGCTTCGGGAGCACGTAAAGCGACGTGAACGTTTAGCTCAAGCTTTAGGGCAACCTGAGAGAGTCTTTGGTACTCGCCGTCATCTGGCGGCTCTCTCGGATCCTGGTCTGTCTGGTGATGAAGATCAGTTGTCACGCGAAGTTTCTGAGGTCGCTCGCACTACGATATGCTGGAATTGTCGTCAGCCAGGACATTTATATGTGGATTGCCTGCAGGAGCGCAAAATTTTCTGTTACGGTTGTGGAGCAGAAAACATCTATAAGCCGCACTGTGAAACTTGCCAGCAAAAAAACCGGCTGGCCGGAGCAGCTCCCAACACCCAGAAGCTCTCCGGAACGAAACCATGGCCTCGGCAGTACCTCAAACCGTAACAGTTCCATCCTCTTTATCTGATGCCAGCGTACCCTCTCCTGCTTCGACGAATGTTATTCCTAGTGCCACTCTTGCGACTCCCACCATCGCAACCAAATTACCGCTTTTTTCTAATAATCCGGACGCGAGGAACCTAAACCGTTCTACGAGGGAGCCGGAGCGGGTCTCCGATGTCAGCCCAATTCCCCGTTACCTGCAACCTTTTCATGTTCGCGTCAGGGAATACAAAAACGCACGTCAGCGTATTTTTGATAGTGAGGAAATCTCTCACGTGAAAAGAACGAAGAGATCCACAATTCGTTTACGTAATTTCTGGCGGCGTATAAAAAAACAAAGGAGCCAGTACTGCTCAGCTACCGTAGTGGATAAACCCACAGGTGATCTACGGCCCTACGCCCAAGTTACATTGTTCGGCGATGAGAAAGCCAGTGGATTGATAGACACGGGAGCGAGTGTTAGCTGTCTGGCGGCTGACTTGGCGAAGAGAATCATTGCTGACTCTCGGCACCGTTTGGAGAAGTTGCATGTGAGCCTAAGGACCGCGGATGGCACCAAACACTCAGCCGTCGGACGCATTGCAGGCTCCATCCAATTTCGAGGGCGTACAAAAACTATGGAGTTCTTGGTAATGCCTTCGCTAAGTCAGGACCTTTATTTGGGAGTTGACTTTGTGCGCTTGTTTAATCTGGCCACAGACTTGTTTGATCCGTGCCCACGTTCTCAGGAACTGTCCTTGTCTACTTTATCACCTGTCAATTGTCATCACTTATCTCCAGAGCAGCAAGAAGAACTAGACTCAGTCATTACGAGATTTCCGTCGTTCGCGAGGGAAGGGTTGGGACGCACAACACTCACTTCACACGTGATTGATGTGGGCCCCAACAAACCCATCAAGCAACGGCACTTCGCCGTCTCACCTGCAATCGAAAAATTATTATATGCAGAGGTCGACCGAATGCTGAGTCTAGGTGTAATCAAGGAATCGCAGAGCAGCTGGTCTTCTCCTGTGACTTTAGTCGTCAAACCAGGGAAGGTCAGGATGTGCCTGGATGCTAGAAAGGTCAACCAGGTGACGGTGAAGGACGCTTATCCTTTGCCTCTGATCGATGGTATACTAAGTCGACTACCACCCGCAAAATACATAAGTAGCCTGGACTTAAAGGACGCCTTTTGGCAAATACCACTCGATAAGGACTCACAGGATAAGACGGCCTTCACTGTTCCTGGTCGACCCCTCTATCAGTTCGTGACCATGCCATTTGGCTTGTGTAACGCGCCGCAAACCATGCAACGGCTGATGGATAGAGCGATTCCAGCACATCTCAAGCATCAAGTATTCATTTATCTAGATGACCTGCTCTTGATTTCGGAAACCTTTCAAGAACACCTTGCATTACTCAAGGAAGTTGCCCACCACCTTCGTGCTGCCGGACTGACCATAAATGTAGAGAAGAGCAAGTTCCTGATGAAAGAGGTGAAATATCTCGGACACATAATCGGTCATGGGACTGTTCGCACAGATCCCGATAAAATCCAGGCCATAAAGGAATTCCAAATTCCTCGGACCGTCAGACAGTTGCGTCGCTTCCTAGGGATTTGTGGCTGGTATCGGAGATTCGTTCCCGCTTTTTCGGCTATATCTGCACCCTTGACTAACATGCTGTCTAGTAAGCATAGATTTGAATGGACTGATGAGAGTTTGGGCGCTTTTCATGCTTTGAAACAGTGCCTTATTTCTGCTCCGGTGTTACATAGTCCGGACTTCGCTAAACCCTTTGCGATACACTGTGACGCAAGTCAATACGGCGTGGGGGCCGTTCTGATGCAAAAGCTGGAAGATGGAAGTGAAGTACCTATAGCGTATATGTCTCAAAAACTAAATTCCGCTCAGCGCAATTACACGGTGACGGAACAAGAATGTCTAGCTGCTGTACTAGCTATCAAGAAGTTTCGAGCATACATCGAGGGACAGGAATTTGAAGTTATTACTGACCATGCATCTCTGAAGTGGTTGATGAACCTGCAAGACTTGCACGGGAGACTCGCCAGATGGGCATTGAAATTACAGGGCTTCAACTTCACCATAACGCATCGAAAGGGGAGCCAAAATGTGGTACCAGACGCGCTCTCCCGCGTTCACACACCAGAGGCCTGTGACACCATCCACGAGATCTCGGATCTCGTCGAAATCGATCTGGAATCACCTCATTTCAAATCGAAGGCATACTTGGAGTTGATCGACAGAATCGTATCAAACGCGGCCACACTTCCTGATCTAAAGGTGAACGATGGGTATGTCTACAGACGCTGTCAACATTCCACTGGGGATCCCATCCAAGAAAGGGACAGTTGGAAGTTATGGGTTCCTAGCGAACTTACTGCTAATTTAATCATGCGGGCCCATGAACCACCCACAAGCGCGCATGGAGGCATCGGCAAGACTCTGCGACGATTGCAGACACATTTCTTTTGGCCTAAAATGGCTTCACAGGTCAAGGATTATGTTCTGGCATGTGACGCTTGCCGGATGAACAAAGCGCCAAATCACATCCTGAGGCCACCCATGGGGAAGGCAGTCGCTAGTGACAGAATTTTTCAGCGTCTGTATATAGACCTATTGGGCCCTTACCCCAGATCTAAGGAAGGTCACAATGGGATACTTGTGGTAATGGATCATTTGTCGAAGTTTACCTTCGTGGAGCCTTTGAAGAAAAGCACCGCAGCCCAGGTGTGTGAATACGTGGAGAAGCGTGTCTTCCACGTTTTTGGTGTCCCTGAAGTGATTGTTACGGACAACGGAGTTCAATTCCGTTCTCACGTATTTAATTCTCTGCTCGAAACATATGGCATACAGCATCAATATACGGCAGTGTACTCACCCCAAGCTAATGCATCAGAACGAGTCAACCGTTCATTGGTAGCAGCTATTCGAACTTATGTAGCACCTTCCCAACGGGATTGGGATAAAAAGCTGTCGGAAATTAATTCGGCACTATGTACATCTCACCACTCTTCTACAGGATTCAGCCCTTACTATTTAGTATTCGGTCAGCACATGGCCAGACATGGAAGTTCTTACAAGCTGCTTCGTCAACTGGATCTGTTACAGGAGCCCACTGCAGAACTGCCCCCTCATTCCCGTCAAGAATTGGTTCGACAGCAAGCGCAAAGACAACTAGACCGGGCATACCAGTCCCAGGCTAAATATTATAATCTACGCACTCGACCCACACAATTCAACCCTGGAGATCTCGTGTTCGTGCGGAATTTTGCGCAAAGCAAGGCCACGGAGCATTACAACTCCAAATTGGACCACAAATTTAAAAAGGCCAAAGTAGTAGCTCGGCTGGGTACCTCCCGATATCTCCTACAGCATCTTGACGGAAAAGCTATGGGGGTGTTTCACGGCAAGGACATTCGACATTGAGCCTCAAGCCATACCCTCTCCCCCAGGAGTCAGCACGGTTTTTCTCGCGCACCAACGTGCCTGAGCTAAACCTAGCTTCAGTCAACTCAGCTGCAAATGAGAAAACGCCACCTAGCTTCAGCAACTCAGCTGCAAATGAGAAAACGCCACCTGGCTTCAGTCAACTCAGCTGCAAATGAGAAAACGCCACCTGGCTTCAGCAACTCAGCTGCAAATGAGAAAACGCCACCTGGCTTCAGCAACTCAGCTGCAAATGAGAAAACGCCACCTAGCTTCAGTCAACTCAGCTGCAAATGAGAAAACGCCACCTAGCTTCAGTCAACTCAGCTGCAAATGAGAAAACGCCACCTAGCTTCAGCAACTCAGCTGCAAATGAGAAAACGCCACCTGGCTTCAGTCAACTCAGCTGCCAATGAGAAAACGCCACCTAGCTTCAGTCAACTCAGCTGCAAATGAGAAAACGCCACCTAGCTTCAGTCAACTCAGCTGTAAATGAGAAAACACACAGTGCTTCCGTCAACGCATCGGAAATTAAGTAATGCGAAAGACTTCAGTTCACTCAGCTGTAATTGAGTACCCGATTGGGTTCCTTAGCCCACTCAGCTATAATAGAGTAACCTTTCCCTGTTCATAAAGAATTCACTCTTGCGTCTTAAGCTCATCCGTTGCAACAGAGGAGGACGCATGTCATTTCGACGTGTCATATTTACGTCTTACCATGGCGAAACGTTTTTATTACGTCCCGTACTTCAGCGATTAAAGCAATAACAGGTGTCTTCTGTTCTTTCCGCGCAGTATCCCTTGCCGAAAGAACTGTTTGTGTAACGGGTTTATCGTCGAATATCAAATAGGATCAAATCATCAAAAATTGCTCTCGGTTTCAACCGTGACCTACAGAAATTCACAGAAAATATTGATCTTCAATAAGCGTAGAATTACTTTTTTTTTTTCCTATTACCACGAGACTTGGCCAAAAAGGTACATATAAGAAGATGAAGAATACGAGAAAACCCTTGCACCAGTTTTATGAACAATCTAAGAAGTCCTCATGAGAAATACAGTACACAAAATCCATATTAGTACAACTGATAAAATTTCAAAAAAAAAAAAAAAAAAAAAAAAAAAAAAAAAAAAAAAATCGAGCGAAAATTAGACTTCAATATTGAGTATGTAACGGATTTATCGTTTCGAGACAATTGAACACCTGCAATTTGTCGATTTCGGACCGAGCTCAAATGTAAAGACATTTGTGCAATTGCCTATTTCGGTCCGAGAATTCTGTTTGCCTCATGCGCATTTTCTTAATTAGCTCGAAGCGAATCCACAACAACAATACCTTGTTGTGATTTCGGACCGAGCTCAAATGCAAAGAAATTGGTGCATTTCCTAGTTCGGTCCGATAACTCATATTTGCGTTGTGCGCAACCCAATTAGTCAAGGCGAGGTTGCAACAACAATGTCTTAATGGAGTTTTCGGGCCGAGCTCAGATTTGCACCGTGCATAGCGATACCTAGTTCGGTCCGAGAATTTTGTTTGGCTAACGCGCATTTTTTTTTATTAACTGGAGGCGAATCGACAACAACAATGCCTTATTGTCGATTTCGGACCGACAATTTTTGGAAACGAATTTGTGATTGCCTGGTTGGGTCGTGGTGGCATGACGCCGTGCTGAATTGAGGATGGAACTTCAAATAGAAAAAAAAAGAAAAAGCAAGTGAAGAGTTTCGTGGGACAGTCGTTTGAGTGCCGCTGTGGCGACGAGTTGTCTGGACGGTCGCGGTGCGTATTCGCGGACGTGTCGCCTTTATCCCTTTCGGGTGAAAACATAACTTGGAAAAAGAAAAAAGAAAAAAAAACAAGAAGAATAGCGGAGAGTGAATTTCTTGTGTCAAGAAAAGTGATGAAAAGTCTCCTGAGCGCTACTAGTCGAGTGGAAGTTTCTTTTTTTTTGAAGTGCGAGATATTGACTCGGCGAGGTCCACATCAAGGCATTCGAAAATCGGATTATACCGTAAAACTATTTGCAAAGGAATTAAGTGTGCGGACGAGTTACATAAATTTATAATTGTCTGTAACTATATTTATAAATATCCACGAGGTGGAACCTGAGTTAACACTTCGAGAACAAACTCTCGTCATACCGACGGAAGGATTGGTGCTGCAGCAATCAAATGGTAAAATTGGTGTGGACGAAGGAAGCTGTGGCATTCAAGGAAATTCCAGAGACGCGCCTGATAAATAGGTGTTATATTAGATCACATTAAATGCGGTAAGCGGTCTTTGTTTAATTATGCGCTAATTTCTAGAGGGGCACGTGTACTTATGTTCGTGTGCGCGTTGCTCAGTCATCACAGTGCGGGTGCGCTTGGATCTTGCGCGGAGACATTCACGAGCACCACACCACAATAGCTATTGACGTTAATACAACTACTTACGCAACCTATCATGCCGAACTTTATGGATTGCAGGAGGAACAACCTGCGTTGAAGACTGACTGCGATGAAGCTACTAATAACCAGGGAATCGAATATTCGCTTGACAACAAAGCCTCAGGTTTTTTTTTAGAATCTAAGTAAAGAATAGTTTTCCTGGAATGAGGCTACTGATTATGAATGTTTTCATGTGGCTTTAACTTGAAGAGTAATTCGGTGTAGGAAGGTTGTGAATTCCTGACTTTCGTTTTGAAATATTTTGTTTTGTTTCCTATGATTGGAGTACAGTCACATATTGGTGTTACTTGTACAAAATGGTTTATCCATATCATTTTTATTCATGGATTAATAAATATGTGAAATTAGTTAGCGGTGCCATACACATGAAAACAGACTCAAACTTGATAGCATGTAGGCAGTAGCCAAAACTTAAGTGTAAGGAATACACAAATAGGAGAAATGCTGATCGTGTGGCACCTTTGGGCGCTGATAACTAAAGTAAAATCGGAATTGTCTTTAGTAAAGATATTTATAAAACTAGGTACCGTAAAGCATTTACAACATAATATGTTTGGCAAAAATCCTGGAGAAAATAAACGGGTACTCAGTTTATTCGGGAACACGCTGCAGCAATATGACGCTCATGTACATATTTCTTTTAAGATAGCTTTCAATTGTTTAATTGAGATCACCGTCTGATTAATACGAATTTACAAATAATAAATCGATTAAATCGTTCAAATAGACGCTAGAGCATATTAGATATTCGACAGCAACCTGAAGAAAGGAATGAAAATTCTGATGTATTTTAATAGTATCGTCGAAAAGAAAAGCAAGATTAAAAATAAAACAGTATTAGGAAATCCATGGAATTCCCAAAGCTGAACCTTACCTTTAATTACCAATACGTTATATGTTCGTAGATAAGATATTTTTTCGAAGAATTTTCTACATATTTTTTTTTTTGAACGAAACATATTTGAAACCTATATTTTCAAGCGAACAAAGAATTTAATTTCATAATTATTTTATACGTACTACGGACAGTGATGAAAGTAATTTAGACATCATAAAACAATGGTAAAAATGACGATATCTACTTTTGTATATTATATTAATTGACTATATGATGTATTGGCGTATCGTAGCTAGAAATGAGTTTATGCCATCAGGTGTCCACGGAAATGTTGAGTCAAGGATACGTTCGAACGCTAAAAAAATAAAATTGAATTGTTGAATTGCTACAAAAAAAAAAAAAAAAAAATATATTTTTTAAATAAAAGCAGCATGTATGCGTTAGAGTAGACTCAAAGATTTTTCTTTTTCTTGATGTGAGACTGGTGTTGCGGACTCCTTTTTACATATCGCATAGGAGTGGTCGGTTGGTGTGCAGACGGGACAAGGTGAGTCATGGCAGTTCATTAACTATTTTTTTGTGTGGTTGTGTTTCAGGTGGTGAGCTCTCGACGATAGCGCACGTTTTTTTTTCTTATCCGGTTTTCGCGACTCGTTCGGTAAAATCTGTCGGTTTCATTCCTTTTCTGTCGTGGATTTTCTTTCGAAGCTATTCGTGGTTGCTCCATCCATTTTTATGACCCACTTATTCGTGTTCGCAGCGTTGCGCGTACTTCTTGGTGATTTACTACCTTTCCACATCGGCCACCAATCCGCGATCCCCCGCGCGCGTACTTAAACGGGCCGCGTATATTGGCTTCGGAGGAAGCTCAATGACCTCTATTGGTGGCCTTAATTTTTTTTTATTGTTCGACCCTGGTGATCGTTGGGTCCCAGTAGTCAACATGGTACCCCTGGTCAGGGTCAGCCTGCACGGCTCTTACTGGACTTTAATGTCCAGTATCAGATCGCGTGGTTTTGCGGTGTTATCTCCGTCCTACAGGCACATGAAAACAATGTGATGATTGATGGGACACGTGACAGGGAAAAGAACCCCCCCACTTCTCCCGATCAGAGCTAGAGGCAGCCAGCATGTGCCGACCTCCTTGTCACGTGAGAGTCGTAGCTACTCCGAGTGGCTCAGTCCTGCACGGACAAATGACTCGTTTTCCTTTGATGGTCATTCGAGACCGTCACAACTCTTGTCTCAAACAAACATAAAAAAATTTCATTACAATAGGTATAAATAAATACAAAGATATATATATATATATACAAATATATACATTGTTAGCTTTATATATAATTGGTTATATATAAAGGTAAATAAAGTAGTTCTTGGGAGGGAGCAGAACAATTTGTGGGGTCAAAATGTCTGGTGTTGGGCCGTGAGGAAAATTTCGGTGGACGGGCTCAGTAAGGACGAGCTCACCTATGAACTCGTCATTCGAGGTCTGGCGGCAGACACCGTTGAGTCAATGAGAAAGCAGTTGAGGGGGGCGTTGAGAAGCGAGGCTGTTCTGCCGGAGTCTTTCGCGTTGGATACGTATCCCTTCACATTTCGGTAAGATATAAGAGGTAAGATATGTAGGATCTGCCAGGCCAATAAGGTTGAGAGAAAGGCACCGGCAGGGTGCATGGTTTCACGGAATGGGTCGCTTAGGCACCCATGGGAAATGGTATGTGTCGACTTGGTGGGACCTTTTGTTACCCTTCCCGCCTACGTATCCCTTCACATTTGCTGAGGATAAGGAGGCACTGGGTGCAAAACTAGCAGAGATTGGAGTGCTGATAGACTCTTTTGTTGGGAACTTTAACTCTGGGGAATTTCTCAAGGTAAAAGGCAAAATCTGCTATGTGTTACGAAGACTTGGGTACATGCGGGGAGTAACTGCGGAGGAGCTAGACTTCCTGAGGAAGACCAAGGGCGAGCTTCTAATAGCAATGGGGGATCTACTATACAAGGCTGGTGGGGAATTGTCGGAAGAGTCGGACGAGGATTGGTCTCTGAATACGCCGAGCTCACCAGTTCGAAGTACGCCGACTTTTCAGTCCAAGCCAGTAGAGCTACATAAATGGGGGGTACGGTTTAATGGAGAATCTCCAAACTCGGTAAGTGCGTTTCTGGAACGGGTGGAGGAGCTTCGCGAGGCTAAAGAATTATCGAAGGCTCAACTTTTTAAGTCTGCAGTGGACCTTTTTGAAGGTAAGGCCCTGATTTGGTTCCGTGCAAATCGAGCGATCTGCCGGAGTTGGGAGGAATTGGTGAAGGAGTTGCGAGAGAAATTCCTTCCCGCGGACTATGATGACCGCCTACTAGAGGAGATACGACGTAGGACTCAAGATAACGGGGAGTCTATAGGCGTGTACGTGACCGTGATGGAGGGATTATTTCGTCACCTCAGCAAGCCACCAGGTGAGGGGAAAAAGATGAAAATTGTAAGAAAGAACATCGCACCATTCTACCAAACGCAATTAGCTCTGATAAAGCCAGAGTCGATTGGGGAATTGGTAACGTTTGGACGATCGCTCGAAGCGACGAGGACCTCCGTGGAATCCGTTGCTCCTCCGCCTCCAAGAAGGACGCCTAGGCTGTTGGAACCGGATCACGCGTACCTTGAGGCCGTTGATGTAGCCGCAGCAGCAGTACCAGAACCACGCCAGAGTCTTATCTGCTGGAACTGTCGTCAACCGGGTCATACGTCTCGGGATTGTCGCGATCCTAGGAAGTGTTTTGGATCTGGCAGAGTAGGGACAGTCAGGGCGGAATGTCCGAATTGTCGGAACGGTGAACGAAGGAATGCGGGTGTGACAGGTAATCCTCCATCAAGTCGCACTAGTGGGGGGAACGACTGAGACAGTAACCGGGAAACGGAAGTTGTGCCCAGTAGGTGTTCACCTGCGCACAAAGAGGGATATAGTAGGAGCCGCGAAGACCACACAATTAGACTTTTTGGTAGCAAAGAGGAACGGGGATAACCGTCCACACTTAGAGGTTGATATATTAGGGCGGAAGTTTATGGGCCTTCTGGACTCAGGCGCTACTCACACGGTAGTAAGTGGAGAAGGGTGGAACATACTCGAGGAGTTAGGAGTAGAAAAACTGAGTTCCAACCAGAAAATGTTCAGATTGGCTAACAGTCAGGGTTGCGCCATCGTGGAAATGGTCACTATTCTAGTGAAATTGGAAACCAAAACAGAATGGTTAGAAGTGTTGGTGGTTCCGTCGCTCCCGCACGCTCTCATACTAGGAGAAGATTTCATCAGGCGATTTGAAGTGGTTCTAGCACTGAGCGAAGAAAGTTGGAGTTTTCTGGATGCACTGGAGGGGGGGGGGGCAGGAGAACAATTGAAGTCACGAAGTCGCCTGACGTAGGTGGAGGAAGACGCACTTAGCCGATTGTTAGAAAAGGGGTTTCATTGCATGGGGAAAGGTATCGGATGCACCACCCTTGTAGAACACGTCATTAAGACTTACTCCGTACCAATTAAGCAAAGGTACTATCCTGTTTCACCGGCCGTACAAAAGCACATCGATCGAGAGCTAAACAAGATGCTGGAACAAGGGATAGTTGAGCCATCATCGAGTCCCTGGGCGTCGCCGATATTGTTGGTGAAGAAAAAGGACGACACGTACCACTTTTGCGTAGACTACAGAAAATTAAATCATGTTACTGAGCATGACGCGTACCCGCTGCCGTACGTGTCGGCGACAATGGATAAACTCCGTGACGCCAAATACCTTTCATCTCTGGATGTGAAGTCAGCCTACTGGCAGGTTCCTATGGCGAAACAATCACGTAAGTTCACTGCATTCACGGTACCGCATCGCGGTTAATTCCACTTTCGGCGTATGCCTTTTGGACTGCAAAATGCACCCGCGACGTGGCAGCGCTTAATTGACCAGGTCCTTGGTCCTGATTTCTAACGCTATGTGTTTACATACTTGGATGACATCATAGTGGTGACACAAGAGTTCAGCAAGCATCTGGAAATCTTGAGAGTGGTTTTTGGCCGTCTCAGAAAAGCCGGTTTGAGAGTTTCTCGCGATAAGTGCGAATTTTTTCGCTGTCGTCTTAAGTATCTCGGGTATGTCGTAGACAAAAAAGGTTTAAACGTATACCCGGACAAGGTTAAGTCCTTATTGGAGATTCCTTTGCCTAGGAATGGTCTCGTGGTATAGGAGGTTTATACCAGACTTTGCTACGATGAAGGCAACATTGACGAACCTACTCAAAAAGAACCAAAAGTTTGCATGGACCCAGGACTGCGAAGCAGCGTTCACACAGGCGAAAGTGAAATTGTCCACGGCTCCAATCTTGACCTGTCCGGATTATGATCTACAATTCTACGTTCAAACAGATGCGTCAGATTTGGGCTTGAGAGCGGTGCTCATACAGAGGCACGCGGACGGGGAAAAGGTAGTATGTTACTTGAGCCGATCCTTGTCGAAAGCAGAAAAGAAGTACTCAGCCACGGAGAAAGAATGCCTCGCAGTGCTGTGGGCGGTAGAGAAGCTGCGACCATATATCGAGGGAGCTAAGTTCTCCGTCATCACGGATCATTACTCCTGGTCTGGCTGAGCAATTAAAAAGACCCGACAGGACGATTAGCCAGGTGGGCAATCAGGTTACAGCAGTTCCCATTCGAAATTGTACATTGAGGAGGGAAGGAACATCTCGTACCCGATGCTCTATCGCGAATGTTGCCCAGGGAGGAACTCGCAATATTAGAGACCTCCAAAAACCGTTGGTATGACAACATGCAGAAGAAGGTGGAAAAGACCCCAGAGCGCTATGCGGATTGGCGGGTGAAGGATGAGCAACTGTGGAAACATGTGGCGTTATCCCGCACTGGAGGGAAAGGAATCGTGGAAGAGGGTCGTGTCCAAGGCAGGTAGAGCGGAAATCCTCCTTAGATGTCACGATGACCCTAGAGCGGGCCATATGGGGGTTAGCCGCGCGATAAGCCGCGTGGCGACTAATTATTATTGGCCTAAGATGCCAGCGGACGTGGATGCTTGCGTTAAGAAAAGTAGGATCAGCCAGGCCAATAAGGTTGAGAGAAAGGCACCGGCAGGGTTCATGGTTTCACGGAGTGGGTCGCTTAAGCACCCATGGGAAATGGTATGTGTCGACTTGGTGGGACCTTTCCCACGCTCGAAGAATGGTTATACACAAATCCTAACAGTGGTGGATTATGTGAGTAAGTTCACGCTCCTATTTCCCTTGCGACAGGCAATAGCGGCGGCTGTTTGTCGTTTATTAGAGGAACAGGTGTATCTGCTTTTTGGGGCACCGAAATGGCTAGTGTGCGACAATGGGGTCCAGTTTCAGGGAGCTTTGATGCGCCAGCTGGCGGAAAGCTATGGAACAGATATCAGGCACACAGCATTATACCATCCGCAAGCCAACCCGGATGAGAGAAGGAATAAGGACCTTAAGCGGATGTTGCGATCTTACGTGACCGAGAACCATCGCGATTGGGATCGAAATCTCGCAAAGATTGCCTGCGCACTTCGGACCTACAAGCAGGAGGTGACTAAGGTCACTCCCTTTTTTTCAATTTCGGACGAGAGATGGTGACGTTTCACGAGGCGTAGGAGCCTCCAGATGTTGACAAAACTATCACAGGACCGGAAGTCAGGGCTGACCTGCTCTCCAAGCTACACGAGGATGTGTTGGAACGAATGAGACGCGCGGAACATCATAGTGAGCAGAGATACAATCTAAGAAATCGGAACGCGGTGTTTGAAATAGGAGATTCGGTTTGACGGAAAAACTATTCCATTTCAGATGCAACTTGGTTTTTCTCCGCAAAGCTCGCACCGGAATATCTTGGTCCGTTTTGGATAAAATCTCGGGTATCAGGGTGGACCTATCTCTTGGTAGATGGTGAGGGCAAGGAGGCGGGAGTTTCGCACGTGAAGAATTCGAAACAGTATACCGTTTGGGTGGATTAAAGTATAAAGTGAACGTGCAATTCTTATAGTGTGGGCATAATAAGACATAATGGAGAAAGATCAGACTGCATGGCTGAGGAGAAGTTAGAAATGTAAATTAATAATAATAATACTAGGTTCTGAACATTATAGAACATCATACGGTGGTGGGCTAAAGTATGATCGGGGAATAGTCGAACAACTCAAGAGGTTAGGAAGATTAGAATGTAATTAAGTAGGTGGTGGCGGGTACGATAAGTCAAAGCAATTGGTGATGAGTAGTTTTAGTATTATGGTTTGCAGAAAAATAGTATTTAGAGGTAGGGTTAGTAAAATAGTAAAAGTATTACCGAGGCAGCAGTGATGGTGGCAAGTGGATTCTTCCATAGATGGAGTTGTTTTTTTTCCTTTCCTTTTTCTTTCTCCTTAGCTCGATGCACGGTTAATTCCTTCGTATCGCTTAGGCACTCCCCGACCGATGCATGCAGGTCAATGAATGAGATGCAAAAATGTTAAGCAGGGAGTAAGCACAGGAAATGGCATGAGTGTGAGTGATAACATGTTGTTATAGGTTATACTCAACAAAATTGGGAATTCCGATCGTAGGTAGAAGGCGGAGTTACTTTATTATTAACTTTTCCAAAATTTATCATCAAAAACGCATAACCGGAATTCACCGTGGATTGGCGCGACGAGGCGTCCGTGAATCAAGAAGTGGTCGCGGTAATATTAAAGAGAATTCCTACTTAATTCTCTGAGGAAGGGGTGATGTAACGCTTGGAGGACGCGTCAAAAAAAATAAAAAAAAAACAAACAAAACACCACAGTGAACAGGGACACTTGACTTCTTCAGATTGGCTTATTATAGCCTTCCATTTAACCAGCGGAAAACCTAAAGGAAACAGGTCACTCCTATGTTCGACAAAGGAACTTACCGCAGAAGATTCCCAGACTGACGAACAGACTACACTTTTTTTTCTCTTGGAAAAGTTCAGCCACTACACGGCGCCTTCTCGAACCAGCACTTGCAAACTGCGCCCGCAGTCACCTCATGAACAGATCGTTACCTGGAGAATGGCATGCAATTAAAGCCGAAATGCCGAAAATTCGTGGCAACATCTCGCAAAATAAATAATCAATGGCAACTGACATGTTTATGTCGATGACAGCTCGCATCTGACAGATCGACCAGGCAATGGGTAGATCGGCTGCAAAGGTGTGCAGTGTGCAGACCAGCTGTAAATGAAACGCCGGCGATGTGGAGAAACGTCGCAAGCAGCAACTTGAATTCATGCCATCGCAACGAAAGGTGAATGCCGGGCGGTAAGGTGCATTCACCCTCAACGCATGAAAAGAAATGTTCATGAGAGCCACAACGGAATTAGAGGGACCCCGTAGATTGACAGGATCCAAGGAAGCTTCGAGCGAAGTGGCAGGGCGATGCCGTGGTTCTTTTTGGATCTAGGAACGACACGGTGAGGATCAGAGTTACGAGCAATATCAGCGGAATAGTCTGTGTTTTTCTTTTTCTTTGTCTATCTGGTACCTGGTTAGAGGACCACGATCGGATCCTACAGCGAGCCATATGGGGGTTAGCCGCACGATAAGCCGCGTGGCGACTAATTATTATTGGCCTAAGATTCCAGCGGACGTGGATGCTTACGTTAAGATATGTAGGATCTGCCAGGCCAATAAGGTTGAGAGAAAGGCACCGGCAGGGTGCATGGTTTCACGGAATGGGTCGCTTAGGCACCCATGGGAAATGGTATGTGTCGACTTGGTGGGACCTTTTGTTACCCTTCCCGCCTAATTGAGGGGGTAGTGACCCCCGGCTTGGTCCGTTTGGGTCCCGGGTTTGCTCAGGAGACTGGATATGGGCTCCACTCACTCACCCAAGAATGGACCACGAGCCGCCGGGTGAGCTTACGGCTCACCGAGGTCAAAGGGACCAGGTTTGAAAGTCGCCGCTGCGTTTGGTGCAACCCTTCTCCCCTTTTCCTTTTTCTTTTCAATCACCGGACCACCTAAACACAAAACAATTTCCGGTTTTCCTTTCTGTGCCACGAATATTAACGACTCCGTAAATTTGAAACACGATCTTTATTGTTACAACCTCCGCGATCTAGCGATTCTCAAAACGCGAAAATAATTCATGTCTAATCGTCTTACGCTACGTTAGCTTATCTTTTCTTCTGTTCCGTCAACTAAAGTCCACCACTCCACTATGACAATTTGAATAGTTATACAAAATATTCCTAAAAATCTTAAATACTAGTAACGTTTTGAAATTTATTATCCTTTGAATTCGTTTTGTACTATTTATAACTAAAATAAATTCTCACAACTACTCTAAAATGTGCACTAACCTTCTTCCTCCTTTTGGTCGATCGAATAACACATCAAAAAGCCAACCCCGACTCCAGCCGAGTCCCGGTTCAGTTATGGGCGAAATTCTTCACGACCAGATTCGTTTATTAATCGCCGGCGCACAAAGAATCTTCCAAGGTTCCCAATTTCATCAGCACGGGTGGGGTGCTGAACCCCAGACCACCCGGTTCCCGGCCAGGCGCGCTAGCCTGTGCACGACAGGGCCAGTACGAGACGAACGGTCTCAATTCCAATTGACCGTCTCGCCGTCTGTCTTGAGCGTCACTTGAACCACAGGTTTGATCCCCGCCGGAATCGTAGTTCAAATAGGCACTTTTTATTTGGCTGAAATCCTTGTTTTATTGCCACCGTCGCTCCAGAACTACCTTCCGCTTCACGCCTTCGCCGTCGCAACCCAACTGTTCGAGGCAATGCCTGATTTTCGGGTAGGAAAACGAAAGTGACTCACGCAGGATCGCGGGTTCAAATCCCGCCGGAACCCGATTTTGATTAGCCACTTTTTTATTTTAGCCGAAGTCTTTTTTTATCACTTCCAACGTCACTGCAAGAATGTTCTTTGTCGTACCTGATCCTTAGTTTCCCAAAAATGTTCCTCCATTCGCCGTCGCACAAAGAAAACTTCTGGGTCGTACCAGGTTCTGAATTCCCAAGATGTTCCACTGGTCGCTTTCGCCGTTGCACAAAGGATCTGATTATCACTTTTCCAGAATTCGTACCAGATTTAACGATTTTCCAACATTTAATCCACTGCTCGCTTTCACTTTACAACGTAACACTTTCTCACGTTCGAAGAATGGTTTGAATGGAAGAATTATGTAAGTACACGCTCCTATTTCCCTTGCGACAGGCAACAGTGGCGGCTGTTTGTCGTTTATTAGAGGAACAGGTGTATCTGCTTTTTGGGGCACCGAAATGGCTAGTGTGCGACAATGGGGTCCAGTTTTGGGGAACTTTAATGCGCCGGCTGGCGGAAAGCTATGGAACATATATCAGGCACACAGCATTATACCATCCGCAAGCCAACCCGGCTGAGAGAAGGAATAAGGACCTAAAGCGGATGTTGCGATCTTACGTGACCGAGAATCATCGCGATTGGGATCGAAATCTCGCAAAGATTGCCTGCGCACTTCGGACCTACAAGCATGAGGTGACTAAGGTCACTCCCTATTTTTGCAATTTCGGACGAGAGATGGTGACGTTCCACGAGGCGAAGGAGCCTCCAGATGTTGACAAAATTATCCCAGGACCGGAAGTCAGGGCTGACCAGATCCCCAAGCTACGCGAGGATGTGTTGGAACGAATGAGACGCGCGGCACATCATAGTGAGCAGAGGAACAATCTAAGTCAATGGAACGCGGTGTTTGAAATAGCAGATTTGGTTTGGCGGAAAAACTATTCCATTTCAGATGCAACTCGGTTTTTCTCCGCAAAGCTCGCACCGGAATATCTTGGTCCGTTTTGGATAAAATCTCGGGTATCAGGGTGGACCTATCTCTTGGTAGATGGTGAGGGCAAGGAGGCGGGAGTTTCGCACGTGAAGGATTTGAAACAGTATACCGTTTGGGTGGATTAAAGTATAAAGTGAACGTGCAATTCTTATAGTGTGGGCATAATAAGACATAATGGAGAAAGATCAGACTGTATGGCTGAGGAGAAGGTAGAAATGTAAATTAATAATAATAATACTAGGTTCTGAGCATTATAGAACATAATACGAGGTGGGCTGAAGTATAATGGGGGAGTATTCGAAGAACTCAGGAGGTTAGGAAGATTAGAATGTAATTAAGTAGGTGGTTGCGGGTACGATTAGTTGAAGCGATTGGTGATGAGTAGTTTTAGTATTATGATTTGCAGAAAAATAGTATTTAGAGGTAGGGTTAGTAAAATAGTAAAAGTATTACCGAGGCAGCAGTGATGGTGGCAAGTGGATTCTTCCATAGATGGAGTTGTTTTTTTTCCTTTCCTTTTTCTTTCTCCTTAGCTCGATGCACGGTTAATTCCTTCGTATCGCTTAGGCACTCCCCGACCGATGCATGCAGGTCAATGAATGAGATGCAAAAATGTTAAGCAGGGAGTAAGCACAGGAAATGGCATGAGTGTGAGTGATAACATGTTGTTATAGGTTATACTAAACAAAATTGGGAATTCCGATCGTAGGTAGAAGGCGGAGTTACTTTATTATTAACTTTTCCAAAATTTATCATCAAAAACGCGTTACCGGAATTCACCGTGGATTGGCGCGATGGGGCGTCCGTGAATCGGAAATGGTCGCGGTAATATAAAAGAGAATTCCTACGTAGTTCTCTGAGGAAGGGGTGATATTACGCTTGGAGGACGCGTCAAAAAAAAAAAAAAAAAAAAAAAAAAACATAACACCACATTGAACATACTGATAAGGAAATACAGAGGTGTCTAGAGGCCCACTTTCATGACGAGATACCGAAATAATATCACCGAACAGAGCAAAAAATATTTTCAAACGCCAGGCCACAACGATATAAGAATAAAATGAAACAATAATAGAAACTATGAACAGAGATTTAAAAAGTCCCATGTGCTAAAATCTAATCTGAATTATTGCTTCATTTAAATAATTATTGTTTAATGTTCAAAATGTTTAACAATTATTGTCTAATGTCTCATAAGCCCGAATTTTTGCACTTGAATACGTATTGAGTCCCCGATTTTTACGAATTTCAATGTTTGACCCAAAATAGAGATGTTATCTCTGTTTAAAATTATGATAAATATATCCGAATCTATTTTTGAAAAATATTGCGTATTTATTTCTAAATCTAAATCTAAATCTTGTGATGGGAGGTATAAACGCCGCCACATGTTACGCTTGGAGGACGCGTCGGAAAAAAAACAAAAAAAAACACCACAGTGAACAGGGACAAATGTATGTATAACATTGATTACATAAAATAAACTACATAAACACAAGACGCAAAGATGCTCACCGTGGCAGGATTCCATGTACCTCACTGCCTCTCTCCTTCCGTCGACATCATCCGCAACCCGCGATTGTGGCTCTAAAGCTCGGGAACCTCACTGCTCCCATCAAAACACACAATTTGGACACAATGCTGAACTTATACATTGCTATCCGTCACCGAAAATGCACCCAAATGGCTCTGATGACCACTTGACTTCATCAGATTGGCATATTATAGCCTTCCATTTAACCAGCGGAAAACCTAAAGGAAACATGTCACTCCTATGCTCGACACAGGAACTTACCGCAGAAGATTCCCAGACTGACGAACAGACTACACTTTTTTTTCTCTTGGAAAAGTTCAGCCACTACACGGCGCCTTCTCGAACCAGCACTTGCAATTTGCGCTCGCAGTCACCTCATGAACAGATTGTTGCCTGGAGAATGGCATGCAATTAAAGCCGAAATGCCGAAAATTCGTGGCAACATCTCGCAAAACAAAAATCAATGGCAACTGACATGTTTATGTCGATGACAGCTTGCATCAGACAGATCGATAAGGCAATGGGTAGATCGGCTGCAAAGGTGTGCAGTGTGCAGACCAGCTGTAAATGAAACGCCGGCGATGTGGAGAAACATCGCAAGCAGCAACTTGAATTCATGCCATCGCAACGAAAGGTGAATGCCCGGTGGTAAGGTGAATTCACCCTCAACGAATGAAAAGAAATGTTCATGAGAGCCGCAATGGACCTAGAGAGACCCCGTAGATTGACGGGATCAAAGGAAGCTTCGAGCGAAGTGGCAGCGCGATGCCGTGGTTCTTTTTCGATCTAGGAACGACACGGTGAGGATCAGAGTTACGAGCAATATCAGTGAAATAGTCTGTGTTCTTCTTTTTCTTTTTCTATCTGGTACTTGGTTAGAGGACGACGATCGCTTGCGGTGGTGGAAAACGAAGGATAATAAGTCAAGATCGAGAGCGAATATTGGTGCATCGGCGAACGAACCAAATTGCGTACTGGAGCACTTTGAACGATTGAGGTGGCGGCAGCGACTCACAAAAAAACGAAATCCTGGAAATGCCGAACATTCGACTAACGTAGGAGACAAATAAGTCAAGATCGAGAGCGACTATTGGTGCATCGGCGAACGAACAAAATAGCGTAGTGGGGAATTTTGAACGATTGAGGCGGCGGGAGCGACTTACAAAATCGAAATCGTGGGAATCTCCAGCATTCGACTAACGTAGAAGACAAAATTCTCCACGGTTCCTGTTAAGGCTGATTCAGGAACGTGCCACACGAGCCATTTAATTCATTCAATAAAATTAGTACGAAAGGGCGAAAATTAGAATTAAGTAAGTTTGTAAGGTAGCAGTAAAAGTAAAGTAGTGGAAAAAATTCGTGCCCACATGAATAGTTTGCGTGTAGACGTAAGTTTCGGTAGCTTAATCGCGGCGCCGTCGTATGTAGGAAAAAACAACCTTGTGCCGGTTAGTGTTCGAATATCTTGATAATAAAAGAATCGTTGTACCATATTGTAACGCTGCGGTGTTTGAGAGCCGGGGCTTATTCCCCTTTTGTATCTTTTAGCGACACATTTAACTCCGTACCGACTTCTCGTTTCGCGACCACGGACAAGTTAGTTCGAACGTCTCGTTCGAAACGAGTGGCGCCGAACCAATCCCCATCTTCAGAGGGCACAGCCAGCCGAGACTGCCATCCTCGACCTCCAGACGCGTTGACTAGATCAAGGTCTCGTTACCACTAGCGAGTCGGTTACACACAGACGCCCTAGTCGGTTCCAGAGTACGGCCCAACTTTACCAGCTCCGCGATAGATGCCACTGGTGTCAAGGACAGCTGCTGCTGATAAAATGGTGCGATATTTCTCCGCAACAGACGCAGTTACTCTTCTTCCGAGCAACATGCCTTCAAACGACTGAAAAAGCTTTCTACGACACCCAAGTAAACCCCCATGTTATCGTTTTCTCCTTGAGTCTACTCCAGATTTCATCCAATAATTGATCCTCATAAGTAGTAAGGATGACACTTTTATATACTTTTAGCATTGCGCGAGTAAGGGACAGGAGATCAAATGTGCCATGGTTTTGGTGCCGCCCACCCACACGCCTTAGGTATGGAAAGTGTCATAGCCTGGCATTAAGCTGGTTTTCCATTTTTAATTGCCGTGTATGAGTGAAGAGTCAGACTAGCTACAGGTGTGGGGGAGCAAACCATGCAGTAGAGCCGTGGATTCCTGTTTGTCGATGACCACCATTCTGCATCTTCGATGTAGGAGCCAATGATAAGTTAGCATGGATGCCTGTTTCTCGATGACGACAATGTTGCATCTTCGATGTAAGAGCCAATCATAAGCAGTGTTTTTGTTGTTGTTTTTTCGCCGGTTGGTAGAACAAGTTTGTCTGCCTGTGGATTAGGTCAGTTACATACAAGTTTATGAATATTTTTTTTCATAAACTCACGTTATTGCATTACATTACTCAAACAATATTGAATTTATATGAATGACTTGACTTTTTAATACTTGTGAGTAGGTACGGTTTTGGCGTACATTATATTGTGTACATTCCATAAAAATAAACAGTGTGCGGATCAAAACGAGATCCACTTTGGCTGATACTGCCTTGAACTTGATTATACTTGTGTCGTTTCTTTCTTTTCTTGTTTATCTTTCCTCGTTCGCAATGTGCGATTCTGGTCTCAAACTCGATCAATGCATTTAGCGTATCGTATAGTATCCTGTTAATTGATGGAGCTGAGTAATTTGAAAAGCAAGATGTAACTCGTTTGTACAAACCTGGTGTGTCATAACTGACCTATGTCGGGGTATGCATGAATGGGTTAACAGGAATTTTACTTTTGTTATTCTTGTTTATCACATCATTCGCCATGTGCGTTTATGGTTTCAAACTCGATCATTGCATTTGGTTGACACTGTCTTGAACTTGATTATACTTGTGCTGCAAGCATATGCAAGTGCAATATCTTATTACTAATGTTCGAAGAAGAACATTAGTATTAAAATCACTTTGGCCAAAAATTAATTTTTCTATATTTATATATATATATATATATATATATATATATATATATATATATATATATATATATATATATATATATATATATATATATATATATATATATATATGTATATATATATATATATATATATATATATATATATATATATATATATATATATATATATATATATATATATCAGTGGCGGCTCGTGGCTTTGAGACTCAGGGAAGCACAAGCAGAAAGTATCGGCATATATTATAGGTAAGCATATGAAGCGCTTAATAAACTATACATGTGATTTTGTTGAAATATCATGCAAAAAATCATGTAGGTATTTCAATGCTGGCCATATAGGTACTAAAAGTAAGCTTTTGGCTGTCAACAGCATCTTTCACTGATTTTTCTACTCGCTATGATCAATTAAATTTCAGAAAGGTTCAAAATAAGTACAATATTTGAAATCAAAGAACATTCTTTTGCCTTAAATTGTTTTTCAGTTATAAAAAAAACTTAAGAGGAAAACATAATACCAGCTAAAGTTTTTTAGTAGCTCAAAGTTGAGGTTTAATTAATCTTTTAGCACATTAAATTAAATAAAAAATAATAACTTAATTTGGGCTATCATTTTCAGTCTTCTTCTGTCTTTATTACGAATATCGCAGTACATATCCTAATTCGTTGATTTTTGAGGGTTTTTTTCAAATTAAGTTTGCTACTCGTATGTATGAAGTATTTATGAAAAAACCCCGCTCTATTCAGCCAATTCAATTTTTTGGTGATTTTAGATTTTACTTGCTTTGTGATTAGTTTAAAAACACAAAAGAATCAATTTGCCCAGCAAGAACCACGTGGAGGTTTAGAGCACTCTTGCCAGGATGGGAGGGTGTGAGGATGACGGTTTGAAGGCGATAAATTAAAAACAGTAGGAGGGGGAGTAGGAAGTGAGTAGATGGAACAACAAAAAGAATAATCATAAACTTAACAAAAGCACATAACATCAACAAGAGCACATAACATTAACAATAGCACATAATATATCTAAGAAATATATATAACAAAATATAAATATAATAATAACATAACAAAAATATATACGTAAATATACAATAAAAACCACTATTTCTAAATAAAATAATAATAAATTAATCAAAACAAATCTGGCTGCTGGAAAGGTAGACAAATCATTTTAGATCTAAAATGGCAAGCAAAACTGTATGTTGATACCGAAATGAGATGTATATAATACGTTCAGTTAGCAAGTAAATTAGCTTTAATACTTGTATTTCAAATCTATTCTTCTATCCTTTTGGTCCGCAAAGTGATCAATTATTAGATTGTAGTTTTCTTCAGCGCTAAGAAGATCCTTCAATAATTTTTTTTCGATGGACAAGAGGGCCAAACTACTCAGCCGATCTTCTCCGGAAGAATTTCTCATGTAATCTTTTATTCGTTTTAATGTTGAAAAACTACGTTCCGCAGACGCGGTTGTTGCAGGTATGGTCAAAACTAATTGAAGTAATTTGAAAAATTCTGTAAAACAACTTTCTAACTTATTTTGTTTTAAGTAAGCATTTAAGTTTTTAGTATTTTTACCTTGCATGTCATTATCTGAGAGCAGGACTAAAAATTCTGTGCGCAGAGAAGGGAAATCAAATTTTTTGGGATATGAACTTTGCAAGTTATGAAAAAGGTGATTCGGAAATTTTGTGGAAAAATTAGGATAAAATGAAGTATTAAGGAGCTCTAGAAATTTTATTTGCTCGAGGGATTGAAATCTTTCTGTTAGCTCTTGTGCTATATTATCTAAAATTTCAAAAAAAAGTTGTCTGTAGCTAGCTTCAACGTTTACTTCACCATCTACTGATAATTTCAATTTTTTACGACTAGAAGGCAAGCCGCATTCGTCTACTGTTTTATTAAAAAAATTGCAAAATTTTAATCGAATATCTTGAAGACTACCACTGAAATCATTAATTTTTTTTACACAATAAGAAATATCATTATGTTTTGTTTGGAGTATATCGAATAATTGATCACTAAATGGGAAAATAAAGGCAAAAATATTCAAGAGAAAATTAAATTGAAAGGCGGAAAGCGAAGACAATAAACCTTTGGCCGAATTGAAAGTTTCGCTATCCCATGTTCCGCTGTAGACTATATTGGAGAGCAATTTCTCTAAATCTGATTTATTTTCTAAAACAGTTGAAACTAAGCGGCCATTATAGTTCCATCTTGTAGGGGCAACCTTAGGTAGTCTCCTTTTTACAATCTCATCGAAAGCGGAACACCTTTTTGTAGAGTGGCTAAAAAAGGATGAAAATCCTTGCAAAATTAAAAAGAATATGCGGCATTGTTTGATCCTATCACACGACTTTGAAAGAATTAAATTTAGCCTGTGAGCAAAGCAGTGAACAAAAACGGCATCAGGAAATTTATCTCTCACTCTTTTTTGTAGGCCACCAATTTCGCCAGACATAACCGCTGCGCCATCGTAACTCTGAGAAATTAGTTTATCCTCACATTTAAATTTAAATAAGACATCACAAACGTGATGATACAAAAATAAAGCAGTTCTATCTTCTGAAATATCTCGAAAGCCAAGAAATCGCTCATGGATAACACCGTCTTCGTTTACATACCTCATTATTGTGGAGAGTTGAGACTTAGTGGAAATGTCAGTTGTTTCATCTAAGATAATTGATACAAAATGAGCTTTTTCAATTTCCTTACGGATAAAATCAGATACAACATGAGATATTGAACTTATTAAATTATTTTGGATTTCTTTTGAGAGACCTGAAAATAGCTTCGAATCTTCCAAATGATTTTTCAACAAAGGATTGTACTTTGCTAGTAAAGCCACAGCTTCAATGTAATTGCCTCTATTAGAAGAAGAACTGCTTTCATCGTGGCCACGAAAGGCTAGTTCTTGGCAACCAAGAAAAGATACAACGTCAATTAGTGATTTTAAAATTTCTCGGTTTCTTCTCACCTGTTCATTGTGCGCTTGAAGACTAAGTGATCGTTGATTATCGATCAAAGATTCTATTCTTGGTGAATTTCCAATTTTCTTGAAAGCTAAAATGCTACGCAAATGGTCCTGAGAAGATTTTGAGTGACGTTTTATAGCCTTGTGCAAATTGCTAAGATCTGCAAATCCTGAAGTTCTCCATACGTTATTTTCACGGGAAAAAAGTAAACATGGCCAACAAAACAATCTATTCAAGTTTTTACAGCCACTAAGCCATTCAACTTCCTCATACAATTTACAAGAAAAGTGTCTGACATAGTTACCTTTTGCGAACGGTTGACTTATCGAAATTAGTGGCCTTGGTTGTCCCGAATCAATAAGGTCCTTTTTCTTCTCAAACGATCGAGACGAAAAAGACTGCCGCAGTAAATCCTCTATGGCACAATCACAACAATTTTCACTTTCCACTTTAACATCCATATTAACCGCGTAAATATTTAATTTTCGAATTTATTCAATATTCAATTTCAGATTTTTCACTTTAGCAAATGTATTGTTAATTACTTTTGAAACTACTTTTTATCTTTATTTAACCGACCAGCAGCCTTATTTTTCAATAAATACCTTACGCACGTTAATTAACTGCCAAACACGTATTAATACTAACAGTGCAAAACATTCAAGTCGAAAGAATTAGAGTGTAAGCAATAAATGCTACTGAATACATCCCAGAAACAACACATCCTCAACATAGGCGTCTAAAGCAATCAAGTGGTAATTTTGCCCAAAGCACCAGAACCGAAAAACTACGTTTTTTGGGAAAGCAAACCCAAAGCAGACACAAAAAACCGATCTGAGGAAAGTAAATTGCACACAAAAAAAATGTAACTCCTTCTATTCTATTCTCCACACGAAATAGCTTGCATCGTAAATGTAAACAAATCAGAAAATGCATCAATTCCTAAGGGGAACGGCTCGTAAGAAGAAGAGCAGAGGAGAATCTACGGATAAATCATGAGGAGAAACAGACACATAACGGAGACGCTGCTAGCTTTTCAGCGTCAACATAGGCATCCAAAGCTATCAAGCGGTCATTTCACCTAAAGCACCAGAGCCGAAAAACTACGTCTTTTGGAAAAGCAAACCCAAAGCAGACACAAAATAAAAACGATCTGGGGAAAATTGCACACGAAAAAATTTAACTCCGACTATTCTATTCTCCCCATGAACATCACCGTACATGTGTACATGTGAACAAAGCAGAAAATACATCCATTCCTAAGGGGAACGGCTCTTTAGAAGAATAGCAGAAGAGAATCTACCGATAAATCATGTGGGGAAACATAATAGAGACGCGGCTACTATTGCAGCGTATTAAGTTCATTCATTAACAAACATTTTCGGGTCGTTCAGCGGGTGGATGGGGAAGGGTTTTCTGAATTTCTCTATCCACCAAGACGCTGTGATCGAAGCAGCGTCCGCGATGCTACTTGGGTACATTGATTGCAAAATTTTTGTGGGCACCATTTAAGCAAAGCGTCTAAGTAAATCTATGCAAAAATCACGAGTTTGAGCATTGAAGCAAGATCACTTCAGTGTTCTGTGTAGTATACGATGAATGAACTGTATGTTTCGAATTGAATGGTATACGGTGCCTGTAGTTTGTAGTAAAACGTTTGAGTTTTCGGCGCGTCGTTGTAAATTTACCTTGGAAACTCTGTAGTTGGACTGTAAGTAGCAATAGAGTTTTATCTTTTGTAAGAAAATCAATGTTATTATTTTTTTTGATTGTTACATATTGATTATTTAATCATTTTTTTGTTTATTCCTAGTGGTTTAGCAAGGGAAGCACTGCTTCCTTTGCGTACATCGACGAGCCGCCCCTGATATATATATATATATATATATATATATATATATATATATATATATATATATATATATATATATATATATATATATATATACATATATATATATATATATATATATATATATATATATATATATATATATATAAATATATATATATATATATATATATATATATATATATATATATATATATATATATGTATGTATATATATATATATATATATATATATGTATATATATATATATATATATATATATATATATATCATCAAAAAAGTTAAAAATCTTTAACCCTTTGGCGCCGGCGGCTATTTTAGTGAAATTTTTAATATACCTATTATTCCGTACACAAATAAGTTTTGCAAAAATAAAGTTAACAAAATAAATTTCGAATGTGTTTTACTTGTGAATCGGATAATGTTTTGGAATTTTTTAACCCCATGTGTGCGCTGGGTGCCTAAAAAGAGAACGGGGAAAATTGAAAATTTTTAAATTGCGATAACTTTTGACAGAGCCATTCAATCATTACCAAGTATTCAGGACATATTGGTATTATTTAGTTGTAAATTCGTGTATGAGCGTGCTGGCAACCCTGAAGCTAGGGCAAGCACTGAAAGTGAAAACCTCCAAATTATCGTCTCTCTTGACAAAATGCCGTTTCTTAAAAAAAAGCCACTCATATGTAAATTTCGTTCTTTTTATACATAGACCAAAAAAAAAATTTCATATTGTATAACGGGTACGCCTGGTAACCCTTGCGCAATTTACCTATATTTTTAGCATCAAAAACTTCTGTTCACGGAAACTCACGATCCGATGAGCAGAATTTATTGAAATTTGCAGACTGTCTTGGTCTTAAATAGGACCAGGTCTGATAGAAGCGATTTTGAAATGCGGGCGATTCTGTGCCAGTGGTGCCATCTTGAAAAATCACTAAAAAAGATAACTGCTTTTAGCCCTATAAATTCTGATTGAATCGTTCGATTTTTAAGAAATTCATACAGTAGCTGGACCTTATTTATGACCACGTTTGGTAGAAATGTGGTTGAAAAATTCAGTTGGAGCTGCCAGCTATGATAATTTTGGTGTCTTAAATTTGAATAAATAAAAATTTGGAAGTGAAAACATTCAAATCATCGAATATCCTAAAAATGTCCGTTTCTTACAATAAAACCAATCTGTATACAAATCTTATGCTTTATCTACACGTTCAAAATAAAACTTTGGAAATTTCATGTCGGACAAGAACGGTAACCCTCTCCCAGTTAACCTATATTTTTAGCATCAAAAACTTCTGTTCACGGGAATTCACGAACCAATAATCAGATACCATTGAAATTTACAGAATGCATTGGACTTAAGTAGAACCAGGTCTGATAGAAGCGATTTTGAATTGTGGGCAACTCTGTGCCAGTGGTGCCATCTTGAAAAAATTACAAAGAATAAAAAACGGCTTTTTGCCCTATGAAATGTGAATTAGTAACCAGATTTTCATAAAATTGACACAGTAGCTGCACCTAACTTTAAACTCTATTTGGAAGAAATTTGGTTGAAAAATTCGATTGGCGCTGCCAGCTATGGTAATTTTTGTGTCTTTGGTTTTGAAAATTTGCTCAGGAAAATAAAACTTTTTGCCCTATAACTTCCAGTGCAGTCATGAAATCAATACAAATTTCATACAATTAATGGAACCTATTATAAGCATTATTCAGGCCAAATTTGGTTGAAAAGCCTCGATAGAGTTGCCAGCTATTGTTGGTTTTGTGTTTATTTGCAATATCTTTATTAAGCGGTTTTATCGTAGAATTTTCAATTGGTAATGATATTGTAGTGACAATAAACAGCAAAACTTTGAATGCGTCCAATGAAGTTCAAATACTTTCAAATGTTTATAGAAAAGCTAAGGTAACAAACAACTAAGGTTACTAAACAACATACATAGCTTTCGATTATTTGAAAAAACTCGCTGCAGGTTACCCTAAATTTCTTTATACTCCTATAACTTCGAATGTAATATAACAACGTGAAGCAGATGTGATTTATTGTTGGCTTTGATACTGGCGAAAGGTTGTCAGCACGAGTCGGCTGTGCTACTTTTGTATCAATAAATGCTTACAGTTAGTATTCATACCTGAAACATTTACAATGAAAATAAAAACCGATGTTTCGATTCCCTAAGTTCTGCAAATTTTTCGGATCGCAGCCCCAAACACCAACTTCAGTTACAGTGCTGCAGGCACTGAGCATTTTCTTCATTGATGTTATATGAGATGCTGCTTTCAAAGTTTGGTGAAATAAGCAACTGATAACGAATATAATTAACAAGCGTTTTTCTTTCATAAACTTTGAAACCCATGCCAGTGGTAATATCTGAAACCTTCTACCATATGAGTTATAATGCATTCTTGAGACCAAAGTAAAACGTGGCATTTGAAACAGTTTGGCCGTAATAAGCAGCTCATGTGGTGGAATATGCACTCAAAACCTGCACGATTCTTCTACTGTTCTTCGAACATTAGTGTTTCTAGCGGTTCAGGTGCGCTAGAGTTTTTTATTGATTATCTTTCCTCATTTGGCAGGTGCGTTTCTGGTCTCAAACTTGATATCGTAAGCATGTGGGGTATATTGTTAATGGATGGATCTGAGTAATTTGGTCGAATTGTGAAATCGATTGTATACACCTGGTGTATCATAACTGACCTATGTTAAGTGAGAATGAATGGTGATTTTACGCGCTGCAGAAATTGTGTCATAACTGGATGAATGATTTTATGTATGTTTCCAAGTGGCTATATTTAGATGAAAACAGAAAGGTTATTCGCTGGTTGCAGAAGAGTGGGTCAATGTTCAGGTGTTATTAAACATGTTGTATTTTCTTTGTGGTATCTAGATGGTACGTGGGGCTGGAAGTTTTAGGTAAACAAAATCATTTGTTTGTATAAGTGGCAATAAACTTTTTGGTTTTTTATTTTTACAAATTTATATTGAAATAAAATTGTTGATATTTTACTTGGAAAAATAATTGTATATTGAAACAGCTTCACATATAAATCCACCAACGAAAAATCCGAGACCAACACATTTTAATAGGTTGTAGAAGCAGTACTCTATTATGGAACTTTCTTTTTTATTTAATAGATGTATCGTAAGGTCCACAGACGTCTTTGCCGTTGGCGTAGAAACATTCTGGCTACAATCGCAAGTAATCACTCTTGACATCGGTAGGTGCGTTGAACATCTGACCTGGTCTTTTATGTTTGTGTCAAAGAATCTACTACGAGCAAGCTTGAGTATTTTTCTTTCATCAATTTTTAGATTGGCAAATGTCTTAAGGAAATCATATTCTCGCTTTAAACACAACACCTCGAATGAATGTAATTCACTTTTAGAGCACGTCTTTTATATATATCCAGGAATTTTGATGAGAAGGAAAACCAAGCCATTTGACAAAAACATAATTTCTCCTTCTTCTTATAACTTTCTCAACAAGGTATGCATCAGGGTGTTTCACTGTAGTTAACTCAGGCTCGTAGAACCCTCCTTGTAACAAATTTCCTGGATAGTCTTCCAGTGAGTATGTTCGTGGCTATGTTTTTCTTACATCTTTTATTGAAAAACATTCAGTGGACCAAATTGGTGTGAAGCCTTCTTCAAATATGTGCTTATGTTTACTTATACGTACAAAGTCATCTTTTTTGAATTTAGGTTTTGACGTAACCTTAGCTTTTCTATAAACATCTGAACGTATTTGAACTTCATTGGACGCATTCACGTCAATAGGTTCCACCGTCCTGATACACTGATAAACCCTGATACACAAGGTACAACAAATTAAATTTTCTTATTAAATAAAAATTTTTCAAAATATTTCAAAGTTCTTTCACAATACTACAACATACATAAATTAATACACAATACAATATATATCACAGGTGTTTGGGGCTGCTATCCGAAAAATATGCAGATCTTGGAAACTTTGAACATTTTTTACTTATTTTCATTGCAAATTTTTGCGAAGAAAATACTTAATGCAAGCATTTATTGGAACGAAAATAACAAAAGGGCCAAGTGCTGGCAGCCCTTTGATAACACCGTGGCAGAATATATGTCGCATCTGCCTCACGTTGTAGTCAACTTGCAGTCAGAATTTCGTATTGATCCGATGACTGCATTGGAAGTTATAGGAATGCACAGAAATCAGGGTTACCATTCGCAAAAGCTTTCAAATTTTCTAGATCTTTATATTTGATGTTTATTTTCATTATGAGATCACTACGGTTTAAAAATTCTATGCTTGTATCGCTAATTCGACGTACCATCGAAGCGGAATCTCCTAAAATCGAATCTTTAGACATAATTGTAAAAGTCTTGTCATTAAAAAAACATAATGTTCGTTTTAGTTAGAGTGCTGGCAATTTACGTAAATTATGCTTTGAGAAAAATGATATTAACTTTTCAACATTTCTATCATCATTTTTCACCGCAATTATTAATACTTTAGTTATATTATACTGATCAACTTGTTTCCATACTAGGCTGATCTAGTGGTAGTTTCCATTCATGCTGAATTCTTTCCATATTAACCCTTATAGAGTTTGATTGAAGCGTTCAACATTCGATGATTTCAAGGCACTAAACGTTGAATAGTGGTTGATTTCATACTTTTTCGTAAGATGGGGAAATGTTTTATTGAAAAACTCCTTCCCGTCATCAGTTTGCAGATTTCTGGGGATACGTCTTTGCTGGAGAATTGTTTCCATAGCATTTGTCACTTCATAAGCGCTTTTATTTTTGACTGTTAATGCCCTGGTACTTGGAAAAAGCGTCAATTATTGTGAGAAGAAATTTGTAGCCTCGATTCAGTGATGAGAATGCACTCATATTGACCAAATCAGCCTGCCATAAATCATCGATACCTCTGATGGTGTCACGACGCCGTTTAAAGTTTTTACGAGCAATGTTTTGCTGAAACTCCATCCGTTCCAGCAAAAGTAGGTTTTAAAAATATCGAATAGCTAAAGCCGAGGAGCTTGTGAATAATGCGAATGAGCCAACACAGATTGTTTTGGACGATATGATGTTAAATGCGTTTTCAAGACAAGCTTGCGAGCTTTTTACCAAAGGATCACATCATAGAAATTTTTCGATTATATTAGTAACAAAAAATGTATTTCATCAGGGAAAATTTTGAATTGCAAATATCTGGTATGCTTCAAAAATCCGCGTGATAAAAGTCAATTTCATCATCGTCATCAAATTTACACTGAAAATAGCAAGGAGCTTGTAAAAATGTATAAAGCCACAGAGCTATTTATTAATAGACCTGGCTCAGAACACAAATGATATATAACGTTTCCGTACTGATTTATTTAACAAAAACTTTGTAACGTGCTAATGCTCAAAGGATAGTTTAAAAGAGAGAACTGTGTCACGAATGAAGCGATTAAAGGACAACAAACATATTATATACGTGCTTAGACATGCTCGACCGGGTTTGAGAAACGCTATGCTTAAGAATGCCGACACAGAGGTAATTAAAACACTTTGCGAAATCACCTTGAATACGCTGAATGGAAACCACAGACCTCGTGGAAAGTTATATAACCATCTCTGTAAATATGAAAAGTGTATGCGCAAGCTAGTTGATGCTAAACGAGCAGTTCCGCGACAACGTAAAGTATTAATTCAACAAGGCGGATTTTTACCCATACTGTTGGGAAGTAAGCTTTTAGGGGTGATTGGTTCACTAATTGAGAAATATGTATAGAAACAGTAATCTGAATAAAATGCTACTTCTGTCTCCTGAAGTATATGCAAATTGGAAAGACACTATTGAAAGTTTTAATAATCAGAGCTTGTTCGATATGGCAATAAATAAGATATTGAAAAGTGAAAAATTCAGCGATAAAGACAAATGGTATCATTATCGAAACGAACTTATAACATTTTTAAACACACGTTGTAGAAGTAAAGGATTTCTAGAAAAAAAAAACTCAATTGCCTTCATCGAGCGAGCATGTACGCAAGCAACAGAAAAGCTTGCGAGACAACATGACACAAACTAAAGATGTTTTTAGAGATGAGAAGCCTACGCAAACTACACCTGTACGAGTGAAAAAATTGTTTGAATCATTAAGTGAAGTCACACCTCCAAGGAGTATGCTATTGGCTGCAGCTAAGCAACGTCTATCGACAAGCGGAAAAGCAAAAAACTTCAAGTGACAAAGATTATAGAATAATAACTGGTGGTGACGGAATAACACAATACACAGTACCTGCTGATATGAGCCCTGATGAAGTAGAAGACGTTCTAGGTGAGATAGACATTCTTTATGATGAGTGTTCTTATGTCTTTAAAATGGAGAAAGAAGATGAAGAAGATTCTGAAAGTATCGCGGACGTGGAATTGCAGGAATTGCCTAGTCACTCTATATTTCTCTCGGTCGGATCCTTATCAATACACGTCTGATCATCCCGTCAGAAAACATCCTGTTTGACAGAGTGAGAGACTAAAAGAAAAAAATCCCTAGCGCATCGGAACCACCAAAAACACTAATGTTCGAAGAACAGTAGAGGATTTTTGCAGATTTGGAGAATGTATTCTACCGCTAGCAGCTTGTCCTACTTAAACTTAAATACCCCTTGTAATAATAGACCCTAAGCCAATTTAATTTCGATGACTACATCGAAAATTACAGGAATAGAAAGGTGTTTGGGGCTGCTATCCGAAAAATATGCAGATCTTGGAGACTTTGAACATTTTTTACTTATTTTCATTGCAAATTTTTGCGAAGAAAATACTTAATGCAAGCATTTATTGGAACAAAAATAACAAAAGGGCCAAGTGCTGGTAGCCCTTTGATAGCACCGCGGCAAAATATATGTCGCATCTGCCTCACGTTGTAGTCAACTTGCTGTCAGAATTTCGTATTGATCCGATGACTGCATTGGAAGTTATAGGAATGCACAGAAATCAGGGTTACCATTCGCAAAAGCTTTCAAATTTTCTAGATCTTTATATTTGGTGTTTATTTTCATTATGAGACCACTACGGTTTAAAAGTTCTATGCTTGTATCGCTAATTCGACGTACCGTCGAAGCGGAATCTCCTAAAATCGAATCTTTAGACATAATTGTAAAAGTCTTATCATTAAAAAAACATAATGTTCGTTTTAGTTAGAGTGCTGGCAATTTACGTAAATTATGCTTTGAGAAAAATGATATTAACTTTTCAACATTTCTATCATCATTTTTCACCGCAATCATTACTACAACTATTACTTGACAGAAATCAAAGAGTTAATTTACAAACGCATTGAAGATGATCGCGATGAAAAAGTTATCCCTGATATAAGTGGTTCTAAGAAAACTTGGAAATTTCGCATACACATATATCAAGGTGAGAAAAATGCTGAGAAAGCTTATTTGCAATAAAAAGACAAGTTTGACTCATTTCGAGGTTAAAGAAAAAATGTTCCGCACTATTACGAATGATTCATCAACGTGGTACAAGAGTCCGGCGTCGGGCTTTGGCCGCATGGATCGATTTCTTCCAATTGCCTCGGTCGCGTGACCTCGTCCTCCAGTCTTGGAACCCCAATAGTTGCTCGGCGTCCGCACACACTGAGCTCTCCCAACGAGCTCTTGGTCTTCCTCTTGGCCTCGCTCCGTCGACTCGTCTTGCGTTCATGACACGTTTTGGCATGCGATCGTAATTCATGCATTGCACGTGCCCAGCCCACTGTAACCGTTGTAATTTGACGATCTTGGAGACTTCCAGCTCATCGTAAAGCTCGTACAACTCATTGTTGTACCGGATGCGCCATCCATCGCGGTCACGAAAAGCTCCGAAAATCCGCCGTAGAACTTTCCGTTCGAAGGTGTCGATCCAATTTTCGGAGGCTTGGGTCAAGGTCCATGTTTCGCAACCATAACACAGCACAGGTCGTATGATAGTCTTATAAACGCGGAGCTTAGTTTTTCTGTGCAAATATTTAGATTTCATAGTGAAGAGGACCAAGATGAATGTCTTATTTGCTAGCTGTATCCATCGCTTAATTTCGTCAGTTTCGTTGGTGTCACTCGAAAGATTGCTACCCAGGTAAACGAAGTTAGCCACGAATTTGATGCAAAGGTCCGCTACGTTGATGGTATTGTGCGCTGGCGTCCTTGTCCTAGATAGCATCATCACTTTCGTTTTGTCCTTGGTGATTTGTAGTCCAACTTCCTTTGCTGCAGTGTCAAGTCTAAGCAGAAGTTCTTCTGCATCAGCCAGCTTTCGGGCCATGATGTTAATGTCATCCACGTACGCTGCCAATTGTGTCGACTTAAAAAGTAGCGTGCCGCTGGTGTTCAGGTTCATTGCCCAAATAGCGAACTCAAGTGCAAGGTGGAAGAGCGTAGGCGCTATTCCATCGCTCTGCTTCAGGCCACCCAGAGTTTCGAAAAGATCCGTCAATCTGTTCTGGATCCGGACTTGTGAGACGGAGCTGGTCATCGTCATCTTTACAAGTCTCACTAATTTGGCCGGTATACCAAATTGCAGCATGATTCTATACAGAGCGCCTCGGTTGACACTGTCATATGCTTGTTTAAAGTCGACAAAGATTTGGTATACGTCGACGTCGTATTCCCAGCACTTTTGCAAAATTAGCTTGACCGTGAAGAATTGGTCGATTGTGGAGCGACCAGATCTGAAACCGCCTTGATACTCGCCAATGATTTCTTCCGTAAGTAAGCGGGACATGCCAGATATCGATTTAGGTTGCATTGCATTGCAATGGTGCAGAGTCCGAAGTATAAGCGGTACATGCCGGATGTCGATTTTGATTGCATTGCATTGCAATGGTGCATTGTCCGATGTATGTCTTATGTTGTCAAGTGGTGTGGTGTTGCTGTGTTAACATATGTAACTCGCGCAATTAATAAACCCGCCCCACCAGACTTGAGTAGCTCAGCTGGTATCTTGTCAGCACCCGGCACTTTGTTCCCTTTCAGTGAACGCAAGGCGAGATCAACTTCTTCTACTGTAGGGGATTGTGTGGATGGGGGTTGACCAACGGTATCATCATGGAGCTAAGATTCTGCTGCCAGGATGTTTGATGGTGGACTCAGAAGCTCTTCGAAGTAGAAAGCACATAGTTTGCTAATACTTTCGGTGTCGCTGATAATATCTCCATCTTTGTCCTTACAGAGGCTAGTCCTGGGCTGGTAGCCATTTTTGATAGTGTTTACTAATCTGTACGCTTGTCTGGTGTTCTTACTAACTAGGTTTACATTAATGCTCAGCAACTGCTCGTCAAAATATTTCCGTTTCTACCGCCTAATTATTCTATTGGATATTCGCCGTAGCTCGTCATATTTTTCCTTATTGGGTATGGTTGCACGTTGGACCCATTGTCTGTAGGCCTCGTTCTTTGCGTCAAGTGAGTTTCTGCATTCTTCGTCAAACCATTCACTTTGCGCTCGTCGGGTTTTGTATCCCACATCGTTTTCTGCCACATTCTTGATTGTATTTTTGAGCTCTTCCCAGAACTCGCGGACACCTACGTTGCTGGAGTCACGCATCATTGGTGAAATTCTTTCCTCAAGCGCGGTCGTATATGCCTGAGCCGTATAATCGTTCAGCAAATTCTCAACCGTGAAGAATTATGGAAGGCTGAATCTCGATTGGTGCACTGAGGAAATTCTGCACCGGTATGTTGTTTTCACCAGGATATGATCGGAGTCACAGTTAGCTCCACGGTACGACCGAACATCCATAACACTTGACGTCCATCTCTTGCTAATAAGGATGTGGTCGATTTGGTTGACGGTATGTGCGTCTGGAGAATTCCAGGTCTGCTTGTAAATGCGACGATGTGGAAAGTCAATTGAGCTTACAACAAGGTTCCTGCTGCAAGCGAAGTTAATTGGACGATGGCCGTTATCATTGAATTTTTCGTGGAGGCTGTGTCCTCCAGTGGTCCCCCTATGCCAACTTTCATTCCCGACTTTTGCATTGAAATCTCCCAGTAGCATTCGTGCCTTGATCGCTTGAAAATTGCGCCTTGATGCGAATCGCACACAGCCTTTCGTTTGCGGGTTTGAAGTCGGTAACGCGCAACTTAAGCTGCTTATTCACTATGAACGCTACTCCAAACTCCTTACCGTCCAATGGTTTGCTGCTTGTAAAAATGGTGTGCGATTTCTTGTCGTTGATCTCGCAGCCTGACCAATTTGTTTCCTGGACTGCAGTCATGTTCAGTTTGTACTGTTCGACCTGATGAAGGAGGGCCTTTTCAGGCCCCGGTTGGTTCAGGGAGCGTACATTCCAGGTTCCGAGAGAGATTAATCCGTTGTGCGTTTGTGTGGTCGTCGTTGTTGATCCATCCAATCCGAGGCTTTTATTCCAGGTTTCTTGACAGAGGAAGTTTTTACAAGGATGATTGTCGGCACATCGCTCAACCATTTCCATGGGGGACCTTGGCGATAGTTTCTTCGGGAGACTTGCCTTGTGCCAAAGTTCACACAACTATGTTGCAGGTCTGACAACGTGGCTAATCCTCCCTAATGACCTGAGACGCTAAGGTGTAATTCAGCCATCAGGCTGCAACTATGCAAGTTTTACTGAGGATAGAGTTACCTCGTTGCCACAAACCCTCCTTCTTTTTCCGGGCTTGGGACCGGCATATCACAAGTAAGACTTGCAATCGGCGGAGTTATTACGAATGATTGATGACTATATTTATCCGGCACATAGTTTAAAACGAGGAAGGGATAAAAAAGCAGGGGTCAAACTTACCTCTCACATGTTCCATTTAAAAGACTATGGTGTAAAAATTAATGTGGAATTGCCAGTACCATCTCTGATCAACATCATAGATTTTGTGGCACTCTTGCTGAGCGGAATAGAGTTTGCAGACGAGGATTTACGAGGGAGAATTGTCACTTCCAATGTAGCACTATACCAGCTACGAAAAAAATTACTTTATCGCATTGGCCTATCTATTCGTCAGTCCATAAGTTTTGCTGCAGAAGAATCTGGCACCGATATATCACCTGATGAATGGATTAAAACTGATTCAGACATGATTTTAAACATTCCATACAAAAAATCTGATGGAACAACGGACACCACACCGGTATCAATTGAAGTGATCAACACTGAAAATATAACTGGCTCATTCATTGACGCATTTTTAAAGACACCTGTTGATAAACGTGATCCAATGTTGATTGACACCTCAACAAAAGAATCTTTCGATAAGTCAATACTTCTTGATAGTTTAAGTTAATTGGAAAAATATGTCCATGAACTTGATAGAAGAAGCCGACGAGAAACACCATTCAAAACCATAGAAGATTGTAGAAAAGCTGATTTAATTCACATCTACACAGACATTATCAAGCCTAGAATATTAGCTGATAAATTGGTGCGAAATCTTTGTACGATTCCTTGGCGAGGTTTCAACAGTATTTTCAGATTCAAATATGTGGAGTACTGTGCTGTGGAAAAAACTTTTTTCGAAAGCATTTCTATTAAAGTCACAGATCAACAAGGTGAACCAGTAGACTTTGAACCAAGTTTCACTCCCATCAACTCCGCCGATCACAAGTCTAACTTGTGATATGCCGGTCCCAAGCCCGGAGAAAGGAGGAGGGTTTGTGGCAACGAGGTAACTCTATCCTCAGTCAAATGTGTATAATTGCAGCCTGATGGCTGTAGTAAGCATGAGGGTGAAGCCTAAGGATTTTATCTCTGCAGGTGGCAGCAAGACTGAGTCTGGAAATTCACCCGTGCTGGGCGTGCTCAGCACGGCAGGGGCTCGGATTCTTCAAGCCCCAATCTCATGTATGACTGCAATGGAGGACCCTGGTTTCAATGGAAGCTCACAGGCTACCATCGTGGAAGACTCCATGGTCAGCAAGTTTTCGGACTTTCTGATAGCATCCCCCCTGATCACAGGCTCGGGAAAGGCGAGTGCAGCGTCAGCTGGAAGTCCAACTACGGCCGTACCAGGGGAAAAGATATTTCTTCCCAAATCCTCACCTAAGAGGAGAAGGGATGCATTAGAGGAGGTAACTCCGACTAGTGCAAACGAGACGCCCGCAGGCAGTACAGATAGTAAGAGTGCTCATTCTTCTGAACTCTGGAAACCTGTGGAGGCTCTCAGTTGCAGACAACGTAGGAAACTGCGCAAAAGGGGCAAGCTGCTGCAAAGGCTGACATAGAGGCAAATGCTGTATTAACTGTAGGTGTTTCGCTGGAGACTGGATGTCAGGCAGCGAACCCTCTGAGCCGACCTGGGGTAGCGAAAGACAGGTTGGCTGGTGATGCTTAGGTCGCATGTTCGGAGCAAAAATGTTCTGGACCGGTGGCTGGATGCAAAGTTACGCCGACTGGACTTTGTGAACCAGTGATAGCTCTCAGCCGTCGACAGAAGAGGACTCTGTTCAAGAAGTCGATGATTCCTGATGCAAATCGGGATTCAGCGACGACGTTGAAAGGTAAGGAGGGACCGGTTACACCGAAGATCTCCCAGCCGGCCAGCACAGATGCCAAATCTGCCAGCGGTGGCGCACGAAAGAGACGCAAGGTTGAGGCGAAAGCGGTTGCCTGCGTTTCTGAGCGCACGGTGCCGGAAGGTGTCAAAATCTGCGAGAGGGATCTTGCAGAGGCTAGCCCTTCTGGCACAAGCACACCTTCCGCAAAGGTAGGGAAGAGAATGTATGCAGAAGCTGCGTCTTCTTCGCTGGTTGTTGTGATAGGTGTGTCTGACAAGGGTGGCAAACTGACCGAAGGTCAGTGCGCTATCCTTAAGAACGAGCTGTGGCGAGAGATAGTGGAGTCGGGACCAGTTTACAACTTCACGCAAGTGAGTTTTGTGGACGGTCACCTCCAAGTCGCCTGCTCCAATCAAACATCTATGGAGTGGCTCACAAAGATCGTTCTTAAATTGGGTACTGGCAGTTGGCCCCAATTTACCATTTTGGACTCCGACCTGGTCAAACCCTATTATGTCAGCTGTTGAATCCCTGGTCCTCGCAAGAGTGCAGGTAACATCACTGGCATATTCGACAAACTGAATCCGGGCATCGATGCGAAACACTGGATCATCAAGTACATGAATCCTAGGAAGAATCCACCCACAGGTGAAGATGGTTTCAACCTGGTGATCGTACTTGACCAGAGAAGTTTATCGATGCTAAGAGACAGGTACCGGATAGTGCTGAGCTACTTCTTGTATGCGGTTAAATTTAACCAAATCAGGAAGTGGTGAGGCACGAACTTTTGTGACTGTCTATGGACAGGTCTCCAAAGCAAAACGCAGAGATCCAGTGGAAATTCTCTCCTATAGAGTTTCTTTCACTGAGGTCACGCGGACATTGTCTAAGGGTCCCTGCAAAGGGATCCAAAGATTTAAGCTCTGGACGTTTCTGTGCCTGAAGGTATAAGATTTGTCCAGATCAACTTGCGGCGTGCCAAGGCTTCGTCCTATCTTTTGAGCGAAAAATTGGCAAAACTGCAAGCTTCCCCCTACATTGCACTTGTACAGGAACCGTGGATTCGAGGCGGTAGGATCTACGTACTCAGTCTAACCAAGGGGGCCAAGATCTTTTATGATGAAAGATCAATACGGCCGAGGACTTGTGTTCTGGCTTCCAATCTGCTTGATGCCACCATGCTCAGACAGATTTCAAGCCCGGACCTGTCAGCGGTCGTCATACAATACCGACAAAATGGTTAGCTTAAGCGCACGAAAGTCGCCTCAGCTTACTTTCCCTTTGACTCCTTACTCCCGCCGCCGATACAGGAGTTAAAGGACCTGGTCTTGTACGCTGAATCGGAGAGACTTGAGCTTGTGGTGGGCTGCGATGCAAACTCCCAGCATACCAGCTGGGGCAACAACAAATGTAACGCCAGGGGTAACAGTGTCTTTGATTTTATAACTTCTGCCGGGCTGATGATTTTAAACACTGGGACTACTCCCACATTTGTCACCCCAAACAGAAGGGCGGTCATTGATATATCGCTATGTTCATCTGGAATAGTTGGATCAATGACTGGATGGAATGTATCAGATGAGGATTCACTCTCTGATCATCGCTACTTGGTGTTCTCTTTAACCACGGATCTAACACCCGTGGTGGAAATAAGAAACCCGAGAAACACTGATTGGCTTAAGTTCAATCGGCTTCTTGCAGACAGAGCGCGTCCTAGTGGTAGGATAAAATCGCCAAAGTCAATAGAATCCCGGTTGAGCACTCTGAATAGAGACCTAATAAGTAGCTATGAAGAGGCCTGCCCGATCAGTAAGAGCAGATGTGGCAAGACGGTTCTCTGGTGGAATCGGGAACTACAAAAGCTAAGGAAAAGTACCAGAAAAATTCTCAACAGAGCTTGTAAGAGCAACAATGAGGATAACTGGATCGCCTATAGAACTTTGCAGAGAACGTATAAGAAGCTGGTGCAGACCTCTAAGAGGGAATCGTTTAGATCTTACTGTGAGAGACTGGAAGGCGCACGGGAGACGTCTAGGCTTTGCAAAGTCCTAGAAAAGGATCAATCAGCTAAGCTAGACTCTCTAAAATGCTCGAATGGTGATTTTACAAAGTCTAAAAAGGAGTCTTTGCAGACTTTACTTGGGACTCACTTCCTGGGAGCTCCGATGATTGAGATGCAGAAGGCAAATGCGCCTGTGACCAAAATCCCTGCTCTTCACAGCAGTAGGAATTGATGGTACACAATAAGATCTGTGGTCACTAGTGAAAAGGTCAGGGATGCTGTCATGTCTTTTGAAAATTTCAAATCGCTGGGCCTGGATGGTATCTATCCGGTTATGCTTAGGGAGGGAATAGACCACTTGGGGGCAGACCTGAGAGAAATCTTCTGGGAATGCCTTTCCTAGGGGTATGTTCCGTCACCTTGGCGAGAGGTTAAGGTAGTTTTTATACCTAAACCGGGGAGATATGACTATTCCGATCCAAGGAATTTTAGACCGATCAGCTTATCTTCGTTTATGTTGAAATGCCTAGAGAGACTTGTCGAACGACACATACGTACTACGGTGCTTAGGTTTAACCCTTTGAATGATGAGCAACATGCGTACCTGCGAGGAAAATCATGCGAGTCGGCTCTTCATTCTTTGGTGGCCAGAAATGAGGGAGCGATCTCCAATGGTGAGTATGCTTTGGGGGTATTTGTGGACATTGAAGGGGTTTTTGATTGCGCGCCCTTCTTGGAACTATGTGATGCTGCGAAAGGTCATGGCGTGGATGATGTCTTAGTTAGGTGGATTCATGCCATGCTGACGCAGAGATGGTTGCTGGCGGAAGCTGGATCCGACTGCTACTTAAGAACAGAGGCGACAAATGGATGCCCTCAAGGGGGCGTCTTATCACCGCTCCTGTGGAGTATGCTAGTCGATTCCCTGCTTAACGAACTGCAACAAGAAAAGCTCCACGCACAGGCTTATGCTGATGACGTGGCCGCACTGGCTGTCGGTAAAGATCTGAATGTGGTATGTAGAAATACGCAGCGTGCATTGGATGCTGGTGTTCGAGGCACGGCCTAACAGTGAATCCGGGTAAGACGAAACTTGTTTTCTTCACCAGGAAAAGAAAACTGGGAGGACTAGTGCTTCCAAATATGAAGGGTGTAACACTTCAACTTTCAGATGAAGTCAAATATCTTGGAGTAATCTTGGACAAAAAACTTCTCTGGAAGAAACATGTGGAAGTGAAGTTTACTCGTGCTTTAAAAGCTTTCGGGCAGTGCAAGAGAGCTTTTGCTACAACATGGGGTCTAAAGCCTCGTGTAGTGATGTGGATCTACACAGCAATAATTAGGCCGATGTTCACGTACGCATCGGTGGTGTGGTGGACTATCGTGAGGCTATTGTATGCTCGGAAAAAGTTAGCCACGCTGCAAAGGACGGTGTGCCTAGGTATCTGTGGTGCCTGAGCACTACTCTGGGTGCGGCCCTTGATGCGCTTCTCAATCTACCTCCTCTCGACATTCAAGTTCAGAGTGTGGCGATGAGTTCTGCCCATAGACTAGCTTGGCTTATGGGTAGGTGAAGACGATGTGGGACACTGCTCTATTAGGGGTTTGATGTGTGAGATCTCTCCGATTCTCACTATGCCTTCGAACGCTCGAGTGCCTTTCCTTGACTTCAGAAGAAGGTACGAAGTAATCCTCTTAAGCAGAAGTAACTGGGATGATCCAGATCTGTGTACGAGGAGATATTCAGAGGTCTTCTTCACGGACGGCTCGAGGTCAGATAGTAGATCTGGAGCTGGTGTCTATCTACATTCATTGAATGGCAGGTGGGCTTTCTCTCTTGGAGAGTACGTTTCGGTTTTTCAAGCAAAAATATTTGCTATCCTGAGAGCTGCCTGTTGGGCAATTGAAGAAAGATGGAGGGGAAAGAGCATTGCTATTTGTAGTGACAGTCAAGCTGCACTGATGAAGCTGCGTAGACCCCTGACAAACTCGAAAATTGTCCAAGAGTGCAGAGCACGATTGAACTCTGTCACCAGATTCAATAGGGTGCATCTGCTCTGGGTACCGGGGCACTGTGGTGTTGAGGGGAATGAAATTGCTGACGTCATTGCGAAGCAAGGTTCGGGACTTCCACTACGGGGCTCTGGGTGGGCCGACCTGGGTGTGCCGACCGCATCTGCACGTGCCATTCTTCGAAAGTGGGTAGATGATGCTCACAAAGATAGATGGACGACTGCTGGTGTGGCCAGGCACACGAAGGTCTTCCTTTCAGAACCCAACCATGTGACTGCGGGATTCTTGCTCAATAAGAGCAGGAAAGTTTGCAGGGCCATGGTGGGTATTCTGACTGGACACAACTGCCTAGTTGGACATTTGTACCGAATAGGTGTTGTACAGGATGACCTCTGTTCATCCTGTCTAGAAGAGGCTGACTCTGCGGAGCATTTGCTCTGTGAATGCACAGCGTTTGCGCGTCTCAGATATCAATGCTTTGGCTGGGATGTTGCACGCATGCAGACGATAGCCTCTTTTCCCCTATCAGTGATCCCAGACTTTATCAAGAAGTCTGGGAAACTATGATAGGCAGGGGGAAATGAGTACAATGGGTCCTTTGGAATGAGTGGTTAGAGGTGCCAATGCGCCTCTCCCCCAACTCACACACACACACACTCCCACATATATAATGCTTCACTTTAAGCGTCGGTAGGAAAAACTATAAATATTCACATGCATCGATCTAAGGGTTATAGTGTTGATATTCAATACTTTAATACTGATTAATGACATGAACTTGCACTACGCTATTATTTGATCCAGAGTGGTGGACATTTATCAGGTGTTGGTGACCTCTATCGAGCACCAATTATCTACCAGCGTGGGAGAGGAATCGGTAGCTTTTTCAATAGCCTATTACGTTATCTAAAACCTTTGGCTGCGTCAGGTGTTAAAGCTTAAAAACGACAAGCGGTCAAGACCAGTAAGGCTTTTATACAGAAAGTACGTAATAAACCTCTTAAAGATCTCTTAAGAGAACACGGACAAATTGCAGCAAAGAAGTTAGCTCAGAAAGTTAAAAACAAACTTTTTGATAAGATGGATGGTGTTGGTAATTGAATGGCTATAAAAAGAGCTATCTCGTTCACAACAATTCAATTCAAGTCTTCCCCTAAGCGACGTAAGCACAAAACTGTAAAAAAAACTGTAAGAAGAACGTGAAAAGAGTGAAAAGTAAACGAAAAGTTATCAAGAAGCGGGTCTTGGACATATTTGATAAGTAATTAACATGACCTCCTACAAAGAGTGCATGAAATCCGAGTTGGACATTTTCCCCACATCACTGATTCAAAGCAACATTTTAAAATCCGAAGAAGTTGCATACAAGCCAATAGCTTCATTGGATAACCCATATGTACTGGAGTTCATCTCTCTCGGCCATGGTGATATGTATCGTGATTTATCCAGCATATATCTTCGTCTCAAAGTGCAGATGGATAAAATAAAGGATGGTAAAGAGGTGTTATTCACAAGGACTGAAGTAATTAAGGGTGCTGATGGTGGAGAAGTTAAAGCTGATCCAAACGGCGTTGCAAATAATTTGATGCATTCGCTTTTTAGACAATGTACAGTTCAGTTGAATGTGAAGAATATAGCTCAAACAGACAACAACTACCAGTACAGGGCATAAATTGAAAATCTATTGAATTACGGGAAAGATCCAGCAACAACTCATCTCGAATCGGTTCTCGGGTATCTTGACCAGAATGAAATGGAAATGATTGAAGGCGCTGGTGCAAAGTCTGAAAATAAAGGTTATCTTAGTCGATCAGCACTATTGGAGAAAAATAATGTGGTCGAGTTAATTGGTAAGATCGATAGCGATATATTTAACCAAGAATAAGAATTGATTAATGGTGCGGATTTGCGTGTCATATCATCATAAGAGAAACCTGAATTCTACCTGTACTCGAAAGATGATTAATTCTCGCCTCGAATCAAAATACTGGAAGCAACAATGTACATGAATCATGTAAGCGTCAATCCCAATATTCTCTTCGCACATGAAACAGTACTGCAACGTTCAAATGCAGTATACTCGTAGAAACGCATTAAAGTGAAAACATACACGTTGCCAACAAATACATTCACACTATCGTTGGACAATATAGTGGTTGGTCAATTACCGAACTTGCTCATTTTCGGGATGGTAGACAACGATGCCTATACCAGAAAGCGTACTTAAAATCCATATAACTTCGAACACAATAACGTCACGAGATTTAATTTGCCAGTTAATGGCGAACAAGCACCAAATCAACCTATAGAATTCGATTATTCAAAAGAAAAACCACTGAGCATCCGGGGGTACTTGAGCCTTCTCAAGGGCACTCGTATCAATTATTTTGACAAAAACCATCAGATATCCAAACAATTCTTGGACAATGGTTGCTTTTTGCTAGCATTTGACTTGACAGCAGATAATTCATACGAATCAACTTGTGGATGTTTATTGAATCAAGGTGTTGTGAGAATCGAGGGAAGATTCAAAGAGGCACTAAATAATAGTGTTACGTACATTATATACGCAGAGTATGATACGAATATTGAAATCGATAAAAATCGAAACGTTTATTCGAGTCTATAAAACAGTATATAAAGAGGTTCAACACTTCTGTATTTATTATTTATCTGACCTTTGGCTGGAGATAACTATAGTACCATAACTCATTGTCTAGTTAATACCGAGTATTTTTCAGAAGGGCACTTTACCTTCTTTAAAAAAATTGCGTTTGCAGGCTTTATTTCACCAGATAAAGTGTATAAAAAGTAGATCTTTTACAAATATCATACATCAGCTTTTAGCACGACAGATCATACTGGTGTGTCTGGAAACCTTGAGCTTAGGCGTCTGGATGAGAATCTTATAAAAATCCTCGCAAAGTTTTCAACTATTCTCGTTCATAGGGAGCCAACCAAGGAATTCCTTCAGAGCTACGGAACGCTTCGTATTAGGATCATTAACCTTGAAGCAATCACCTCTAAAGAACAGCTAGCTTATGGAAGCGAAATTAGGTTGCTTAAAGATTTTTCAAGGGTGTTTTTTCGTGCGATCACTTACCCCGTCAAATAAAGAATCCTGCTTGTATTATTGTGTATACAGATCCAGCTCATAAAAGTGGAACGCATTGGGTTGCCTCTTACATTCCTAGAAAAGAATCTATCGAGTACTTTAACTCTTTCGGTAAATATTCTACTAACAAGTACTTCAAAAGATTTCTTCGGATCAATGGTAAAGTTTTCGTAAATAATAAACAGAGGCTACAGAGTGCGTTTTCAACCACAAACGGATAGTATTGCGGTGTTTTTCTTTATTTTCTTTGCAGTGGCAGAAGCTTCAAAACATTTCTGAAGCGCTTCTCCTCTACAGATTATAATTTCAATGATGGTCAAATAGTCGCTTTATTCTGGAAAATTTATTTGAAGATCTCTCTGCAAAATGGTGGGGACTGTTTCAATCAGACCTGCAGACAGGAGATCGGAGATATAAAAGCAGCGTGATCAAACCATCGAAACCATAGTTGTGTCTTTAACAATTTAAAAGGATGTCATCAGTTGCTGTAAAGTCCGCTAATAAGTAAACACAAACCTCTAAGCGAGCCGGCCGCGTTGTTCACAAGAAGAAAAAAGTCGAACTTTCTAGCAACTTTGAGGACATCATATCAAACTGCATAGAGAAGAAGTCAGGAACAAAAACGATTCCCAAATCACAAGTTCCGTGCAATGAAGACACCTTCCTGAATTACACTTACTAGCTGGATGGATGTCGTAACCGTAGGGGCACACTCGGATTTGACCCGCAGACATTTCAGGCAAAGGCAATCTTCCACTACCATGCACGTTTCCCTCTGGCAATTGACTACAGTCAATGGATTTCACTCTACAATTACCTCAACGATTTGAAGACTTCAGTAGGCGATGAATATCCGAAAAATCAAATGGGTCTTTTAAAACGGTATCAGATTCCTGTAGGCGGTGGCAACAAAACACTGAAACATCTAGAGCTATTCAAGCTGCTCGATATGATGGAATTTTTCAACATTATCATGCACCACAAAAACCTGGCCTCGGAATATGTGAAGGAATATTACGAGCAGTACTGCAATAGATGCAGGGAGAATGATCTATTGAACCTGAAAAACGAGGACTTTTTTATACTATCTCATAAGTCTTATATGCATATTAATTACTCTAGGCTTTATTATGAATTTCCAATACTGTGAAGAAAATACATTTAAAGATTTATACAGTTTTGTACTGCACACCTGGTAATTGCATGCGTATCGTGAATATTGCAGAACGTTTTGAAGTTTCTAAGTTCACTCAACTTGGGTGTTTGCATCCATATTATGTTGGCTCCCGGTATATATTTCCTTATAAACCTCTCCATCACAACAACTTTCAGGTATATGGTACAGTCATTGAACCTTTCTAGAATCTCCGGTAGCGGGCTGTAAGCAACAACACCATCACTTCAACGTAATCCGTTTATTTTCTCCACAACAAATTCGTTTTTTTTCGTGCTTGTACAGATAATTAATGGTATGGATAAGGAGGTGCAAAGTGATAAAATACTGGTTGTATTGAGTCAACCATGGCAAGTTCTTTCATAAAATATTTTCCATTGTTGCCACAAACGAACTGCATGTCAAAAGCAAACTCAGACATGCTTTCAGTAAGATGATTAGTGATTGAATAAGAAACATTTTTCGTTTTAAAAGGCATTTATATACAGTTTATTTCGTGATGTATGGTAAGTTTCCTAAACATACAATGAATAATTATGGTCGATATATAGCTAACAACTTAACTTAGGTTTTTTATAACCGTAAAGAAGAGAAAAATTTTCTTTCGTAACTACTCTTTTGTCAAAGGTAAATTGCAAATATCTCCTCTCGGGGGCAGAAATAACAACTCCCAGTCGGTTTCGTTTAATTTTTCGCTCATTCAAAACCCAAATTGGTTCTTCCTCATCAGGACCGATTACTAGGGATCTCAGTCTTTCGAAATTGACAATTTCAGAATTTACAAAGTTTAATGTTATTCCTTTACATTTAATTATATAGTCAATAATGCGCTCAACTTCTACTTTGAGACCGTAAAGTTTTGGTCCCGTACTGACAAATTTCGAAATATATGCCTCGGGTCCGAAACTTTCAATTTCGTTAGTGTAGTCACCCAACAAGTAAGAAATCTCGAAGGGGATTGGTCTGAACTTATCATCAACAAAGATTAAACTATCCGTATCACAATAAAGAATTCTCTCTCCTACCTTCTCCAAAGCTGCGTAGAGTTTAAGTCTGGCAAATTCTGTTGTATATGCAGCAATGGGTATATTTACATGGGGAAGCGTATTTAATTCTTTTTCAAGATATTTCCATGTCACTCACATTGTTTCTTCTTTGATAGTGTTAAGCGAGCAGATCTCTATCCCAGAGGAATGAGTAAAATCAAAAAATTCTGTATAACTGGTAAAAACTTTGGTGCGCGTTTTGTCTTCTCTTTTCGCCAACTTGCCCCAAAATAAGTTGTCTTTCTCTTTCTCACCTGTACAATTAGCATTCTATCCACAAGACTCCTGCTTTATTTTCAAGAACATATTTACAAGTTTGGAAAACCATCCTCCACTCTTGGTTGCAGGATCATACTGGGTGTGGTTGTATTGCCAAACTCCAGAAATGTGTTTTATTTTATACCCTTTTTCAACAGCTAACGACACTTCGGGTATTACCCATGTACCGGTGATCTGACGCTCCTCATCTGTATGAATACAGTCAGATATTCGATTTAACTCAGCATATTTTCGATAGAGTGTAAAGTACAGTTTTGAGTTAGTTCTGAATGGTTGTACAGGTAGGTATAAACTAGTTGGCGGAATGTTAGAACAAGTGATGAATCCGTGCATCTAGAGTTTATCTGAAGATGGGGGAACATCGTTCCTACTGTAGACTTTTGAGTGTCCTATAGTATATGGAGAGTAGTTGTTAATGTATGGGTACAAACTAGTAAAATCAAGATATCGTATAACTTGGTCCTTTTCCACTTCATGGTACAGTTTGAAAACCTCTGTACGTCCTCCGAAAACCGCATCTTGAGGACTAAGCGGTAGTATTATATTCGATACAACCCTAAGTGACTGTTGATCCACTACAGGGTTTTCCTTCAGGAACTTACGGAACTTGCACTCCCAAGTGTATTCTGAATTGTATCCACTTCGTTTGATCATTTCAATTCTTCTAAGAGTACTCTCATATATCCGAGATGACGTCTGAACTAGGTTATTACTAGCGTCTCTTTTATTTTGGAACAATCTGGAAACCCATGATAGAAACAACCGTAAAATTCATAGACCGTATCTGTTTCCGAACCAGACCCGTTTACTAACAAGCCCCTGCTTCTTAGGCTCACCTCACCGCCGTTGTTAGCAGATGCTATTCAACCAGTCACTTGAGTTCCCTACCAGGCAATCCACTTTGCGCCAATAAGTGACTGATTTTTACGTTTGTAGTAACCGTAAGAAGGTATTACGCCCAAAGTGTTTTCTTGCAAGAAATTTTTCTTGAAGGTGAGCATGCAGACTCTGTAAAAGGGTTGACCTGAGCAATACTAAAAAATTCATGCATAAATTAGGTACAACCCAAGCGTAATATATCCACATCATTTCTACAATACGTTTACATTGCTTTTCTGTTATTAAACACACCATCTGATACAACGTCATACCATTTTAAAAATTCTTCCCTCTCTTTAATCTTCATTGCATTATGTCCGTACATTTCTGGTAGAGGATATTTTCCAACATAATCGATATTCTCTATCGTATTGAAGAGGTATGGGTAATATCCCTTTGCATACTCCTTTAACCCAAATACGGATGGAAATTTCGAGAGTGGGAATACTAGGAAATTTAAAGAGTCTATGAACGGCACTTGTCCACATTTTAATTTCATTATCTTTGAACCATTCATAAGAGGTTCTACATTCAGCTTCCTCGTAAAAAACTCAAGATGAAAAGCTGTCTATCATACCGTTGAAAATTATATGCTATACAGTACACGTTCGTGGCAAAAGATCTCTGCAATAAACAATAATCCACAAAGATTTTCATAACATCAATTTCGATATAATATTCGAAGATATGCTCTTTTAGACCACAAACACTGCATTCACGCTTCATATCAGGGTCAGTATAGCAGTTTTTGCAAACTTGCTGGGCAGCAATTAAACTCACAACGTGTCTGTAAGATTCACTATTATCGAAGGTTGTATTCTGAGTACTCTCACAATCGAAGAAAATTAGTAAGAAATTCTCGCTTTTCCTTCCCCTGTATGTTTTGATGTAACAGCAATGATCTGCAGGAACAACTTTTGAACAAATCTGGCAGTGGTATTCATCACATTCATGTGTATTTTTATCCCTTCTTATGAAATTCAGGAATTTTGTGCATAACGTACATACTTTGAATGTATCGCATATACTTCTGTCCCCAATCTTATTCGTAAGGTGACTAGTACGGAAACCCTCACCTCTAAAAGAGCCATTACAGTTTTCACAGTAAACCATCACGGCAACATATTTACAGGGTGGGTAAGAGTTGCAATAAGAGCATTTCATCTCACATTTATGAGGATTATTATTGTACGACTTATCGCAGTAAATACAATCATAGTGTTAAGTGAAAAAAGCTTTCAATGATTATATCACATAGAAATGTTTAAGTCGTTTGGAGTAATACAAGTAAATTTTCTTCGGAAAATCATTTCTGAAAATAATCGAATCTAAATTTTTCAAATCATTGAACACAACTGTCTGGAAATTGCTTAGAAATTCTTGAAATTTATAAAGATCTGCTAGATTGCGGCCTTACTTTTTAACAATAACTTCGGCATTTTCACATAACCACTTGGTCCTGCATTCTAAGTTTTTCAGGACTGAAGAAGGGTACCGCGTCTGGAACGAATTTGAATACATCTCGACTGCAGTAAATAGAGCGAAGAAGACATCTAACATCACCCTCCAACCCTACATCTATAACAAATGTTCGCCTATTTAGAATCTCGCATTCGTCTGTAGTTTTATTATTAATTCTTCCACCCCCATAAAGAATATTAAAGACTTCGGCGTTCAGCTGCATTATTTTATCCGAAAGAAATGCAGTATTGGATTGATTTACGTTTGAAATCAAATCAAGTATATACCTTCCATTCACTTCTTCAATTGATCTTAAGGTAAGCCAGATAGGCTTTATGTCATGCAAGTTTGGGAGTGAAATGGTGAAGCTGATTTTAGCTCCCCTTCCAGATTTTGACACTATATCTTTAATATATTCATCAAAAATTTTCTCTGTTCCCAAGAGAGGATTTTCATTTTCAGCACCAAGACCTTTGATCCGGAAAACAATTTTCTTCCCCTCAACGTTAAATTTCTTAAATAATTCTAATTTCTTAAAAAAAACTCTTATAATATTTTTCAGGCTCTTAAAATTTCAACTTAGAGCACTACCTTAAGTGCAGACGATTTGTTTAACATCCATTTTTTTACCTACTTTTTTTTACCTACTTTACTATTTAATGTTTACTAAAAATATCTTCACTTAAATACTAAAATATATATACACCAAGATGGTATAGCAGCTCTATAGCTTCCAACAACTGGTTTTTTTTATATACAAATGTATGTTTGCCTGCCACGCAAGGTCTGGAAGAGTTTTTACTAATGTTCGAAGAACATTAGTATTATTACTAATGTTCGAAGAACATTAGTATTAAACTCGTTTCGCCGAAAATTCATATTTCTATATATATATATATTTATATATATATATATATATATATATATATATATATATATATATATATATATATATATATATATATATATATATATATATATATATATATATATATATATATATATATATATATATATATATATATATATATATATATATATATCAGCAAAATGATTTTCCGAGATAATCTCTGGAGTGGCCGATTTGATTGAGCTGAAACTTTCGGAGAACGTAGATGTATATAGTAGGTAGGTCCACGACTTTCTCAAATTCAGATATCCTAAACCTTTTGGCGGCGGCGAGCGTTTTAGTGAATTTTGAGGTACTCCTATGTTTCCAAGCAGTGTAAATTTTCGTTGAAAAAAGTATTTGGAACGAAAATGAATTATGTTCTAAGCTTGTCGATGATAAAGAATTGAAGTTTTTGAGCCGTGTGTGGGTGCTAAGTGGCTAAAAGTAGGCAAGGATTTTTTTCCAAATTTTGATTTGTCATTACTTGTTATCAAAACATCGGATCATCGTGAAAACTGCAGAGCGTATTGATGTTGACCAGGACTTAGCATTTATGGGTTTTCAAGGTTGCACGGGTAACCCTGTAGCTACCGCAGGCTCCTGATAAAAAATTCTTCAAATCACTGACCCTCCTCAAAAATTTTTGATTTTTGGAAAAAATTTCAAATCATTGATAAATTTTAACCTTTATCCATCATGTCAAATTGAAATTTTGAAAATTCCGATTTGCGCAAGAACGGCAACCCATCACCAAATTACCTCTATTTTCAGCACTCGAAAGTTCTGTTCACGAGAACTGACAACCTGATTATCCGATCATGATGAAATTCACAGCACATGTTGGTATTAGCTACGACCAAGTCTGATAGAAGTGATTTTGAAATGCGGGCAACCCTGTGACAGTGGTACCATCTTGAAAAATCACTGAGAAAAAAAACAGCTTTTTGGCCTATAACTTCCGATTCAGTTATCAGATTTTAACAAAACTCACACAGTACTTGGATCTTATTTTATGTAACATTTAGTAAAAATTTGATTGAAAAATTAGAATAGGGCTGCCAGCTATGGTGATTTTTGTCTCATAAATCTTGCAAATTTGCTCAGCAAAATAAAGCTTTTTTCCCTATAGCTTCCGGTCCAGTGCAGAAATCAAAACGAAGTTCATGCAGTAAATGGACCTTAATGTGAAGTAAATGGCGTGGGAATTTCGTACGAAAATCATGAAAGGGCTGCCAGCTATGACCATTTTTGTAATTTTGCGGAATTTCTTTACTGAGCGATTATGTCATTAGATTTCCAATGGCGAATGATCCTGCAATGCAAATTAACAACAAATATCAGCGTTTTAAAAATTTTAATAGTTTTGAGGGTGGCAACCCTAAAATTCTTTTCACCCGTAAAGCTTCCAGCGCAGTGATTCAATCGAAACGAAATTTACTGGTTGGGTTTTATTTAACGTGAAGCAGATTTGGTATATATTTTGCTCTGCTGCTGACACAGGGTAACCAGTATTAGCCATTTCCGTAAATATTGCACCAACAGATGCTTGAAATTACATACTCATATGCAAAGCATTTGCGATAAAAATAAGAAACCAATTTTTAAATTTTCCGAGTTTTGAACAGTTTTCGGATGGCAGCCTCAAACAACGTTTAACCGCTGAAACTTTCGATGAAATCCTCCGATGAGAACGAAATTCAGAGAATAAGTTGATTTAAGTATGAGCTTGTTATGGTAAACTTATTGCTGCTTCGTTGGGAAAGTGTTGCCAGCACTGAACATTTTCATCATTTGTGTTATAGTTGAGTTTTGTTGCTTGAGATAAGGAATGGTTGATATGATTCTACAAAAAAGTGTATTACGTCTTTTCAAATTTTTTGGTCACTCAAAGACAATTTCTTCGAAAATTAATTTTCTAGCGGTTCAGGTGCGCTAGAGTTTTTTTGCTTTTCTGCAACTCCTGGTACCTGTTTTCTCAACATATATTTTTCTCTGCCGCGGAATTATTGCAACGGTCCTTGTTCTCTGGCGTCTTTTATTACTCCCGGCCTTTTATTTTGCAAAAGACTGTGTTGTCAATGTGAATAGCGCAGCTGAAACCTCAGATTTGGCTTCCACTTCGTCTTTTTCTCCCACTTCTCTGAATATCTGCCAAATGAACGTTGTCACCGGATTTCCTTCCCACTAATCTGAAAGATCCAAAAAATTATTTTTAAAAAAATATCCTTATATTTTTCATCCGACCTTACTGACCAGTCAATTTTTCCTGATGTAGAAGAAGTTCCTCTATTTTAGTCTTCGAACTTAATTCTGATGTTTCTACCATTCGCAAGCAGTACTTTTATACTCGCTCGTAAGGTTATTTCATCTACACATTTACTAGTCTACCCATCAGGTCATACCACCTTGTGCATAAGCAATAAAATATCTTCAATGACTTACCCATAAGATACCGATCAATAAAAATATGTATAAGATTTGATTTCACAGCCTGAACAAATTTCTCATTGTGAAATTGTTTACCGAGTTCAAGGTTTTTCAAGTTTTCTTGACAAGAATTCGCTATGCAAGAGGAAAAACTCTATTGATAAAACACAGACAAGGAAAATATTCCAGAAAAATCTTCTATGGCAATGCCCCCTTCGCCAGAATGAGTCTGTTCCGGAGCTTCCTCGCATTTTCCTTCTGATCTAGTGTAATTGCTTGCACGTTCCCCAGTCTGCGAAATCCAAACTCGATTCTCACTTTTGCTTTCAAAAATTTTGTAGATGATTTGCTGCCCGTCACCTTCTCCACAAGTTCCCCGAACACCTTCGCCTTTGCTTCCAGTTCTCTGTAGTTTGTTTCAAAGTTGAACGGGTAGTAGTCTTCGACGTAGAAAGTGTCCAGGGCTGATTCTGCACTCAGCGTTGCTCTCAAGACCTTGCGCATATTATATATGGTGTCGGTGTCAAATCCTCGGATGGCCAGCTCGTCTGTGAGCTTGTCCTTGGTCAGACGATACACCAAAATCTTCGTTGTGCTGTCGCTGAAACTAATAACGCAAGTGCTATGAAAACTTGCCCTAAAATAGCACTCCCGAAAAAATCTTTGAGTGTTAACGTTTATTCGTCAAAAACAAGTTATTTTGTTAAAAAAAAACGCACACCTGCAATCCGATAGTCACAATAAAACCAACGAAATTTACAAAAACCACTGAAAAAGAATGGCGTCTTACTAACTAACCTACACTATCATACACTCCAAATTGGAACCGCATTCGAACAAGAATGATTCCTTTTTATGTACACACACACGTTTTGCTCTTTACAGCACACTTTTTGACTAACAAAAATTTAGAATTCAAATAGATATCAATTATATAGATATATATAGAAGCGAAAAATTCCCATGCAAATTGATATATTCAAATATATATTCTGAAATAACTAATTCTCCAGATAAATCATAAAACCATTAATTGGATCACTCAATATCGCAGCAACA
>OX376372.1:103610352-103641899 GCA_947369275.1 Nemotelus nigrinus
CAACCAAGTTTTTCCACCTCCCTACAAAAACGATCATTGGCTGGATCTTGTTTTTACAAACGCCTACGACGAAGTAGTGGTAGGTCCAACTAATGACGCAGAGCATCTTTTTTCAAATAATTAACACCACACTGCAGTATCGGTTGAACTTCCCACTCTTGATTCTATTAACTTGAAAACGTACAACAATTCAATTGTATAGGACTTTCTTAGTGCTGACTACGAAAGTATTCACCATGTACTTGACTCTATAGGTTGGACGAATACTCTTTCAACGTTAGATCATGAGGGATCCATTTCCACTTTTACGATAAAATATTCGACGCCGTTGAAAGATATGTACCTGTTTGATATCGACCTGAGAAACAAGAATTAGTAGCAGACATAAACAGTATTCAGCTCACTTACCTGCATGACAGTCGACGGATCGATTGTCATTTTGGCGTTGCGCGACAAGAAATAAAATCAGCTGATTTATAATATTAATGATGTGTGCTAAAACGTAGAATATTGGAAACAACTTTCCAACAATATAAATGTAACGTTATTAGAAAAGTTAAAAATGTTAGATTTACCGAAATTTTCATGAAGAAATTTTTCAAGCCCATTGTCATGTCACAGTTGATTTTGAATTGAACTCTGAATCGGTCGAACAGTTGTTATCAAAGAACTTTTACTTTTTGAATTTGAACTAGTTGAATTATAATAGTTAAATTGAAATAAATCTAAATAAAGTATTTTGAGTTGATTCTATAACGTGAAGTTTTAATTGAACTAGCAACGAACATAAATTGTTGGTCATGTGAATAAGTGAATATTTGTGGCTTTCTATCTTTGGGGACTAGTGGCGTGCAAAAATCACTGTTTGATGTTAGGGATATGCACATATGGTGTGGTATGTACAATTAAATTAGATCCTTTCCATATTGTCATATTGCCTATTGATTTCCCATATATTTAGATTGAGTGCTATATTAAACTGTGTGGTATATTTAGAGAATTGATAAGAAAATCGATTCATTAGAAAACGTGGAATGTTAATTAAATTTGCGAGAACAAGTAAGGCGTGAAATTAAGAAAACGTGTAGGTTACGTTAATTTAAATAGAATAGATTTTATAATTAATCGAGATTAAATTTGATCGAATAGTCGAAAGATCATGGCGATGATTACAAAGTTGACCTTGCAGCAAAGTCTAACTTATGTTCAGTTGGTGCGAATGCACACTAATTACAAAAAGTCTAGCGCATCAGAACCGCTAGAAAACTAATTTTCGAAGAAATATTCTTTGAGTGACAAAAAAATGTGGAAAGACGTAATACACTTTTTTGCAGAATCATATCAAACATTCCTTATCAAAGCAAGAAAACTCAACTATAACACAAATGATGAAAATGTTCAGTGCTGGCAACACTTTCCCAACAAAGCAGCAATTGCTTACCTGAACAAGCTCATACTTAAATCAACTTATCCTTTGAATTTTGTTCTCATCGGAGGATTTCATCGAAAGTTTTAGGGGTAAAACGAATGGGTTAAACGTTGTTTGAGGCTGCCATCCGAAAAATAATCAAAACTCGGAAAATTTAAAAATTAGTTTCTTATTTTTATTGCCAGTGCTTTGCATATGAATACGTAATTTGAAGCATCTGTTGGTGCAATATTTACAAAAATGGCTAATACTGGTTACCCTGTGTCAGCAGCAAAACAAAATATGTACCAAATATGCTTCACGTTGAGTTAAACCCAACCAGTAAATTTTGTTTCGATTGTATCACTGCGCTGGAAGTAATACGGGTGAAAAGAATTTTAGGGTAACCACCCTCAAAATTGTTCAAATTTTCAAAGCGTTAATAGTTTTTGTAAATTTTAATTGCAGGATGATTCCCATTTGCATATCTAATGACATAGTCACTCAGTAAAGAAATTCCACATAATTACAAAAATGGTCATAGCTGGCAGCCCTTTCATGATTTTGGTACAAAATTTCTACGACCATTAGTTCACATTAAGGTTCATTTACTGCATGAACTTTGTTTTGATTTCTTATAGGGAAAAAAGCTTTATTTTGCTGAGCAAATTTGCAACATTTATGAGACAAAATCACCATAGCTGGCAACTTTTTTCTAATTTTTCAGCCAAATTTTCACCAAATGTTATCTAAAGTAAGATCCTTGTACTGTTTGAATTTTGATAAAATCTGATCACTGCCACAGGGTTGCCCGCATTTAAAAATCACTTGTATCAGACCTGGTCCTAGCTAAAACAAACATGTCCTGTAAATTTCATTATGATCGAATAATCCGGTCGTCAGTTCTCGTGAACAGAACTTTCGAGTGCTGAAAATAGAGGTAATATGGTGATGGGTTACCGTTCTTGTGCAAATCGGAATTTTCAAAATTTTAATTTAACACGATGGACAAAGGTCAAACTTTATCAATGATTGTCAAAAATCAAAAATTTTTCAGGAGGGTCAATGATTTGAAGAATTTTTTTTCAGGAGCCTGCCGCAGCTACAGGGTTACCCGCACTTCCTGGTAAATCATTGTGTGTTCAGTTTTAGTCAAGACTAATACGCTCTGCAAATTTCACGATAATTCAATATTTTTCTCAGAAGTTATGACAAATCAAAATTTGGAGAAAAATCCTTGCCTACTTTTAGGCACGCTGCACCCACATACAGCTCGAAATTTCCAATTCTTTATCATAGGCAAGCTAAGAACATAATAAGTTTTCATTCCCAATCGTTTTTTTTTAACAAAAGTTTACACTGCTTGGAAATATAGGAGTACCTCAAAAGTCACTAAATCGCTCGCCGCTGCCAAAAAGTTTAAGATATCTGAATTTTAGCAAGTCATGGACCTACCTACTATATACATCTATGTTCTCCGAAAATTCCAGAGATTATCTCCCTTAATCATTTTGCTGATCGCTTATTATGATATATATATATATATATATATATATATATATATATATATATATATATATATATATATATATATATATATATGTATATATATATATATAGATATATATATATATATATATTTATGTATATAAATATATATATATATATATTATATATATATATATATATATATCTATATATATATATATATATATATATATATATATATATATATATATATATATATATATATATATATATATATATATATATATATACATATATATATATATTTATATATATATATATATATATATATATATATATATATATATATATATATATATATATATATATATATATATATATATATATATATATATATATATATATATATATATATATATATATATATATATATATATATATATATACATATTTATATATATGTAAAGAAAGAAATATGAATTTTCGAAAATTAATATAAAGAAATATGAATTTTTGGCGAAACGAGTTTATTACTCATTTTCTTCGAAAATTAGTAAAAAGATCCAAAGGCACGTAAAATCGCCACTTATTCCACAAAATTATTAGAAAGACTCCAAGCTTTTCAAAAATCTTTTGAGAAAACGCATGAGGCAATTCCCGACTTTTTGACCGGCAGTGAGTCTGAACTAAATAATCCATATTTTAGTGACGAAAAATATAGTTCGTTCGAAGAACTATATATAACATTATATTCGGAGCTCAAAGAACTCTTTGGTTTAGGTACAAAGGGTCTCAAATGCAGATTGTTCTGAAAGCACCAATCGGAAATGAATTCGGAAGAAAATGATATCAAACTTCCAAGAATATCGTTGCCGAATTTTCCGGGAGACTGCGAATCGTGGATCTCATTTCGAGATCTCTTTAAGAGTTTAATCCACGAAAAACTTCATTAAGCAATTTGAAAAAACTTCATTACTTAAAGTGTAGTCTTTCGGGTGAAGCAGAAAGTATGTTAAAGTAATTCCAGATAACAGATACAAATTATCAAGTGGCATGGAAGGTTTTGGTTGAATGTTACGACAACTTAGCAACGTTAATGAACACACAATTGAAACGGTTATTTAGTTTAGGGTTTGCAAATGAGTCAGCGGCATCGATAAAGTTGTTATTAGATAGAACGGTTGAGGCGATGTAAGTGTTGGAGAACATGGATATTAAAGACATGTGACAAGCAGTAGTTGTATACATGACAACACAATGTTTACCTCTGGAGACGAGAAAACTTTGGGAGCAGCAACAAGCGGTTACTGGAGAGCTGCCGACTTTCATAGAGTTGAAAACCTATTTGCAAAATCGGTTGAAAGCCTTTTCGCAAATCGATTTCTCGCCTTGGTAACTTCTGGAGTGACTCATATTAGAAGAATTTCACAAACGAGGATTACAGCGTCTCACACCGGTAATATCCAATCGTACCACAGTGACTTGCAACAGTCGTCCACCATCTGCAAGGGAAAACATGGTATTCAGCATTGTATCCAGTTTTCGAAAGCCAATCACGGTACAAGGTTGCGATTGGTAAAACGCAATGGTCTTTGCATCAATTGTTAAAAAAAGGCCATATGCCCAAGTACGTCACGATGCTTTAAGTGCAAGGGCATGCATCATACACTGTTACATAGAGAAAATGTTGACACAGCATCACCAACGAGTCCTGAATTGAGGCAACAGCCTAGTCCATCGAATGTTGGTTCTTATATCAACTCACTAAACGTAACCGCCAGCAAAGAGGTCCTGTTGGCTACGGCATTAGTTACCATTGAGTCACCTACTAGTCACATTCCACTTCGAGCATTACTTGACCAGGGCTCACAAGCATCGTTTATCTCAGAATCTGCAGTGCAACTATTGAAATTGAGAAGAGAATCTACGAAAGTTAATGTCACAGGAATCGGTTCGAACACTGCTACAAAAATCAAAAGGATTGTTTGAGTAAATTTAATAATTCCACAACAGGATACGATTGAATTAGATGCTTTAATATAAGAAAAGATAACAAATCTTCTGCCACCACGAAATATTACACCAGCAGTGTGGAATGAATTAAAAAATTTAACATTAGCAGATCCAAGCTTCGACAAACTTGGTAAAATCGATCTACTACTCGGTGCTGACGTCTATGCAAAGATCATACTTGGCGATATGCAAAAACTTAATATTGGTCCAATTCAACAAAAATCTAGGCTAGGCTGATTATTTCTGGTGGCGTTCACCAAACACATTCGAAAAAAGGTTATCAAAGTTTCAAAGTTGAAGTTGCAGATGACATGAATATTAGTGATCAGCTCAAAAGGTTTTGGGAGCTTGAGGAACTTCAACCCTAAAGAGCTTTAACCAAAGAAGAAGAATTTTGTAAAAACCACATGAAGTATCACCGGCCTGAAGCTGAAGTATCAAAAATGCACTCAAGAATATATCGACTCTCATCATATGCAATTAGTAAAAGAACTTACGACTAATAATGTAACCACTGAAGATAATAAAATGAATTACTACTATTTGCCTCATCATGCAGTCTTCAAACAAAGTAGTACGATTCGTTTGCAACTGACTAGTTTATTGAAAATATTAATAATTCAATACAATCAAAAACAGTAATAGTTCAATACAATCAAATTAAAGTATGCAATGCAAATACATATGCAAGTTATAAATGTAATTCATAGATATGTATATAACTCATAGTAGATGTATTGACTTTATGATACAAATTTGTTTGTGTTGGATACAACACTTCTCTCCTCTATGTTCTTCGAAAATCGTCAGCTACATATCGACTCGGTTGAGTCCTATTTCGCTGGCTTCGTCGTGGAAGTTTATAGTTGTGTTGCGGTGGTAGTTCTGGATTTGAGGATACTTCTTCTTCTTCAGGAGTGCTATTTGACTAGAAGGTGAAATACCCATGATGAGAATTGGATGGGTTAAACTCAGCCTTGATAACTCGTGGTTTTATTTGCCGCTTTACCAAACCGTGACTAGCTTTAACTTTGTATAACATTTTTCCCATGGGTTTGTCGATGATCCTGGGAATCCATCTTGAGCCCTGACTGAAATTCCTTACATAAACATGCTGCTTTACGCTGTATTTATGTTTGAAAGTCGTCTTCTCATACGACGACGGCTCCACTAACTGTGAAGGCAATGTTCATCTAGAAGCTCAGCAGATGATTTTCCTTCCGTGTTAGGCATTGATCGATATGTGCCAAGATATTGCACTACAGCTGGTTTGATTTGCAAACCATCTTATAGGTTCTTTTTGACAGCAGTTTTGAAAGTTCGTACGAAACGTTCAGCTAATCAATTTGAATCTGGATGAAATGGTGCAGTAGTTATATGTTTGATTCCATTTAGAGTACAAAATTTACTGAAAATTTGTGCCGTAAATTGTGGTCCATTGTCACTAACAAGTATTTCAGGAAGACCTTCAATTGCGAATTTGATGAAAAAGCTGATATAGTTGCTTCAGTGGTTGTACAGGAAAGTTGTATTACAAAGGGGATTTTTGAGAAAGCATCTACTACTATAAGCCACATGGAATTTAAAATTGGTCCCACGAAATCGACATGTATCCTTTCCCACGGATGATTTGCTTTGGGCCATTTCGTGAATTCCTGTTTGTGCGCTGGCCCAATAACTTTGCAAGTATTGCAAGCTTCTGACACACGTTGGGTATCGCGATCAATTTTTGGCCACCAGCAATGCTTTCGAGCGAGTTGCTTCATTTTAACCGTGCCCCAGTGCCCCAGCGCCCACGATGTAAAAGCCTCAGAACAGTTTTTTTGCAGTTTTTGTGGAATAACAACTCTTGTTTCATTTGTCTGTAAGAATATTAAATCATTTTGTACCGTAAAAGCATACTTGCAGTTGAAATATGGCGAAATTTCCATATCTTTGCTCTCTAAATGTGCTGGCCATCCTTTGATGATTAATTCTTTTACCCGTGGCAGGAGTACATCATGATGCATATGTTGGCGAATCACATCCGCATTGATGGGAGTATCGTAATCGTCTACATTGTAGCAAGCTTCTTTTTTATCAAATTCAGGATCGTTGCCGTAAGGAAGTCGAGATAACGCATCTGTCTTTGCGTGATCCTTAGTATTTCTATATTTAATGTCGAATTGATACCCCATGAGGGTGATTGCCCAGCGCTGCAGCCGCTGTGCGGTCATTGCAGGTAAGCTTTTTTGCAGGTTAAAAATACTAACCAGAGGCTTATGGTCCGTTAACAGCGTAAATTTTCGACCGTATTGATAGTGATGGAATCGTGAAACCCCGAATACAATAGCTAACCCTTCCTTTTCAATTTGGCTATAATTTATTTGGTGTTCATCCAATGTTTTTGAAGCAAAAGAGATGGGTCTTTCTGTTCCATCGGGAAGTAAATGAGAAATTACAGCGCCTTTTCCATACGAAGACGCACCTGTGGTGAGGATTAGTGGCAACCGTTCTTGAAAAAGCGCTAATTCTGTCGCACGAGTGATGTGTTTTTTGAGAGTTTTAAAAGCCTGTTCTTGAAGCAAGCCCCATTTAAATGGGACATTTTTCCGTCTAAGCTTGATTATTGGAGCGGCTATTTCTGAATAGTTAGGTATAAAACTATGATAATGCCCATGAATGCTTCCCCATGAATGCTTCAACTTCTTTAACATGTTTTGGTCGTGGTAGTTTTTTCACAGGTTTTACCCCTTCTTCATCAGGCAGAATACCACTAGAGCTGATTTGTAGGCCTAAATATACTAATTTCTCTTGTAAAAATGAGCACTTACTTCTTTTGCACTTAATTCCGCTGCTTTGTAATAATTTGAGGACCTTTTCTAAGCGGTCTTAATGTTCCTCCGCACTCAAAGCTGATATAATTATGTCGTGGAGGTAATTAGCAAAGCCCTCAATACCTTGAAGTAACTGCTCTAAGTACTTCTGAAAAATTGCTGGTGCACTAGCTATTCCATATGGAAGTCGTTGATATTGAAATAATCCAAGTGGCATGTTGACGACAAGTAAACTTCTCGCTTGTTCGTCAAGCTCCATTGGCAAATACGCATCTTTTAAATCAATTTTTGAAAAATATTTTCCATAGCGAACGATGTGTAATAAATTTGCTCGAGTTGGCAACGGGATATGTCTCAATCTCAATTTGGGAATCAACCAAAACTTTACAAACTCCGCCAATACGAATTGATTCCTCAGGCTTTGGTGCAAGGACAATGGGTGATGCTCACTGGCTGAACTTGATAGGCTTCCAGATTCCAGCATCGGTGAGTCGTTGTGCTTCTTGCTTGAATTTTTGTAACTGTGCAAATGGAATCGGTCTGCTTTTTATAAACTTTGGACACGCATATGCCTTTCACACTACACTATAAATCAGGCGATTTCGATTAGCTGATCGCTTTAGAGCTAAATCAACTTAAATTTACCTGATTAACCATACATTTTTCTCGGCGTCTGGCAGTCGAAAGCTACCAGATTTAGAGTAAATCAAGAACAAATCAGGTACTTTTGTGAATTTTTCCCGGCTGAATTGTTCTCAGAGCGTACTGAATTCCATCCGTGAGAGGCACAGTAGATTTGAATGAAACATCATTCGAGTTTCGTTCTAAAATAGCAAAACTTTAACAAAAAAGGAAAATGTGACTTGTACAAAGTGAAAAAAAATGTTCTTGCATGTTCTTGCATTTGTTTTCAACAACTTACCCGCAAAAAAAATTGTACACATAAATTCGAATGATATTTTTCTCTTTCAATCTCTTCATTCTAAATCATTTCGGGTAGTGTGAACGCTTACCTGATTAACTTAACAGCTTTTAAATGTACCTGATTTAGAAGTGTAGTGTGAAAGGCATATTAAGAGCAATACTAGCTTTGAAATTCACAATGGCTCCAAGTGGTTCAAAAATGCTATGATATTTTTCGCACAATCGGTTTACATTTACTGTTACTTTTTTAATTAAATTTATCTGTTGAATTTGAAAATTAAAAGCTTGAACCAATCTGCACCAAATAAATTTGCACCTTCACTCACACATGCAACAATTAATGTCACTTGTTTTTCAACACTTCCACATTTAACTATCGGAAAAAATTCACCAAGTGTTTCTATTTGGTTCTTTCCGAACCCATATAAAATCTTCTCACTTGGCACAAGATGTGGACGACCGATTGCTTCGTAGGTTTTAGTGTTATCAGAGAAACTGACGCCCCAGTGTCGATTTGAAAAAGAATTGCTTTTCCATTCCCGCACACGTTAATCATGTTTCTCGGACTTGCCGCAGTACTATCAAGACTACGAACAGTCTCAACTGTAGCAATTTTTTACTAATGTTCGAAGAACATTAGTATTAAAATCGATTCGGCCAAAAATTCATATTTCTATATATATATATATATATATATGTACAAAAAATTTCAGTGAGATAATCTCGGGAACGCGCCATTCGATTGAGCTGAAACTTTCAGGATACATTGGTGTATATGCAGAATAGGTCCAGGTTTCTTTAAATGTCAGTTATTGTAAACCTTTTCGCGCCGGCGGGCATTTAAGTGATATTTTTAATATACCTATTATTTCGTGCACAAATGATTTTCGCAAAAATAAAGTTAATAAAATAAATTTCTAACGTGTTTTACATACGAATCGGATAATGCTTTGGAATTTTTTAACCCTATGTGTGCGCTGGGTGCCTAAAAAGAGGACGGGAAAATTTGAAAATTTTTAAATTTCGATAACTTTTGACAGAGCTATTCAATCATTACGAAATTTTCAGAACATATTGATATTATTTAGTTGTTGATTTGTGTGGCTTTTAATGAGCGTGCTGACAACCCTGTAGCAAGGGCAGGTACTGAAAGTGAAAACCTCCAAATCATCGTCTCTCTTGAAAAAATGCCGTTTCTTCAAAAATAAGCCTTTCATATGTAAATCTTGTGCTTTGTTTACATAACCAAAAAAAAAAAAAAAGATATGGTATAACGGGCACGCCTGGCAACCCTTGCCCAATTTACCTATATTTTTAGCATCAAAAACTTCTGTTCACGGAAACTCACGATCCGATGGGCAGAATTATTTGAAATTCACAGCATGTATTGGCCTTAAATAGGACCAGGTCTGATAGAAGTGATTTTGAAATGCGGGCGATTCTGTGCCAGTGGTGCCATCTTGAAAAACCACTAAAAAAGATAACTGTTTTTAGCCCTATAAATTCTGATTGAATCGTTCGATTTTGACGAAACTTACACAATTGCTGGACCTTACTTTAAGCCACGTTTGGTAGAAATTTGGTCGAAAAATTCGGTTGGAGCTGCCAGCTATGATAATTTTGGTGTCTTCATTTTGAAAAAAAAAATTTGGAAGTGAAAACATTCAAACCATCGAATATTCAAAAAAATGTCCGTTTCTTACAATAAAACCAATCTGTATATAAATCTTATGTTTTATCTACACGTTCAAAATAAAACTTTGGAAATTTCATGTCGGACAAGAACGGTAACCCTCTCCCAGTTAACCTATATTTTTAGCATCAAAAACTTCTGTTCACGGAAACTCACGAACCAATAATCAGATACAGCTAAAATTTACAGAATGCATTGGACTTAAGTAAGACCAGATTTGATAGAAGCGATTTTGAATTGTGGGCAACTCTGTGCCAGTGGTGCCATCTTGAAAAATTACAAAGAAAAAAAACTGCTTTTTGCCCTATGAAATGTGAATAAGTTACCAGATTTTCATGAAATTGACACAGAAGCTAAACCTAACTCTAATCTCTGTTTGGTGGAAATTTGGTTGAAAATTTGATTGGTGCTACCAGCTATGGTAATTTTTGTGTCTTTGGTTTTGAAAATTCGCTCAGGAAAATAAAATTTTTTGCGCTATAACTTCCAGTGCAGTCATGAAATCAATACGAATTTCATACAATTAATGGAACCTATTATAAGCATTATTCAGGCCAAATTTGGTTGAAAAGACACGATAGGGTTGCCAGCTATTGTTGGTTTTGTGTTTAATTGCAATATCTTTATTAAGCGGTTTTATCGTAGAATTTTCAAATGGTAATGATATTGTAGTGACAATAAACAGCAAATATTAAGCTTTCGATCATTTGAAAAAACTCGCTGCAGGTAACCCTAAATTTCTTTATACTCCTATAACTTCGAATGTAATTAAACAACGTGAAGCAAATTTGATATATTCTTGGCTTTGATACTGGCGAAAGGTTGCCAGCACGAGTCGGTTGTGCTACTTTTGTATCAATAAATGCTTACAGTTAGTATACATACCGGAAACATTTACAATGAAAATAAATAACCGATGTTACAATTCGCAAAGTTCTGCAAATTTTTCGGATCGCAGCCCCAAACACCAACTTCAGTTACAGTGCTGCAGGCACTGAGCATTTTCTTCATTGATGTTATATGAGATGCTGCTTTCAAAATTATGTGAAATAAGCAACTGATAACGAATATAATTAACCCGTGTTTTGCTCTCATAAACGTTGAAATTCATGCCAGTGGTAATATCTGAAACCTTGCACCATATGAGTTATAATGCATTCTTAAGACGAAAGTAAAACGTGGCATTTGAAACAGTTTGGCCGTAATAAGCAGCACATGTGGTGGAATATGCACTCAAAACCTGCACGATTCTTCTACTGTTCTTCGAACATTAGTGTTTCTAGCGGTTCAGGTGCGCTAGAGTTTTTTTAGAATTCATTTTAGTATTTTTTGCCTTTTTTTTGTTCAAAAGACATGCAAACTGGAGCTATATGTACCTTCTTATTACAATTTTTCCAAATAGCTGTACATAACTTACAGTTAATATGCTCATGTGATGTGCCACATCGGGAACACGATTTGAAATTTTTTTTTTACTAATTTTCGAAGAAAAGTAGTATTAAACTCGTTTCGCCGAAAATTCATATTTCTTTATATATATATTTATATATATATATATATATATATATATATATATATATATATATATATATATATATATATATATATATATATATATTTATATATATATATATATCATCAAAATGATTAAGGGAGATAATCTCTGGAGTGGCAAATCCGATTGAGCTGAAACTTTCGAAGAACGTAGATGTACTTAATAGGTAGGTGCACAATTTGCTAGAATTCAGATATCATAAACATTTTGGCGGCGGCGAGTGTTTTAGTGAATTTTGAAGTACTCCTATATTTCCAAGCAGCGTGATTTTTTGTTCAAAAAAAGTATTTGGAATGAAAGCTTATTACGTTTTAAGCTTGCCTATGATAAAAAATTGGAAATTCTGAGTCGTGTGTGGGTGCAGCTTGCCTAAAAGTGGGCAAGGATTTTTTTTCAAATTTTGATTTGTCATTACTTCTGACAAAAACATTGGATCATCGTGAAATTTGCAGAGCGTGTTGATGTTGACTAAAGTTTAATACAGATGAATTTCCAAGGCCGTGCGGGTAACCCTGTAGCTGCCGCAGGCTCTTGAAAAAAAATCTCTCAAATCATTGAACCTCCTGAAAAATTTTTTATTTTTGACGATAAATTCAAATGATTGATAAATTTTAACGTTTGTGCATCATGTCAAATTGAAATTTTGAAAATTTCGATTTGCACAAGAACGGCAACCCATCACTAAATTACCTCTATTTTCAGCACTCGAAAGTTCTGTTCACGAGAACTGACGACCGAATTATTCGATCATAATGAAATTCACAGAACATGTTGGAATCAACTAGGACCAGGTCTGATAGAAGTGATTTTGAAATGCGGGCAACCCTGTGGTAGTGGTGCTATCTTGCAAAATCACTGAGAAAAAAAACAGCTTTTTGGCCTATAACTTCCGATTCAGCCATCAGATTTTAACAAAATTCACCCAATATTTGGATCTTACTTAAAGTAACATTTAATGAAAATATGGCTGAAAAATTAGAATAGAGTTGCCAGCTATGGTGATTTTTGTCTCCTAAATCTTGCAAATTTGCTCAGCAAAATAAAGCTTTTTCCCCTATAACTTCCGGTACAGTCATGATATCAGAATAAAGTTTTTGCAGTAAATAAATGTTGATGTGAGCCAAATGTCATAGGAATTTGGTACAAAAATCATGAAAGGGCTGCCAGCTATGACCATTTTTGTAATTTTTTGGAATTTCTTTATTGCGCGATGATGTCATTAGATTTGCAAATGGGAACGATCCTGCAATGAAAATTAACATCAAATATTAACGCTTTAAAAATTTGAAAAGTTTTGAAGGTGTTTACCCTAAACAATCGAAACGAAATTTATTGGTTGGGTTTAGTTTAACGTGAAGCAGATTTGGTATATATTTTGCTTTGCTGCTGACACAGGCTAACAAGCTTTAGCCATTTTCGTAACTATTGCATCAACAGATGCTTCAAATTACATACTCATATGCAAAACATTTGCAATAAAACTAAGAAACCAATTTTTCAATTTTCCGAGTTTTGAACATTTTTTGGATGGCAGCCTCAAACAACGTTAACCGCTAAAGCTTTCGACGAAATCCTCCGATGAGAACGAAATTCAAAGGATAATTTGAGTTAAGTATGAGCTTGTGAAGGTAAACTTATTGCTGCTTCGTTGGGAAAATGTTGCCAGCACTGAACATTTTCATCATTTGTGTTATAGTTGAGTTTTGTTGCTTTGAACAAGGAATGGTTGTTTCCACATTGTCACTCAAAGACAATTTCTTCGAAAATTAGTTTTCTAGCGATTCAGGTGCGCTAGAGTTTTTATATGCACTGTTGTTGAATTTCGATCGGCAATATTGCAGCGTGTTTATTTCATTCGTTATCTCATTGTTCGGTTCGTCTTTTATCACCTTAATTGTCTAAACGGTGCTTTCATAGGCTTCCGCAATAAGGGCTACCTCATTGAGTGACCGAGAAATTTTTTGCAAGGCAGCTGTCTGAACTGTTTCATGTGGTGTATGAACAATGATTTTGTCGCGAATCATCTCGTCCGCATAATCATGACTGCAGCCTCGAGCTCTACATATGAATTTTCAATTTCTCGCCATTCCTCTCGATTTGGCTATGTACTCTTTGTAGCTCTGGTTCGATTTCATTCAGGCTCTATAGAATTCATATCGCGCGGCGACTATATGCACTTTCTCCTGAAAGTATTCCGTAAGACTTGCCGTTGAGTCTGTACAACTTTTCTTTTTCATGCCTTCAGCGCCATGCACATTTCTTATTATTTCAAATAGCTCGGATCCTATCCACGATGAGAAAAATGCTTTTTTCTTTTTCGATTCCACTGAATATGCATCAAAGTGCTGCAGAAACTGGTCCAAATATGAGTCCCATTTTTGTGACCGTTTATCAAACTGATGAAAAACTGAAACTGCATGGCCTCCGACCGATGGTCCCGCGGATGAATGTTGCAACGATTGCATTTTTGATATCGTTTCGATCAATTTGCGATGATCTTCTGAGAGTTGCTTCGTGAATTCCTGCTGCTGAGCGATACTTCTTTCCAACGCGGCCTCCATTTGCACATAACTCTTCGATTCGATTTCCTCGTCGCCAATGTCAATTTTCGATTAAGTTCAGACTCAGTTAAAAGGAAGCTCGCGGCGTGTAATTGAAAACGATTCGTTTGACTGTTAAGAAGCAACTGATTAGTTTATTGAAAACAGTAATAATTCAATACAATCAAAATCAGTAATAATTCAATACAATCAAATTTAAGTATGCAATGCAAATATATATGCAAGTTATAAATGTAATTCATAGACATATAACTCATAGTAGATGAATTGACTTTATGATACAAATTTGTTTGTGTTGGATACAACAGCTCCAGTATGCTTTTATGGCCGATATAGCGAGAATGTATAGCCAAATTAAGGTGCACTGCGTTGACGTTGACTATCAACCCCAATGATCACTTTCTATACGGACTCTGCACAAATTGGCAGAAGATGAGATTAATAATAATCCTACGGAATTTATTGCTATCAAGAATGATTTTTATGTCGACGATTTGCTCTCAGGGGGCCAAGAATTTCAAGAAACTATCGACAAACGTGATGCGATTTCTGCTGCCTTAAACTCTGGTGGATTTATTCTAAGAAAATGGATTGCAAATGATCAATGACTACTGCAAGGAATTCCCAAAGAAGATATTAAAATGAAGAATTACTTTGAAATGAATTTAGATCAAGGATTAAAATCCTTAGGAATTGTGTGGTATCCTATGAATGATTATTTTAGTTTTCGTTTGCAATTGAAAGGTTTAAATTTACCTTATTCAAAGAGGCAACTGCTTTCAGAAATCGCTCTACTATTCGACCCAATGGGATGGCTTGCTCCAATTATTGTCAAAATGAAAGTCCTTCTCCAAACTAAATGGCTTCAGAGGCTCACCTGGGATGAACCTGTCCCTGATGAAATTATACAACAATGGTTGAGATTTAAAAATAATTTACAAATGATTAGTGAAATTAAAATACCACAATTGATTAGAAACTCGTCATCATCTCAATTTGAAATCCATAAATTTTATGACGCGTCGAAGGAAGCTTCTGCGGCTGCTGTGTATCTCTTCAGCAGAAATGTTGAACAAACTCACGTTTATCTTATGATGGCGAAGACGAAATTTGCTCCGATTCGTTCAGTGTTGAAACCACGTTTAGAACTATGTGGCGCTGTGTTACTTTCCAAATTGGTACATCAAGTAAAAGAAACATTAAATTTGCAACATGTTCAAACATGTTTATGTACTGACTCGGAAATTGTCCTCTCCTGGATTAAAGCTAATTGTATTATTTAGATTGACAATACTAGCGGGAGTACACCTTGGTGTCACTTGCCCTCGAAGGAAAATCCTGCTGATTTAGCAACTCGTGGTTTGGATGACAACGACACAATCAACAATAAGTCTTTGTGGTGGACAAACCCTGAATATTGGCCTAAAATGAAAACTGTAGAAATAACTCATTTGGAAAAACGGAAATATTTGAATGTTCACTTCAGCCTGGATGTAGCTTCGGATACAAATGATATAATAAATAGATCTTCCTCATTTATTCGATTGATTCGAGTTACCGCGTACTGCTATCTATTCTTCAAGCTAGCCAGAAAAAATACAACTGCTAAAGGATACTTAACGACGGTAGAATTACGACAATCTCGAAAATTCTGGATTATAAACATCCAACAAAAGGCTTTTAAAGAAGCTTTTAACAAATTACGAAAGGGCGAACAGTTATCGAAAAGAAGTCAATCAATCAATCTTGTTCCATTTCTTGTCGGGGACGGGATTCTGCAAATCGGATGGCGTCTTGAAAACGCAGATTTAACCTTTTCACAAAGACATCCGATCATCATTCCGAAAACAGGGAAATTTACTGAACTGCTAGTACGACATATACACAACATCACATTATATAGAGAAACGCAATTGATGTTCGCTACGCTGAGACGCAACTATTGGCTTCTGGATGCAAGAAATATTATTCGACATTCTAATCATAAATGTTTTATTTGCTTTCGAACCAAAGCCAAAAAATCATCACAATTAATGGGAAATTTATACTGGAGTGGATTACTGCGGGCCAGTTACAATCTAAGGAAGGAATGGACGCGGAAGTAAAACCCATAAGGGATACATTGCTATTTTGATTTGCTAAGCGGTGAAGGCAATTCACATCGAACTCGTCAATGATCTCACAACGACCATATTCCTCGCCGCGCTCAAACGTTTCATTGGAATAAGATGTGTACGTCAGCACATTTACAGCGATTGTGGCACGAATTTTGTAATAGCTGAATCAGAATTGAGAAAAATAGCGAGACGAAATCGAGAAGCTGTAGGATCCTAAAGTGGTCTTGAAATAAAATGGCATTTCAACCCACCAGCATCACCACATTTTGGAGGTTTATGGGAAGCTGGTGTGAAGGCGATTAAACTACATTTACGCCGTATATTACGACATGCCACCCTAACCTACGAAGAATTTTCAACAATTTTAATTCAAATCGAAGCCTGCCTGAACTCGCGACTTTTGTGCTCTCTCACAGATAACGCTATGGACACCAAAGTATTGACTCCAGCTCCTTTTCTGATCAGAGATGCACTAATTATGCCAGTGGAAGAGGATTTGTCTGAAAGAAATTTATCACGGTTAGACAGATGACAGTTCTGCCAAAGATTAACGCAAACATTTTGGAAACGCTGGATAAATGAGTATCTCGCAAGACTGCAACAAAGGCCTGAATGACTCAAACAAGAAATCCAGCCTAAAATAGGGAAATTATGTTTGCTGAAAGAAGAAAACATACGTTCTAGTATATGGCCTCTCGCTAGGATCACTAATGTTCATACAGGAAAAGATACGATAACACGAGTTCAAGAGGTTGTCACTACAAACGTGCGATTACAAAAACTGTACTGCTTCCTAGACAATAATCGGACTTAAATATACATATATTTTGATACAAGAAATGAAGCTATAGACAAAACATAAACAGAAATAGAAATGGATTGGAAAATAAATGAATTACTATGCCAAAAAAAACAGCACTTTACCCTTTCCTTCCTATCACTAGTCATCAATTCCAATCCAAAGTACAAACCACACATATAATAAAAAAAAGCCTAGCGCATCAGAACCGCTAAAAAATTAATTTTCGAAGAAATTATCTTTGAGGGACTTAAAAATGTGTGAAGACGTTATACACTTCTTTGTAGTATCATATCAACAATTTCTTTCTCACAGGAAAAAATATCATTTTCTGACAGTATTTCCGAAAACACAAATGATGAAAATGTTCAGTGCTGGCAACATTTGTCCAACACAGCAGCAATAAGTCTACCATAACATACTCGTCCTTAATCAACCTATCCTTTGAATTTCGTTTTCATCCAAGGATATCATCAAAAGTTTCAGCGATTAAACAACGTCTGGGGTTGCCATCCGAAAAATTTCCAAAACTCGGAAAATTGAATCATCGGTTGCTCATTTTATTGTAAATGCTTTGCTAATGAATAGAAAATAGAAGCATCTGTTCGTGCAATATTCATGAAATTGTCTGGTGCTGGGAATCATGCTATAGCACCATAGATGCTTCACGTTGAGTTAAATCCAATCTATGAATTTCGTTTCGATTGAATGGCTGCGCTGTAAGCTATAGGAGTGAATAGCATTTTATGGTTACCATCCTCAACTTTTTTAAAATTTTCGATACGTAAATATTTGTTGTTAACTGTCATTGCAAAATCATTCCCATTTGGAAATTTTATGACAACATCGCTCGATAAAGAAATGTCAATAAATTACGAAATTCATCATAGCTGGCAACCTTTGCATGATTTTGCAACGAAATTCGTACAATATTAGAAATGTAGGAAGATCCACTTATCACATGAATTTTGTTTTGATTTCGTTACTGCATCGAAAGTTATAGGAAAAAAACCTTTATTTTCCTGAGCAAATTTACAATATTTAAGAGACTTAAATTGCCATAGCTGGCAACCCTATACTAATTTTTCAACCAAATTTCTATGAAATCTGTCTTAGAGTGAAAATATAACTAGCCATGGAATATATGAAAACACAATGTCTTGATCTGCTGTTGACCGCTAATTTATTCAGACTGACTAAATTTAAACTATCACAAGTATATTTATCTTAACTAACTTAATTCTACGTTAGCAAAATGTTCTCACGTGTTGATGCCCGCGCAGTGCGTCAGCATATTTCATAGCCATCTATAACATCGCTTATGCTGCATATTGCATACATACATTCGACCATGGTCGTGAGTTTATTTTGTTATTTTAGATAGGTGTCATATATCCTGCGAGAATAACAAGTCTGAGTTATGCAGACTTGTTATGATTTGATGCATGATAGGTGCGAATGTATGTATGCATGAATGCTATTGCGTTACGAGAAATTATTGAGAAACTTTAAAATTACAAATATAGTTATGGATAATATAAAGATGCATATCATTCTTAATGAATGTGAAAGATTACAAATATAGTTATAGCTAACATATTGATACATATCATTCTTGATGAATGTGAAAGATTACAAATATAGTTCTAGCTAATATATAGATACATATCATGCTTAATTAATTAGATGTACGCCGTACATTCTCCGCCGTCTGTGTTGAATGATGGTAGATCCGAATTTCGGGAACTTCGAGGAGCTGGCAGTGGTCGATTTCTTCCTTCATTCTGGCTGATAGCCCTTGCGGGTGCTCTTCGATAGTACAAGTAATAAATACCACAGACTATCAGCACTGTGATAATGATGTAACTGACCGAATAGTGGTGGATGTCATGGTCACTTATCTTACGAAAATTGGTGATGGCATGCTCCTGAACCTTGAGAGCCTTTTGAAGCTGGGCAAGATCCTCGTCGACAGTTTCAGTTCTTAATTGTGGCGCTCGTGAGATTGTTTCGTTGTTTGGTTGGGTATCCATAGTGGCGCTAAGAAATTTCGATATAACTTGACCCTCAGGAATGAACGGCAATGCCAATTTTTTCTCGAGTTCAGTGACTCCATGAATGTTCAGAGTCGGGTGGTTGATGACGAGTGATGGATTTAAGCGTATGATACCGCAACGTTTCAATGTTATCGGGTGTATGTTTGAGCCACATATGATTTCAAGATGCAGGTCGTCCTTGACGATGAATATCCACGAGTTCAGTGTGTTGAGCTTGATCCATGAATTTCCAGGTTTTTTGCCTTTTAGTTGGCAATATCTTGAGATGGTCTGTTGATTGCTCAGTAGTTCAATTTCACAACGGCTTTGATTTGCCTTAAGTGTAAATATTGGTTGCTTTACGCGACAAATTATTTCTGGGTTTGATGTGTGATAACATGCTTTGACCTCTTCCTGTGACATAGGGCTGAAGCGGTCCCTATGTTGATTAATTATCAGATAGTCGCTTGAAGGTAGAATATACTTATGCTTATTCACGTACATCGCCGGAATGGGAATTAGTTTGTAAAGATTATACAATTCTGTTCTCAGCAATGAATTCTTCATCTCAAATATGATTTTGGCCTTTGTGACCCTCATCTTCACCGACATTGTATTATAAATGGGTATCATAGATGACCCAGTGTCGGTTCCGGGTAATTTGACATCTTCTGGCAAATGTTCTCTTATTGTCTTGAGCTCTGCCGTTAGCTGTGATGACGATAATAATAACGTGTTCAGACGACCCTGTTTGGTGTCAAGTACTCCTGAGAGAATGCTCCTTTGTAAAAGCTGGAAGTTCATCAAATTCAGTGCCATTAAGATGGAAGCAGAAGTAAAGGTGCCAGTAGCTATTTGTTCTTGACGTGAGTGGTTCACACTGTTCTTGATTGCTTCGATCTGTAAAGCAATCATATTGAACTGATTTTGAATGTTTTGTTCGTCTCTTTTGATTATGTTAAGTGTATTCTCTGCAATGGAGGTTTAATTTCTGAGAAGTTTACGCAGCAAAATTTGATTATTATTCAGCTTGTCTATCTGGTCTTCATATTTATCTGCAAAATCTTGATCGAGAATCCCAAATAGCTTATTTGCAACTGTTCCGATTATATTAAATGGAGATGGTTTACTTCGAATTGAACCATCGTTTTGTTGATAGAGTAAGTCGTTCATGTTTTCTGATTCAATGAGTTGATGCTGCAATTGAGCTACAATTTCAGTGCACAGATCTGGAAGTAGTCCATTAGATTTCTTGGATTCACAAAGATCACTGAGCTTGCGTATAGAGTCCTGTATGGTATAAAACTATTTCCAATATGTCGTCATGTTGCAGTAAATTATGAAATTCCAATCACTCACATAAAGCTGTACCCGTGCAACATCATCAAAGTAGAGCCCTTCATGTTGTTCAAAAGCTTGAATCTCAAATGGTTTGTCGGGACCATGACCCAATACTGAGAGCACTAGTAATGCTCCTAGTATCAAGTAGTTCAGTAGGTTGGTTCTGTTGCTTGACGCTACAGCAGTGCTTCTTGCTCGTTTCTCGTCATTTGGTCGGCTTGAAGATGACGATGCTTCCTGCTGACGTTTCCGAGTTGCGGTGGTCTTGCAATTAGGTTTGTTATCTATTAGCGGTAGTAATGATAATTCAACAATGGGTCGTTTTATTTCTCCTCTTTTGGTCCTAACAGTTACAATTCTGGCCAAACCATCTTTCCCTGGGTGCGTCTCTGTAACGCGGCCAAGAGGCCATTTTGATGGTGGTAGGTTTTCGTCCCTAATGAGCACCAAATTTCCCTTTTGTAAGTTAGGTTGCCTTTGGGCCCACTTTGGTCGATGTTGTAGTCTCCCTATATATTCGCCAGACCATGCCTTCCCAAAGTCTTGATGCATACGCTGTATGCGTTTCCACCTTTCTAGAAGATTAGGATTACAATCTAGATGTTCCTTTTGAGGCAAACTTAACAGCGATGATCCTGTCAAGAAATGTCCTGGAGTGAGTACCTCCAGGCTTTCCGGATCTTCAGAGAGCGGGCAAAGGGGCAGTGAGTTGAGGCATGCTTCTATTTGAGACATTAACGTGCACATTTCTTCATAGGTGAGTTTGTTATTCCCAACTATTCGGTGCATGTGGAATTTTATTGACTTTGTTCCAGCCTCCCAAAGGCCACCAAAGTGTGGTGAAGCTGGAGGAATGAAATGCCACTGGGTATTGGCTTCACGTGTGGCTTCTTGTACGTCACTCTGATGGGTGGATTCTTGGTGCAACTTTTAAATGATCTTATTTGCACCCACAAAGTTAGTTCCATTGTCGCTATAAAAGTGTGCTACTGGACCTCTTCGTGCCACAAATTTCCTAAAGGCAGAAATGAATGCCTTCGCAGTTAGTTCAGAAACCACTTCTTTGTGAATTGCTTTTGTTGTCAGACAAATGAATAATGATATGTATCCCTTGTACGACTTGTGGCCTCTACCCTTTGCAAAGAGTAAATCAAAAGGTCCTGCGTAATCGACTCCGGTATGAGTAAATGGAGGGCTGGTGGACACTCCGGCCTTCGGCAGCATCCCCATCATTTGTTGGGCTGTTTGTGCCTTATGTCGATGGCATTTAGTGCATTTATGAATATGTCCCTTTACTGCCTTGAGACCACTCAATATCCAGAATTTCTGCCTAGTTACATCTAATGTGAGGGTGTTTCCCCCATGACATGACAACTTGTGAGCGTCGTCGATTATCATTGTGGTCAAATGATGTTGATGCGGTAAAATGACTGGGTGTTTCCTATTAAATGCCAACTCAGCATTTTCAAGTTTTCCACCGACTCGCAGTATTTCCCTACTGTCCAAGAATGGGTACAATGTTTGTAACCGGCTACTCTTCTGAACTTCTTGGTTATTCTTGAGTCTGTTGATTTCGTCTCCGAAATGCTCAGATTGTGTTACTTTGATGACGGATATAAGTGCCATTTCGATTTCTTCGACTGATAATGGTCCCGTTAGCTTTCCTTCAGTCGTTTTTGATTTAGAAATAAACCTTGAACAGTAAGCAATCACACGCTGAAGTTTCCTGATTGATGAATATCTTTTAAGTAATGACGATATCAGGCATTCGTTAGTTGTAGATATGGTGTTGGATTGTTGGATTTTCCGTTCTTCAGTGACCTTGTACGATGGATTTGGTGGGAAGATAATATCGTTTTCTTGTAGCCATTGTGGCCCTTTCCACCAGAGTTCGCATCGCTTTAGTGTCGTCGGGTATATGCCTCGAGAAGCGATATCGGCAGGGTTTTTGCGGGATTTTGCATGGAACCAACTGCCATTATCAATGAGCGATTGTATCTCTGCAACTCTATTTCCAACAAATGGTTTCCAGTTGTGCGGATTTTCACTTATCCACGATAATACAATCACGGAGTCAGTCCAAGCAAAGGACTTGAGGTTTAAAATTTGGAGAGTATCTTTTGTCAGTTTGAGCAAATTTGCAAGTAATACCGCGCCACATAATTCTAAGCGAGGTAGGGTTGTTTTTCCTTTAACTGGTGAAACCTTAATCTTCGCGGTTATAAGGGATGTATATATTTTGGAATCATGCGTAACGCGTAGATAAACAACAGCGCCATATGCTCGCTCTGATGCGTCAGAAAACCCGTGAAGTTCGCAGATGCAATTAGGTCCTGGGTAGTTTAGCCATCGAGGAATGTCCACATACTGAAAACTGGGAAGTTCACGTTGTATTTGATCCCGTTCTTCTTGGATGCTTTCTGGTATCAGTTGATGCCAGTGAAGTTCTTGTCTCCATAGCTCTTGGATCAACAGCTTTATTTTCACCGTGATTGGAGCGAGTAATCCAATTGGATCGAATATTTTGGCTGTTTCTGATAGCATTTCACGTTTTGTTATCGAACCTGGCATTGATGTTATGTTTATGTATATTTTAAGTTGATCGGTCGTCGGGTTCCAATGCACACCTAAGGCCTTTATGCTCTTAGATTGGTCAATATCAACTTCCATTCCTATCTATTTTGACTCGTGTGGAATACCTTTGAGTAATTCTGGACAGTTACTCGATCATTTTCGCAATTTAAATCCTCCTGATTCCAGTAGTTTACACAATTGTTTACTTGACCTTATGACTTCATGAACTGAATTACCACCGGAAAGGATGTCGTCTACGTAAGCGTCATTCACTAGGATATGAGCAGCCAATGGATATTTCTTTTGCTCATCCGTGGCCAATTGGTGTAAAGTTCGTATAGAACTTTAAATGGCGCAGCGGCTGTTCCTTATGTCACTGTCGTTAGCTTGTAATCAGAAAACTTCTGTTTTTCCGAATCTCTCCAAACGATTTTTATGTACTCTTGATCTCGTACGTCAACATTAATTTGGCGATACATCTTTTCCATGTCCACTGTGTACACAAATTTGTGTTTCCTCCATCTGAGTAATATGCTGGTTAAGTTTTGTTGTATTTGCGGACCAACCATCATTATGTCGTTAAGACTCTTCGAGGTGTTTCGCTTAGCGGAGGCATCGAAAACCACTCTCAACTTGCTGGTAGAGCTATCAGTTTTTTCTACCGCATGATGTGGTAAGTAATAACCTGTCTCGCTATCGTCAGTGACGGGAACCATGTTACCTAAACGCATATACTCCTGGATGAAATCTTTGTACTTTGCAGCAAAGTCCACCTTCTGTTTAGACTTTTTTTCCATTTGGAGAAGTCGTGCGATTGCCAACGATCGACTTCCGTTTGAATTTTCAAGAGTTGCTGGGCTTATGCGAAATGGTATTCTCACTGTGTATCGACCATCTGCCCTTCGACGCACGTTTTGTTTGTTGATTTTCACATTCAATGTCTAACTGTGGATCTGCCAATATAACTGTGGATCTGCCAATCTAAGACCCTGAATATGTTCCCATTTGCCTGATTGAACAATATTTTTAGCTGGTAAGACGTTGGTTAGCTTTTTCAATACTAGGACATTTGTTTGAATACAAAATTCTGATGTAAACTTTGGTAGAATTTCTATTCGTGTTGCACTTTGTATTTCCACTTTGTTTTTGCCTATTCCAGATAGTGTCGTATAAACTCTTGTCTTGGGTAACCGTAGCCTTTGAGTGGCATCTTCTGTTATGAAAGAGCCTTGTGCTCCTTGCTCCGAAGTGTACTTGTTCTGTTTTTATCAACCACTCGTATGATTGCCGTTGCTAAAAGCACATCACGCTGAGAGTTTTCGGCTATGTGTGCTGCTAATGAAGCAGCGGGTTTGTTCTCTAACGTGCATGTTTCCGATCTTTGTTGTTTCAGTTTTTACTAATTTTCGAAGAAAAGTAGTATTAAACTCGTTTCGCCGAAAATTCATATTTCTTTATATATATATATATATATATATATATATATATATATATATATATATATATATATATATATATATATATATATATATATATATATATATATATATATATATATATATATATGTGTATATATATATATATATATATATATATATATATATATATATATATATATATATATATATATATATATATATATATATATATATATATCATCAAAATGATTAAGGGAGATAATCTCTGGAGTCGCCGATCTGATTGATATGAAACTTTCGGAGAACGTAGATGTATTTAGTAGGTAGGTTCACAATTTGCTAAAATTCAGATATCCTTAACCTTTTGGCGGTGGCGAGCGTTTTAGTGAATTTTGAGGTACTCCTATATTTAAAAGCGGCGTGAATTTTAGTTCAAAAAAAGTATTGGGAATGAAAACTTATTATGTTCTTAGCTTGCTTATGGTAAAGAATTGGAAATTTTGAGCCGTGTGTGGGTGCAGCGTGCCTAAAAGTAGGCAAGGATTTTTTTCAAATTTTGATATGTCATTACTTCTGACGAAAACATTGGATCATCGTGAAATTTGCAGAGCGTATTGATGTTAACTTAAGTTTAATACACATGGATTTTCAAGGTAGTGCGGTTAACCCTGTAGCTGCGGCAGGCTCTTGAAAAAAATCTTGAAAAAAAATCCTTCAAATCATTGAACCTGCTGAAAAATTTTTGATTTTTGACAAAAAATTCAAATCATGGATAAATTTTAACGTTTATCAATCATGTCAATTTGAAATTTTTTAAATTCCGATTTGCACAAGAACGGCAACCCATCACTAAATTACCTCTATTTTCAGCACTCGAAAGCTCTGTTCACGAGAACTGACGACCGGATTATTCGATCATAATGAAATTCACAGAACATGTTGATATCAACTAGGACCAGGTCTGATAGAAACAATTTTGAAATGCGGGCAATCCTGTGGCAGTGGTGCCATCTTGAAAAATCAGTGAGAAAAAAACCGGTTTTTGGCCTTTAACTTCCGATTCAGCCATCAGATTTAAACGAAATTCACACAATATTTAGATCTTACTTAAAGTAACATTTAATGAAAATTTGGTTGAAAATTTAGAAAAGAGTTGCCAGCTATGATGATTTTTGTCTCCGAAATCTTGCAAATTTGCTCAAATAAAGCTTTTTTCCCTATAACTTCCGGTGCAGTCATGATATCAAAATGAAGTTTATGCAGTAAATACATTTTAATGTAAGCCAAATGTCATAGGAATTTCGTAAAAAAATCGTGAAAGGACTGCCAGCTATGACCTTTTTTGTAATTTTTTGGAATTTCTTTTCTGCGCGATTATGTCATTAGATTTGCAAATGGAAACGATCCTGCAATGAAAATTAACAACAAATATTAACGCTTTAAAAATTTGAAAAGTTTTGAGGGTGGTAACCCTAAAAATTTTTTCACCCGTATAACTTCTAGTGCAGTGATTCAATCGAAACGAAATTTATTGGTTGGGTTAAGTTTAACGTGAAGTAGATTTGGTGTATATTTTGTTTTGCTGCTGACACAGGGTAACGAGTTTTAGCCATTTTCGTAACTATTGCATCAACAGGTGCTTCAAATGACATACACATATGCAAAACATTTGCAATAAAACTAAGAAACCAATTTTTAAATTTTCCGAGTTTTGAACATTTTTTGGATGGCAGCTTCAAACAACGTTAACCGCTAAAGCTTTCGACGAAATCCTCCGATGAGAACGAAATTCAAAGGATAAGTTGATTTAAATATGAGCTTGTGAAGGTTAACTTATTGCTGCTTCGTTGGGAAAATGTTGCCAGCACTGAACATTTTCATCATTTGTGTTATAGTTTATTTCTGTTGCTTTGAACGAGGAATGATTGATATGATTCTACAAAAAAGTGTATTACGTCTTTCCACATTGTCACTCAAAGACAATTTCTTCGAAAATTAGTTTTCTAGCGGTTCAGGTGCGCTAGACTTTTTTTTATCTTCGCTGCTTGTTTGTTGTGTACATTTTTTTGAGTGCAAAAGCGTATGATGCCTTTTTATTGCACACTCTGCACGTTTTGAAGCTCTTGCACTGAACTTCTGAGTGGCCTTTTGTCAGGCAATTCAAACATAACCCAGCTTCTCGAATCGCAGCCCATTTCTGTTGACTTGTTAGTTTGGTAAATGTTCCACATATATATATTTTATGACGATCATTGCAAATAGCACATGTCGAATTTTTGACTGTACTGTAATGTACTTTGATGATTTTATCAGCACCTTTGTTGAAATAGTTGTTTCTCGGTGACTCCGTTGCTTCTAAACGTTGAAATCGTGTTTCAATGTGATCAAGAATGTTTTTAATTCTCGGAATGTCTCTTGGATTTATGAGGTTTTGCTCAAAAGCACGACGAGATTCATGGTCCAATTTTTGCTGTAATATAAAAACAATAATTGGATCCCAATTCGTTATATCAATATCCAAACTTTTAATCGCTTCTAGGCACTCTATCGTTGTGTCATGAAGTTTTTTCAGTCCTCTTGCTGACTCCTTGGTCAGTGAAGGCTGTTCGATTAATGTGCGTAAGTGAGCCGAGACTAATGTGCGTTGGTTGCTATTGAAATGTAACGGTACAGGATAATTCGCTTTCTGTTCCTTGTTCAGCGTAGGGACTGAATTTATTTTTGTCTTCAAACCTACGCTTTTTAAAATTCACTCGTTCAAATTTTACGATTTGTGAATTCACTCGTCCAAATCTACAATTTTAAATTTATTCGTCGCTTCTGCGTGGCGAATTTAGCCGCCCCTTTAGCATTAGCTCAGAATTAAATTTATGCAAGGTTGAATAAAACAAAATGTTTGAATTTCCTTGTAAAAGTCTTATTGGTCGCCTATTCGAGATGGCTTACCAAGTCAGACTCTAGTTTATTGCATCATTCTTCTCCTATATATATCACATATTTCATGTAAATCGCTTTAGTGTATGGATCGGTTTTAAATTCAAAAATAATTAATTATTTAATTGTTGTTCGTCTTGACCGCTTGGTGGTCAGTTGTCGCTGCTATCAATGGTGAGCAAAAAAAGGATGGCCGACATTGCTCGTTTGACATTTGTCAGTTTCGGTTTTTAGTTGCACACAACACTATATCTTTTGTTTAGGATACTCCAGGCCGTATCATAATTTTCGGTCGTTATTGCGAGATGCTGCAATATTTCACTTGGTTCACCTTGCAAATTAGTTTTTAAGTAAAACAATTTTTCGGCATTCGTTAACTTCTCATCTTTGTGTATGAGTTCACTGAACAGATCCGTAAAGGATTGCCATTTCAAATAATCGCCGTTAAAAGTCGGGATGTCTATTCGAGGAAGTCGAACATGATTTTCACCTGGATTTTGATAATTTGTATTTTCGCCTTTGACTGCTGATCATGCAGCTCAATCATCACTTCTTGATATGCATTTTCTACTTTTATGAATACTTCATCCTCAAAGTAGGTATGGTCAATCTCACCAAAGCCCACTATTTCTTCGTGGTTGCTGATGACACGATTCCAGTAGCTAGTAAAAAGATTAAGCGTTTGTTTGAATTATCCGCCAGAGGTTTTCGTAAACAATTCTCGCTTTGTTTTTTCTATTAACTGTTGAGTTAATCTTACTTAGCCCATTTGCTTATTCACTAAATGGATGAGCTCCGCAGCTTTTTCGGAATTATTTTGCTTCTCAATGTCAACTTTAATTGCTTCTTCCATTGCCTGCTTCGCGTGTTCATACATAGCTTCTACCTTGCCGAAAAAGTTATCACCGAAATATTTTTGGGTAACTAGTTGGTCTTGAACCGATTCCAGCTCTTCGTGCCGTTCTTCAAAATTTGCCCAAATATTGTTTAACTGCAGCAGCCGAGTTTCTACGTACTGCTTTGTTTTACGAGAAGCAGAATCTTTCTTAAAATTCATTAACAGCTTTTGAATATTTTTTCCATCATCGCCCTGCTTGCGAATAAGTTCTTCCATTGTTTGAACTTTTCGATGCGAGATATCCAACAATTAATTGACTTGATGTTTCACACCACCAAGAACCAAGAAATGAGCCGAATGAATCGCTTTGATATGGTACTGCAGCAATTACAATGTGCACGCAATCTTTTTCCAATGACAAGCAAATGACTCCAGTGTTTTTGATCGAATTCAGTGCGGTGATAAAGATAGAATATGAAGAGGCAAATAGAATATATGCAATTATTTCTGTCGACACTATTATTCGACAGAATGCAAAATTTAGAAATTTGCAAGTATTCTAACGACAATATTGTTCGCTAGGTTGCAAAGCAGAGATGAGAAATTGCAATGTTTCTGACGACACTATTGTTCGACAGATTGCAATTAGAAGAAGAAAATATAAAAGAAATAGCAAAGTATCCCACGACACTATTGTTCGTCAGGCTGCAATTGAAAAGGCGAAAAATAGTTCTTTATGATGACTCTAAGTTCACCAGAGGTTCGAAGGACCAATGAAAATATAACTAGCCACGAAATATATGAAAACACACTAATTTATTCAGACTGACTAAATTTAAACTATCACAAGTATATTTATCTTAACTAACTTAATTCTACGTTAGCAAAATGTTCTCACGTTTTGATGCCCGCGCAGTGCGTCAGCATATTTCATAGCCATCTACAACATCGCTTATGCTGCATATTGCATACATACATTCCACCATGGTCGTGAGTTTATTTTGTTATTTTAGATAGGTGTCATATATCCTGCGAGAATAACAAGTCTGAGTTATGCAGACTTGTTATGATTTGATGCATGATAGGTGCGAATGTATGTATGCATGAATGCTATTACGTTACGAGAAATTATTGAGAAACTTTAAAATTACAAATATAGTTATGGATAATATAAAGATGCACATAATTCTTAATGAATGTGAAAGATTACAAATATAGTTATAGCTAATATATAGATACATACCATTCTTGATGAATGTGAAAGATTACAAATATAGTTTTAGCTAATATATAGATACATATCATGCTAAATTAATTAGATGTACGCTGTACATAGAGTAAGGTTCACCTTCTGCGTGAATTTTGTCAAAATCTGCTGGCTAAATCGGAAGCTATAGGCCAAAAACTAGTTTTTTTTCCCAGCGATTTTTCAAAATGGCACCACTGCCACAGTATTGCCCGTATTTCAAAATCACTTCTATAAGACCTGGTTCTAACTAATACCAACATGCCCTGTAAGTTGCATATTGATCGCATTCTCTGATCGTCGGTTCTCATGAACAGAAATTTGGAGTGCTGAAAATAGAGGTAATTTGATCATTGGTTACCGTTCTTGTTTACCGCGAAATTTGGAAAATTTTTATTTGACTTGGTGAAAAAATGTCAAAATTTATCAATTATTAGAATTTATTTTCAAAAATCAAAAATTTTTGAGGAGGGTCAATGATTTGAAATATTTCTTTTCAGGAGCCTGCTGTGGCTACAAAATTGCCCGCACAGTCTTTAAAGTCCATGTGTGTTAAATTCTGGTCTACATCAATACGCTTTGCAAATTTCACGACGACTCATTGTTTTTCTTAGAATTTATGACAAATCGAAATTTGAAAAAAAATCCTTGCCTACTTTTAGGCACTCAGCACCTACATAAGGCTCAAAATTGCCGATTTTTTATCATAAACAAGCTAAGGTCATAATAGGTTCTCATTCCCAATACTTCTCTTTAACAAAAATTGACACTGCTTGGAAATGTAGGAGTACCTGAAAATTCACCAAAATACCGGCCGCCGCCAAAAGGTTATATATTTCTGAATTCTAGCAAATCATGGACCTACCTGTTATATACATCTATGTCCTCCTTAAAGTTCAGCTCAATCGAAATGGTCACTCTAGAGATTATCTCCCTTCATCATTTTGCTGATATATATATATATATATATATATATATATATATATATATATATATATATATATATATATATATATATATATACAGTCAGAGTCAAAAGTTAGTATACAGCTTCAGTTAAGTTCTTTAGAGCCAAATATTTTCATTGAAAGAAGTAAAACAAAATTTATTTAGTACATAAAATGAAAAGTACAGTTCTCCTCTTTATTTGGTATAATGATGATCAAAACAAAATTTAAATTCGTGAAATATTGATGAAAAATGTATGAAGTATCTGAAAAATTCAGTCAAAAGTTAGTATACAATCAATATAGAGTCAGCCTTTTATAATACCTTGGTCCAAAATTTATTTGATTTAATATTTTGTTGGTCCTCCTTTGGAATGAATTACTGCTTTCAATCTATTATTCATGGAATTCACTAGGTTTTGGGTAACATCGGCTGAAATATTTGCCCATTCCTCGGTCAAGGCCGTTCGCAGATCATTTTTTGATTTTATGACTCGATTCCTTATTTTTCGGTCCAAAACTTCCCATAGATGCTCTATAGGGTTCAAGTCAGGTGACTGCGGAGGTGAATGTAATTGCTGAGGAACCCTGTACAATAGCCACTCTTTGACAATCTTTGCTGTATGTTTTGGATCATTGTCTTGTTGAAAGATCCATGGTGTTACAAGACCCAATTTTTCAGCACTAGTGCATAAATTGTCTTTTAATATCTGCAAATAATCTTGGCTATTCATTGTAGATTCAATAAAAATTAGATTTCCAGTGCCCGCAGCCGACATGCAGCCCCAAACCATCAATGAACCGCCACCATGTTTTACGGTCGAAATGAGATTTTGAGG
>OX376372.1:103642099-103664768 GCA_947369275.1 Nemotelus nigrinus
GCCACTCATATGTAAATCTTGTGCTTTGTTTTCAAAGCTTAAAAAAAAATTAGATATGGTATAACGGGCACGCCTGGTAACCCTTGCCCAATTTTCCTATATTTTTAGCATCAATAATTTCTGTTCACGGAAACTCACAATCCGATAAGCAGAATTAGTTGATATTTGCAGAATGTATTGGTCTTTAATAGGATCACGGCTAATAGAAGCGATTTTGAAATGCGGGCGATTCTGTGCCAGTGGTGCCATCTTGAAAAATCACTAAAAATGATAACCACTATAAATTCTGATTCAATCGTTCGATTTTGACGAAAATCACACAGTAGCTTGACCAGTACTTTGGACCACGTTTGGTATAAATTTGGTCGAAAAATTCGGTCGGAACTGCCAGCTATGATAATTTTGGTATCTTAAATTTGAACAAATAAAAATTTGGAAGTGAAAACATTCAAACCATCGAATACCATAAAAAAATGTCCGTTTCTTACAATAAAACCAATCTGTATACAAACCTTATGTTTTATCTACACGTTCAACGTAAAACTTTGGAAATTTCATGTCGGACAAGAACGGTAACCCTTTCCCAGTTAACCTATATTTTTAGCATCAAAAACTTCTTTTCACGGTAACTTACGAACCAATAATCAGATGCAACTAAAACGTACAGAATGTATTGGACTTAAGGTCTGATAGAAGCGATTTTGAATTGTCTGCAACTCTGTACCAGTGGTGCCATCTTGAAAAATTACAGGGAAAAAAACTGCTTTTTGCCCTATGAAATGTGAATAAGTTACCAGATTTTCATGAAATTCACACAGTAGCTGAAACTTTCTTTAATCTCTGTTTAGTGGAAATTTGCTTGAAAAATTCGATTGGTGCTGCCAGCTATGGTAATTTTTGTATCTTTGGTTTTCAAAATTCGCTCAGGAAAATAAAATTGTTTGCCCTATAACTTCCAGTGCAGTCATGAAATCAATACGAATTTCACACAATTGATAGAGCCTATTACAAACATTATTCAAGCCAAATTTGGTTGAAAAGCTACGATAGGGTTGCCAGCTATTTTTGGATTTGTTTTTAATTGCAATATCTTTATTAAGCGGTTTATCGTAGAATTTTCAAATGGTAATGATAATGTAGTGACAATTAACAGCGAATATTAAGTTTTCGATTATTTGAAAAAACTCGCTGCAGGTAACCCTAAATTTCTTTATACTCCTATAACTTCGAATATAATTAAAGAACGTGAAGCAGATGTGATATACTCTTGGCTTTGATACTGACAGAAGGTTGCCAGCACGAGTCGGTTGTGCTACTTTTGTATTAATAAATGCTTACAGTTAGTATTCATACCGGAAACATTTACAATGAAAATAAATAACCAATGTTTCAATTCCCAAAGTTCTGCAAATTTTTCGGATCGCAGCCCCAAACACCATTATCAGTTACAGTGCTGCAGGCACTAAGCATTTTCTTCAATGATGTTATATGAGATGGTGCTTTCAAAATTTTGTGAAATAAGCAACTGATAACGAATATAATTAACCCGTGTTTTGTTCTCATAAACGTTGAAATTCGTGCCAGTGGTAATATCTGAAACCTTGCACCATATGAGTTATAATGCATTCTTGAGACCAAAGAAAAACGTTTCGTTTGAAACAGTTTGGCCATAATAAGCAGCTCATGTGGTGGAATATGCACTCAAAACCTGCTCGATTTTTCTACTGTTCTTCGAACATTAGTGTTTCTAGCGGTTCAGATGCGCTAGAGTTTTTTATATTCATAACTTCCGAAGTGTCGGTGGTTCGACTTTAGTGACGCGGTCTTACATATTAGAATCCTTCGGTTCGATCCTGAGCGCTGCGATCAGATTTTTCCTTCAATTCATTCAATCAACAAAGTCAATAAATATTGCCCAAAAATAATAACTCCGAAAGCAGCTTCAAAGAACGAAATTAATTTTACTTAACCTGACGACGGCGATTGATCTAATTTAGTTTGTATTTTGGACAATCGATAGCCAAACACTCGTGGCTCGGCAGTTTTATCAAAGGTCTTCCACGCAAGTATCCCACAAATCGATCCCAGGTGTTTCCCGTTTTTTCTGAATCGAATTTTCAGCAAGTTCATTGATTAAATTTAAATTCATCATACATTTACCATAAGAATCAATAAGTTTTTATTTGAACTTAATTTGATTCGAAGGAATTGCATATCTTTGGGCACTTCTTCGACCAAATCAGCATACGCTACAAAACCATGAATTTCAAGTGCAGCCTAGAGAACTGCTTTGCTTTTGATAACACGTTAAAATTTGTGACTTGCAAAGCTTTCTGAAAAGAAAATTGCATGGCGCTTGCATGGGCGCTCCAAGGGATTGGTATCATCCCTATCTAGACAATCATTTCATATGTACAGACTGCCAAAATGTTGAGTGACTCAAGAGGAGTATGTATGACAGCCTAATCAGCTTTATTGGAACGTTGAATGCTGAAAAAGATCATTTGATTTCCAAACAGCAAGCCCAGACAAAAGCAAATGAGGAAATTCTAATCGAACTAGCACAACATTTTGATGGTTTTACGTCAGCACTTTCCGCTTCAAACAACAACAATAACATAAACGTCGCAAAGTCTTTCAATACGTTGGATGAAAAAATTGATAAGTTAGCGGACAAAATGGAATCCATTGCTGCACGATTCTAACCCTCCGGAAAATCAAGTAACAGTTCCCAAGCTAGCAGCACCGATAAACTAGAAAATATGGAGTAAAAAATGACGATTATGATGAAACCACTTATTGATTCAATAACGGATGCGTTCTCTGCACAACAGTTAAAGTTTGAAGAATTAAGCGGACAATTTGAAAGTTGGAGGGGCGCCCAGCAGACCCTGATCGATGATAATATCAAACATCTTGCGTTGAACGAGCAGTCACTATACCAGGAACTGCTGATAGTAAATCATATATGTTCGTCAAGCAGCGCAACAAGCTGTAAGAGAATATACACGCAGGACAAAGCTTCTTAACCTATAAAAGAGTTAATAAACAGCACTGCACCACCAGCTCCATGCTCTAGTTTACGTTTAACCTCAGGCCCCGAAACTGCATCGATCTACGAATTCGGTACCTTTTGGTCTAAGCACGACTGGGCCAGTAGCCTACAAAAACTTAAGACAGCTAACACGCACAAATATGTTGAGAAAGCATGCTCCAAACTGCCTTTCAAAGTAAACCGAATGGCATTCTACGTAAATCAAATTCCTCACAATGCTGATGATGGATGGCTGGGAAGACTTCTTGAAGTTGATTTCTGCATCACCGATTAAAATATCGAACAACTACCCCAGCGGAAATGTAGATCACCTCCGCGGTACAAGGTTTTTATAGCAACTAAATATGCTTGGCTCTTTATTGATCTCAATGAAAATAGCAGCAGGTTCGACTGGAAAGGAATAACGTTCAGCTCTTGGAAGAAAGTCATCAATAAAATTAGCAGTAAGGCAAAAAAGAATATTGTAAAGAAAAAATGTATGTATCCAAACGTCCTTACCTGCGATATTCCTTTTAAGCACAAACCTTACTTTCTATCTACTCCTAAAACTCCTCTGCTCAAAGATACTGACCCTCTGCCTCCTACAACTTTACATGACCGCCTCTTTAGCGGCCCGTCCAATAGTACTTCTAACCGTACCAAAATGCTGAAATCGCCTGATTCTAATATTTTCTTTTCCTCTTCTCTAAAAGCCCGTAACGGTGCGGCCAATAGATACCCATTGAGAAACCATAACAAAGGGACTGCAAATGTTGCATCCACTGCGGCAACGGCAACTTCAATATCAAATAATAACTTGACGACGTCTGCATCTCCTCAAAGACCAGACCACTCTGTTAGGAATTTTTCCTAACAAAACACACACAAACCTCAAACTGTTTTACCACAATTCTGGTGGTATGAGGGGTAAACTATCTAAACTTTTTCTTGACGCCATATCATGCCATTTAAATTTATTTGCCTTCAAGGAAACTTGGCTTAATGACTCACATACAAACGAAGAAATTCTTGACAGTAGCTGGACCATTTACAGAGATGATCGCGACTACTGCTCAACAGGCCAAAAGCGAGGAGGTGGTGTATTGATTGCTGTGAGCAACAAATTTCCAAGCAAACGCATCGATGCCACACCAAACTTAATGTCCAGCACTTAATTGTTCAAATATCTTTGAATAATACATCGATTTACATTGGTGTAGTTTATATTCCACCCAGATCCGACGAATCAGTATACCACCATTGCTTAATATGAATCTGAAAACCAAAGAAATTAATAGTAAACACAAAAACTCTAGCGCACCTGAACCGCTAGCAACACTAATGTTCGAAGAACAGTAGAAGAATCGTGCAGGCTTTGAGTTCATATTCCACCACATGTCCTGCTTATAACGGCCAGACTGTTTCAAATGCCACGTTTTACTTTGGTCTCAAGAATGCATTATAGCTCATATGGTGGAAGGTTTCAGATATTACCACTGGCATGAATTTCAACGTTTATGAGAGCAAAACACGGGTTAATTATATTCGTCAGCAGTTGCTTATTTCACATAATTTTGAAAGCAGCATCTCATATAACAACAATGAAGAAAATGCTCAGTGCCTGCAGCACTGTAACTGAAGTTGGTGTTTGGGGCTGTGATCCGAAAAATTTGCAGAAATTTGGGAATTGAAACATTGGTTATTTATTTTCATTGTAAATGTTTCCGGTATGAATACTAACTGTAAGAATTTATTGATACAAAAGTAGCACAACCGACTCGTGCTGGCAACCTTCTGCCAGTATCAAAGCCAATAATATATCACATCTGCTTCACGTTGTTATATAGCATTCGAAGTTATAGGAGTATAAAGAAATTTAGGGTTACCTGTAGCGAGTTTTTTCAAATAATCGAAAACTTAATATTTGCTGTTTATTGTCACTTCAATATCATAACCATTTGAAAACTCTACGATAAACCGCTTAATAAAGATATTGCAATTGAACACAAAGCCAACAATAGCTGGCTACCCTATGGTGGCTTTTCAACCAAATTTGGCCGGAATAATGGTTATAATAGGTTCCATTAATTGTATGAAATTCGTATTGATTTCATGACTGCACTGGAAGTTATAGGGCAAAAAGTTTTATTTTCCTGAGCGAATTTTCAAAACCAAAGACACAAAAATTACCATAGCTGGCAACACCAATCAAATTTTTCAACCAAATTTCCATCAAACAGAGATTAGAGTAAGGTTCAGCTACTGTGTCAATTTCATGAAAATCTGGTAACTAATTCACATTTCATACGGCAAAAAGCAGTTTTTTTGTAATTTTTCAAGATGGCACCACTGGCACAGAGTTGCCCACACTTTAAAATCGCTTCTATCAGATTTGGTCCTTTTTAAGTCCAATGCATTCTGTAAATTTCAGCTGTATGTGATTATTGATTCGTGAGTTCCCGTGAACAGAAGTTTTTGATGCTAAAAATATAGGTTAACTGGGAGAGGGTTACCGTTCTTGTCCAACAATAAATTTTCAAAGTTTTACTTTGAACGTGTAGATAAAACACAAGATTGAATATTCGATGGTTTGAATGTTTTCACTTCCAAATTTTTATTTTTTCAAATTTAAGACACCAATATTATCATAGCTGGCAGCTCCAACCGAATTTTTCGACCAAATTTCTATCAAACTTGGTTTGAGGTAAGGTCCAGCTACTGTGTGATTTTAAAAGCAGTTATCTTTTTTAGTGATTTCGAGACTGCTAAAAGCAGTAATCTTTTTTAGTGATTTTTCAAGATGGCACCACTGGCACAGAATCGCCTGCATTCCAAAATCACTTCTGTCAGATCTGGTCCTATATAAGACCAATACATTCTGGAAATTTCAATTAATTCTGCTCAGCGTATCATGAGTTTCCGTGAACAGAAGTTTTTGATGCTAAAAATATAGGTAAATTGGGCAAGGGTTACCAGGCGTGCCCGTTATACCATATCAAATTTTTTTTATTGATTATGTAAACAAAGCACAAAATTTACATATGAGTGGCTTTTTTTTGAAGAAGCGGCATTTTTTCAAGAGAGACGATGATTTGGAGGTTTTCACTTTCAGTGCCTGCCCTAGCTACAGGATTGCCAGCACGCTCATTAACAAGTCTACACAAGTCTACAACTAAATAATGCAAATATGTTCTGAAAATTTCGTAATGATTGCATAGCTCTGTCAAAAGTTATCGCAATTTAAAAATTTCCAAATTTTCCCGTTCTAGTTTTAGGCACCCAGCGCACACATGGGGTTAAAAAATTCCAAAACCTTATCCGATTCATATGTAAAACACGTTCAAAATTTATTTCGTCAACTTTATTTTAGCGAAAATTATTTGTGTACGAAATAATAGGTATATTAAAAATATCACTTAAATTACCGCCGGCGCCAAAACGTTAACAATAACTGACATTTAGTGAGATTTGGACCTATTCTGCATATACACTAATGTATCCTGAAAGTTTCAGCTCAATCGGATGGCGCGTTCCCGAGATTATCTCACTGGAATTTTTTGATGATATATATATATATATATATATATATATATATATATATATATATATATATATATATATATATATATATATATATATATATATATATATATATATATATATATATATATATATATATATATATATATATATATATATATATATATATATATATATATATATATATATATATATATATATATATATATATATATATATATATATGTATATTTATATAGATATATATATGGAAATATGCATTTTTGGCCGAATCGATTTTAATACTAATGTTCTTCGAACATTAGTAAAAAATATTCAATTCACTTACCTGTATGACAGTCGACGGGTCGATTGTCAGTTTTGACGTCGCGCGACCAGAGATAATATCAGCTGATTTATTATGTTAAGGATGTGTCTTAAATTGTAGAATACTGGAAAACAATTTTTCAACAATATAGATGTAGCGTTATTGGAAGTGTTAACAATGTTAAATTTACCTGAATTTTCACTTAGAAATTTTTCGAGTCCTTTGTCATGGGACAGTTGAATTTGAATCAATCTTGGAATCGGTCGAATAGTGTTGGACAGTTTGTAATATAGTTTTTCTTTGAAATTGAATTAATCGAAAATTGATAAAATTGAAATTGAATAGAAATAAAGTATCTTGAATTGAATTTTTAAAACGTGAGTATTTTTTGAATTGAAGTAATATCGAATATAATTTTGGTCCTTCGAACCGGATTCATCGCGTTCATAGTTAAGTGAAGTGGTGAACAAAGCAATTGAAATTTCGAATTTTAAAAAAATTTATTGAAATCTTGAAATTCTTGAACTTTTGAAATACGTTTAAAGTAGTGAACATTTGTGGCTGAATATTTTTCGTGATTAGTGGCGTGCAAAATCACTGTTTGCTGGTAGTGATATGCACATATGGTGTGGTATGTAGAAATCATATTCGCCTACATTGTATTACAACATATTATCCAACATTACAGCATATCCTACATTATATCGCATGTTGATTTCCCATATATTTCCATTTCGCATATGTATGTCCATTAAATTTGAATCTACCAGTGCTGATCAAATTGCTACTTTAAACTCGAAAGTAGTATGTTTAGAAAATTGAACAGAAAATCAGTTCATTAGAAAACTGTAACGTTAATTTGAACTTGTGAGAACAAGTTAGGCGTGAACAGAAAATCAGTCCATTAGACAAGTGGAACGTTAATTTGAATTTGTGAGATCAAGTTAGGCGTGAAAGTAAATAACGTGTATGTACGTAAATTGAAAATAGAATTGATTTTAAGTAGTCGAAATTGAATTTGATTGAATAGTTGAAAGATCATGGCGACGATTACAAAGTTGATCTTGCAGCAAGGTCTGAACTATGATCAGTTGGTGCGAATGCACTCTAATTATAGGCACGTAAAACCGTCACTTATTTTACAAAATTATTAGAAAGACTCGAAGCTATTCAAAAATCGTTTGAGAAAACTCATGAAGCAATTCTCGACTCATTGACCGGCAGTGAGTCTGAACTAAGTAATCCATATTTTAATGACGGAAAATATAATTTGTTTGAAGAACTATATGCAACATTATATTCGGAACTCAAAGAGTCTTTGATTGAGGTACAAAGGGTCTCGAATACAGATTGTTCCGAAATTACCAATCGGCCAAAGAATTCGGAAGAAAATGAAATCAAACTTTCAGAATATCGTTGCCAAAATTTTCGGGAGATTACGAATCGTGGATCTCATTTCGAGATGTCTTTAAGAGTTTAATCCACGAAAAAACTTCATTAAGTAATGTTGAAAAACTTCATTACTTAAAGTGTAGTCTTTCGGGTGAAGCAGAAAGTCTGCTAAAACAATTCCAGATAACAGATACGATTTATCAAGTGGCATGGAAGGTTTCGGTTGAACGTAACGACAATAAAGCAACGTTAATGAACACACAATTGAAACGATTATTTAGTTTAGGGGTCGCAAATGAGTCAGCGGCATCGACAAAGTTGTTACTAGATAGAACGGTCGAGGCAGTGCAAGTGTTGGAGAACATGGATATCAAAGACATGTGGCAAGCAGTAGTTGTATACATGACAACATAACGTTTACCTTCGGAGACGAGACAATTATGGGAGCAGCAGCAAGCGGCTACTGGAGAGTTGCCGACTTTCATTGAGTTGAAAGCCTTTTTGCAAAATCGATTTCGCGCCTTGGAGGCTTCTGGAGTGACTCATATTAGAGGAAGTTCACAAAGGAGGATTACAGCGTCTCACACCGGTAATATACAATCGTATCACAGTGACATTCAATAGTCGTGCTTCATCTGCAAGGAAAAACATGGTATTCAGCATTGTATCCAGTTTTCGAGAGCCAATCACGGTACAAGGTTGCAATTAGTAAAACGCAATGGCCTACGCATCAATTGTTTAAAAACGGGCCATATGATGAGCAGTTGTCCAAGTACGTCACGATGCTTCAAGTGCAAGGGCATGCATCATACACTGTTACATAGAGAAAATGTTGACACAGCATTGCCAACGGGTCCTGAATTGAGGCAGCAACCGGATCCATCGAATGCTGGTCCTAATATTAATTCACTAAACGTTACCGCCAGTGAAGAAGTCTTATTGGCTACGGCATGAGTTACCATCGAGTCACCTACTGGTCACATCCTACTTCGAGCATTACTTGACCAGGGCTCACAAGCGTCGTTTATCTATTCACTGCAACTATTCACCAAATTCGATCAAATTAAAAAGAGACTCTTCGAAAGTTAATGTCACAGGGATCGGTTCAAACACTGCTACAAAAATTAAAGGGGTTGTTCGAGTAAATTTAATAATACCACAAAAGGATACGATCGAATTAGATGCTTTAATTTTAGAAAAGATAACAAACCTTTTGCCACCACGAAACATTACACCAGCAGTGTGGAAGAAATTAGGAAATTTAACATTAGCAGATCCAAGCTTCGACAAACCTGGTAAAATCGATCTACTACTCGGGTCTATGCAAAGGTGATACTTGGCGATATACAAAAACTTAATATTGGTCCAATACTTCAAAACTTTAGGCTAGGCTGGATTATTTCTGGTGGCGTGCACCAAACAAATTCAAAGAAGGGCTATCAAAGTTTCAAAGTTGAAGTCACAGATGACATGAATATTAGTGATCAGCTCAAAGGGTTTTGGGAGCTTGAGGAACTTCAATCCAAAAGGGTTTTAACCAAGGAAGAGGAATTTTGTGAAAACCACTTTGTTAAAAATGTTATGAGGAATAATGATGGAGGGTAGACGGTGCGTCTACCATTTAAAGATGAAGCAAGTAAAATTAATCTCGGAGAATCGAAAAACGCAGCAATACTCAGCTTCAAAGCGTTAGAAACACGTTTCGAAAAACAACCCGACCTGAAACTGGAGTATCAAAAATGCATTCAAGAATACATCGGCTCTTATCATATGCAACTAGTAAAAGAACCTACGACTAATAATGTACCCACTGAAGATAATAGAAAGAATTATTATTATTTGCCTCACCACGCAGTCTTCAAAGAAAGTAGAACGACGAAATTGCGAGTCGTATTCGATGCATCTCGGAAAACGAACAAAGGATTATCACTAAATGATATATTGTTGACTGGACCATCCATTCAGAATAAATTTTTTCGGTTGTCATGAGGTGGAAGCTCTTCCAGTATGCTTTCATGGCCGATATAGCGAGAGTGTATCGCCAAATTAAGGTGCACCGCGACGACGTTGACTATCAACAAATAGTATGGAGATCGAACCCCAATGACGCACTTGATCACTATCACCTAACTACGGTAACATTTGGCACGACGTGCGCACCTTTTCTCGCTATACGGACTCTGCACAAATTAGCAGAAGATGAGATGAATAATTATCCTATGGCATTCACTACTATCAAGAATGATTTTTATGTCGGCGGCTGCTGTGTACATAGTCAGCAGAAATGTTGAACGAACTCACGTCTATCTTGTAATGGCGAAGACGAAAGTTGCTCCGATTCGAACAGTGTCAATACCACGTTTGGAACTATGTGGCGCTGTGTTACTTTCCAAATTAGTACATCAAATACAAGAAACTTTAAATTTGCAACATGTACAAACATGGTTATAGACCGACTCGGAAATTGTCCTCTCCTGGATTAAGGGACATCCGACTTGATGGCCAGTTTTCGCAGCTAATCGTGTTACTGAAATTTACAATACTAGCGGGAATACACCTTGGCGTCACGTGCCCTCGAAAGAATACCCTGCTGATTTAGCAACTCGTGGTTTGGATGACAATGACACAGTCAACAATAAGTCTTTGTGGTGGACAGGCCCATCTTGAATGCGGAAAAACCCTGAACATTGGCCTAAAATGAAAACTGTAGAAATTACTAATTTGGAAAAACGGAAATATTTGAATGTTCACTTCTGCCTGGATTTATCTTGGGATACAAATGATATAATAAATAGATTTTCCTCATTCATTCGAATGATTCGAGCTACCGCGTACTGCTACCGATTCTCCAAGTTAGCCAGAAAGAAGACAACTGATAAAGGATACTTACCGACGGAAAAATTACAACAATCTCGAAAATTTTGGATTATAAACGTCCAACAAAAGGCTTTTAAAGAAGATATTAACAAATTACGAGAGGGCGAACAATTATCGAAAAGAAGTCAATTAATCAATCTTGTTCCATTTCTTGACGGGGACGGGATTCTGCGAATCGGAGGGCGTCTGGAAAACGCAGATTTAACCTTCTCACAAAGACATCCGATCATCATTCCGAAAGCAGGGAAATTTACTGAACTGCTAGTACGACATATACACAACATCACATAACATGGAGAAACGCAATTGATGCTCGCTACACTGAGACGAAACTATTGGGTTTTGGATGCAAGAAATGTTATTCGACATTCTAATCATAAGTGTTTAATTTGCCTTCGAACCAAAGCCAAAATATCATCACAATTAATGGGAAATTTACCGAAGCCGAGAGTCACAGTTTCACGTCCATTCACCCATACTGGAGTGGATTACTGCGGGCCAGTTACAATCAAAGAAAGGAATGGACGCGGAAGTAAAACCCATAAGGGATACATTGCTATTTTCATCTGCTTGGCGGTGAAGGCAATTCACATCGAGCTCGTCAATGATCTCACAACGACTAATTCCTCGCCGCGCTGAAACGTTTCATTGGAAGACCAGGTCTATGTCAGCACATTTACAGCGATTGTGGCACGAATTTTGTAGGAGCTGAATCAGAATTGAGAAAAATAGCGACAAGAAATCGAGAAGCTGTAGGATCCCAAAGTGGTCTTGAAATAACATGGCATTTCAACCCACCAGCGTCACCACATTTTGGAGGTTTATGGGAAATTGGTGTGAAGTCGATCAAACTACATTTACGCCGTATATTACGACATGCCACTCTAACTTACGAAGAATTTTCAACAACTTTAGTCCAAATCGAAGCCTGCCTGTACTCGCGACCTTTGTGCCCTCTCACAAATGACCCTATGAACACCAAAGTATTGACTCCAGCTCATTTTCTGATCGGAGATGCTCTAATTATGCCAGTAGAAGACGATCTGTCTGAAATAAACTTATCACGGCTAGACAGATGGCAGTTTTGCCAAAGATTAATGCAAACATTTTGGAAACGCTGGACAAATGAATATCTCGCAAGATTGCAACAAAGGCCTAAATGGCTCAAACAAGAACTCCAGCCTAAAATAGGAGATTTATGTTTTCTGAAAGAAGAGAACATACATCCTAGTAAATGGCCTCTCGCAAGGATCACTAACGTTCATACTGGAAAAGATATGATAGCACGAGTGGTCACGTTATTTTCAAAAGGTAGCTACTATTTTCAAAAGGTAGCTACAATAACAAAAATTGTTCTGCTTCCTACGCAATAACCGAACCTATAATATACACATATATTAATAAAAGAAATGAAGCTACAAACAAAAACCATAGACAGAAATAGAAATGAATCGAATACAAAAATGAACTACGATGCCAGACAATACAGCACTTTACCCTTTCCTTCCTATCACTATCCAATCCTATCCAAAGTACATAACACACAAAAAAAAAAACCAATGCTAATGGTTTCTCAGTAAACCCTTGTTCGAGTTGGCGAGTCGGGGCGCCAAGTTCAAATAACCCCTCTGTTGGCGAGTGTTATGTGCCAGTACGGAGGAAACGCCACAGGTTACATTAACATCTTTACTCTGTCAATTCCAAGGCAGCATCTGGTGTTTGGGAGTCCATTTCGATAAGCCAACCATACATGGCAAATGGAGCAACGACAATAGACCTGATAATCGGTAACTCAATATTGACGAAAGCATACTCAACTTTATTTTTACAGATATTAATACTGATCCGGTTGGACCAGCGGGGGGAGTATGTTTAATATGAATCTGAAAACCAAAGAATTTAATAGTAAACACAAAACAATATTCAATTCACTTACCTGTATGACAGTGGACGGATCGATTGTCAGTTTTGACGTCGCGTGACCAGAGATAATATCAGCTGATTTATAATGTTAAGGATGTGTCTTAAATTGTAGAATACTGGAAAACAATTTTTCAACAATATAGATGTAGCGTTATTGGAAATGTTAGCAATGTTAAATTTACCGGAACTTTCACTTAGAAATTTTTCTAGTCCTTTGTCATGGGACAGTTGAATTTGAATCAATCTTGGAATCGGTCGAATAGTGTTGGACAGTTTGTAATATAGTTTTTCTTTGAAATTGAATTAATCGAAAATTGATAAAATTGAAATTGAATAGAAATAAAGTATCTTGAATTGAATTTTTAAAACGTGAGTTTTTTTTTGAATTGAAGTAATATCGAACAACCATATATGCGAATCTGTATCTTCCTTCATATCATCCCTAAACGGAAAAGACAAAGTTTTATTCCTTTGAGATTTCAATCGCCCCTATCTATGTTTCATTCCCGATGAAAATGACACTTATTTGCTCCATGTAAACCTTTCAGATCGCAACGACTTTAAACTTATGAGTACTTTCTATGGCAATGATTTGCAGCAAGTTTGTCCAGCTCCCAACCAAAACGGTAATTGGTTAGATCCTGTGTTCACAAACGCTTATGACGAAGTAGTGGTAAGTCCAACTAATGACATAGTTGAACTCTAAGTTAAACTTGCCACTCAGTTGAACTTGCTACTAGCATTCTCAGTTGAACTTGCCACTCCTGATTCTACTTACTTAAAAACGTACAATAATTCAATTGTATATGACTTTCGTAATGTTAATTATGAAAGCATTCACCATTTTCTTGACTCTATAGATTGGACGAATATTCTTTCAACGTAAGACCTTGAGGAAGCCATTTCTACTTTTTATAACAAAATATTTGACGCCGTTGAAAGGTATGTACCTAAGATAAAAAAACTCTAGCGCACCTGAACCGCTAGAAACACTAATGTTCGAAGAACAGTAGAAGAATCGTGCAGGTTTTGAGTGCATATTCCACCACATGTGCTGCTTATTACGGCCAAACTGTTTCAAATGCCACGTTTTACTTTCGTCTTAAGAATGCATTATAACTCATATGGTGCAAGGTTTCAGATATTACCACTGGCATGAATTTCAACGTTTATGAGAGCAAAACACGGGTTAATTATATTCGTTATCAGTTGCTTATTTCACATAATTTTGAAAGCAGCATCTCATATAACATCAATGAAGAAAATGCTCAGTGCCTGCAGCACTGTAACTGAAGTTGGTGTTTGGGGCTGCGATCCGAAAAATTTGCAGATCTTTGCGAATTGTAACATCGGTTATTTATTTTCATTGTAAATGTTTCCGGTATGAATACTAACTGTAAGCATTTATTGATACAAAAGTAGCACAACCGACTCGTGCTGGCATCCTTTCGCCAGTATCAAAGCCAAGAATATATCAAATCTGCTTCACGTTGTTTAATTACATTCGAAGTTATAGGAGTATAAAGAAATTTAGGGTTACCTGCAGCGAGTTTTTTCAAATGATCGAAAGCTTAATATTTGCTGTTTATTGTCACTACAATATCATTACCATTTGAAAATTCTACGATAAAACCGCTTAATAAAGATATTGCAATTAAACACAAAACCAACAATAGCTGGCAACCCTATCGTGTCTTTTCAACCAAATTTGGCCTGAATAATGCTTATGACAGGTTTCATTAATTGTATGAAATTCGTATTGATTTCATGACTGCACTGGAAGTTATAGTGCAAAAAGTTTTATTTTCCTGAGCGAATTTTCAAAACCAAAGACACAAAAATTACCATAGCTGGTAGCACCAATCAAATTTTTCAACCAAATTTCCACCAAACAGAGATTAGAGTTAGGTTTAGCTTCTGTGTCAATTTCATGAAAATCTGGTAACTTATTCACATTTCATAGGGCAAAAAGCAGTTTTTTTTCTTTGTAATTTTTCAAGATGGCACCACTGGCACAGAGTTGCCCACAATTCAAAATCGCTTCTATCAAATCTGGTCTTACTTAAGTCCAATGCATTCTGTAAATTTTAGCTGTATCTGATTATTGGTTCGTGAGTTTCCGTGAACAGAAGTTTTTGATGCTAAAAATATAGGTTAACTGGGAGAGGGTTACCGTTCTTGTCCGACATGAAATTTCCAAAGTTTTATTTTGAACGTGTAGATAAAACATAAGATTTATATACAGATTGGTTTTATTGTAAGAAACGGACATTTTTTTGAATATTCGATGGTTTGAATGTTTTCACTTCCAAATTTTTTTTTTCAAAATGAAGACACCAAAATTATCATAGCTGGCAGCTCCAACCGAATTTTTCGACCAAACGTGGCTTAAAGTAAGGTCCAGCAATTGTGTAAGTTTCGTCAAAATCGAACGATTCAATCAGAATTTATAGGGCTAAAAACAGTTATCTTTTTTAGTGGTTTTTCAAGATGGCACCACTGGCACAGAATCGCCCGCATTTCAAAATCACTTCTATCAGACCTGGTCCTATTTAAGGTCAATACATGCTGTGAATTTCAAATAATTCTGCCCATCGGATCGTGAGTTTCCGTGAACAGAAGTTTTTGATGCTAAAAATATAGGTAAATTGGGCAAGGGTTGCCAGGCGTGCCCGTTATACCATATCTTTTTTTTTTTTTGGTTATGTAAACAAAGCACAAGATTTACATATGAAAGGCTTATTTTTGAAGAAACGGCATTTTTTCAAGAGAGACGATGATTTGGAGGTTTTCACTTTCAGTACCTGCCCTAGCTACAGGGTTGCCAGCACGCTCATGAAAAGCTACACAAACCTACAACTAAATAATATCAATATGTCCTGAAAATTTCGTAATGATTGAATAGCTCTGTCAAAAGTTATCGAAATTTAAAAATTTTCAAATTTTCCCGTCCTCTTTTTAGGCACCCAGCGCACACATAGGGTTAAAAAATTCCAAAGCATTATCCGATTCATATGTAAAACACGTTAGAAATTTAGTTCGTTAACTTTATTTTTGCGAAAATCATTTGTGCACGAAATAATAGGTATATTAAAAATATCACTTAAATGCCCGCCGGCGCGAAAAGGTTTACAATAACTGACATTTAAAGAGACCTGGACCTATTCTGCATATACATCAATGTATCCTGAAAGTTTCAGCTTAATCGAATGGCGCGTTCCCGAGATTATCTCACTGAAATTTTTTGTACATATATATATATATATATATAAAGAAATATGAATTTTTGGCCGAATCGATTTTAATACTAATGTTCTTCGAACATTAGTAAAAAAATAAACTCTCTGAGTCATGGCTTGATAGGGACCTTTGGCATTTACGGAATCGTAGGAACAAACGTTATCAGCGGATCAAAAACAATATTGACGTTAATTCGGCTGTTCAGGAAGAGTATAATGAAATTGCTAAGCAGTTTTTAACAAAGTCCCACCAGGCTTATGACAGCTACATTAAGACTACCGGTGAAAATATAATCCGCGACCCGAAAATATTTTATGATTTTGTAAATGTGAAGCGAAAAACTACTGGTTATCCTACTCCCAGACGTCCTGTGTAAAATGGAGATAGGATACCAAATTGACGCAGTCTATACAGACTTCAGTAAAGCTTTTGGTAGATTTGACCACCCTACCTTAATTCTAAAGCTACTGAAATTCGGACTTGGTGGACCTTTGCTTAACTGGCTGACTTCTTACCTTCAAAATCGAACTCACTTGGTAGAATTTCAAGGACTTTTATCGAAAAATATTTCTGCTACCTCCGGTGTACCACAATATATTTATTTCTGACATATCTGACGTCTTAGCAAATATACCTCATCTACTTTACGCCGACGATCTCAAAGTGTTTCACGTCATTAATTATAAATCCGATGCACTCTTTCTTCAATCTAACCTCAATTCACTTGATCATTGGTGCAATGAAAATAAGCTCTCGCTCAACATTGCTTAGTGCTAGGTTATTAGTTTTTCCCAAAAATGGACGGTTTTACATAACACATACTTCCTCGGCAATTATTTGTTGGGCCGAGTTGAAAACGTTGTTGATCTTGGTGTTATTTTGGATGAGAAACTCCGCTTCACCTTGCACTGTGATAAAATAATTTCCCGTGCAAACAAATAGCTAGGATTCATCAAAATACATTCCAAGGAATTTCGTAACCTGCGGGTCACAAAATCCTTATACATCTCACTTGTACGCCCCATTCTCGAATATGCCTCTATCTGCTGGAATCCGGCTTTTGAAACCCACAGTAACAGACTCGAGTCCACACAAAAACAGTTCTTGCTTTTCGCATTGAGAGAACTATACAATCCTTACGATTTTAATACCCTTCCTCCTTATGAGTTTCGACTGGGTCATCTAAACTTATTGACACTTGCATCCAGAAGAAAAATGATTTGGGCCTGCTTAACATTCGACGTCATCAGAGAAGCTATCAAAGTTGAATTCCTGAATAGTTAAATGTCAATTTTTTCAAAGTAAAACTTTGGAAATCTCATGTCGGACAAGAACGGTAACCCTTTACCAGTTAACCTATATTTTTAGCATCAAAAACTTCTGTTCACGGGAACTCACGAACCAATAATCAAATACAACTGAAATTTACAGAATGCATTGGACTTAAGTAGGACCAGATCTGATAGAAGCGATTTTGAATTGTGGGCATCTCTGTGCCAGTTGTGCCATCGTGAAAAATTACAAAGAAAAAAAAACTGCTTTTTGCCCTATGAAATGTGAATAAGTTACCAGATTTTCATGAAATTGACACAGTAGCTGAACCTTACTCTAGTCTCTGTTTGGTGGAAATATGGTTGAAAAATTTGGTTGGTGCTGCCAGTTATGGTAATTTTTGTGTCTTTGGTTTTGAAAATTCACTCAGGAAAATGAAACTTTTTGCCCTATAATTTCCAGTGCAGTCACGAAATCAATACGAATTTCATACAATTAATGGACCCTAATACAGACATTATTCAGACCAAATTTGGTTTAAACGCCACGATAGAGTTGCCAGCTATTGCTGATTTTGTGTTTGTTTGCAATATCTTTAGTAAGCGGTTTTATCGTAGAATTTTCAATTGGTAATGATATTGTAGTGACAATAAACAGCAAATATTAAGCTTTCGATTATTTAAAAAACTCGCTGCAAGTAGCCCTTAATTTCTTTATACTCCTATAACTTCGAATGTAATATAACAACGTGAAGTAGATGTGATATATTCTTGGTTTTGATACTGGCAAAAGGTTGCTGGCACGAGTCTGTAGTGCTATTTCTGTATCAATAAATGATTACAGTTAGTATTCATACCGGAAACATTTACAATGAAAATAAATAACCAATGTTTCAATTCCCAAAGTTCTGCCAAATTTTCGAATCGCAGCCCCAAACACCAATTTCAGTTACAGTGGTGCAGGCACTAAGCATTTTCTTCATTGATGTTATATGAGATGCTGCTTTCAAAATTATGTGAAATAAGCAACTGATAACGAATATAATTAACCCGTGTTTTGCTCTCATAAACTTTGAAATTCATGCCAGTGGTAATATCTGAAACCTTTCCACCATATGAGTTAAACTGCATTCTTGAGATCAAGCTACAACGTGGTGTTTGAAACATTTTGGCCGTAATAAGCAGCTCGTGTGGTAAAATATGCACTCAAAACCGGCACGATTCTTCTACTGTTCTTCGAACATTAGTGTTTCTAGCGTTTCAGGTGCGCTAGAGTTTTTACTAATTTTTGAAGAAAAGTAGTATTAAACTCGTTTCGCCGAAAATTCATATTTCTTTATATATATATATATATATATATATATATATATATATATATATATATATATATATATATATATATATATATATATATATATATATATATATATATATATATATATATATATATATATATATATATATATATATATATATATATATGTATATATATATATATATATATATATATATATATATATATATATATATATATATATATATATATATATATATATATATCTATATATATATATATATATGTATATATCATCAAAATGATTAAGGGAGATAATCTCTGGAGTGGCCAATCCGATTGAGCTGAAAGTTTCGGAGAACGTAGATATATTTAGTATTTAGTAAAATTCAGATATCCTAAACCTTTTGGTGGTGGCGAGCGTTTAAGTGAATTTTGATGTACTCCTATATTTGCAAGCAGCGTGTATTTTTGTTCAAAAAAGGTATTGGGAATGAAAACTTATTATGTTCTTAGTTAAAGAATTGGAAATTTTGAGCCGTGTGTGGGTGCAGCGTGCCTAAAAGTAGGCAAGGATTTTTTTTCAAATTTTGATTTGTCATTACTTCTGATAAAAACGTTGGATCAGCGTGAAATTTGCAGAGCGTATTGATGTTAACTAAAGTTTAATACGCATGGATTTCCGGATTTCCAAGGTAGTGCGGGTAATCCTGTAGCTGCGGCAGGCTCGTGAAAAAAAACCTTCAAATCATTGAATCTCCTGAAAAGTTTTTGATTTTTGACAAAAAATTCAAATCATTGATAAATTTTAACGTTTGTGCATCATGTCAATTTGAAATTTTTAAAATTCCGATTTGCACAAGAACGGCAACCCATCACTGAATTACCTCTATTTTCTGCACTCGAAAGTTCTGTTCACGAGAACTGACGACCGGATTATCCGATCATAATTAAATTCACAGGACATGTTGGTATTAATTAGGACCAGGTTTGATAGAAGTGATTTTGAAATGCGGGAGACCCTGTGGTAGTGGTGCCATTTTGAAAAATCACTGAGAAAAAATACAGCTTTTTGGCCCATAACTTCCGATTCAGCCATCAAATTTAAACAAAATTCACACAGTATTTGGATCCTATTTAAGGTAACATTTGGTGAAAATTTGACTGAAAAATTAGAATAGGGTTGCCAGCTATGGTGATTTTTGTTTCCTAAATCTTGCAAATTTGCTCAGCAAAATAAAGCTTTTTTCCCTATAACTTCCGGTGCAGTCATGATATCAAAACGAAGTTTATGCAGTAAATAGACTTTCGTGTGAGCCAGATGTCATAGGAATTTCGTACAAAAATCGTGAAAGGGCTGCCAGCTATGACCATTTTTGTAATTTTTTTGGAATTTCTTTACTGCGTGATTATGTCATTAGATTTGCAAATGGGAACGATCCTTCAATGAAAATTAACAACAAATATTAACGCTTTAAAAATTTGAAAGGTTTTTGAATGTGATAACCCTAAAAATTTTTTCACCCGTATAACTTCTAGCGCAGTGATTCAATCGAAACGAAATTTATTGCTTGGATTAAGTTGAACGTGAAGCAGATTTGGTATATATTTTGCTGCTGACACGGGGTAACCAGCTTTAGCCATTTTCGTAACTTTTGCATCAACAGATGCTTCAAATAACATGCTCATATGCAAAACATTTGCAATAAAACTAAGAAACCAATTTTTAAATTTTCCGAGTTTTGAACATTTTTTGGATGGCAGCTTCAAACAACGTTAAACGCTTAAGCTTTCGACGGAATCCTCCGATGAGAACGAAATTCAAAGTATAAGTTGATATAAGTATGAGCTTGTGAAGGTAAACTTATTGCTGCTTCGTTGGGAAATGTTTCCAGCACTGAACATTTTCATCATTTGTGTTGTAGTTGAGTTCTGTTGCTTTGAAAAAGGAATGGTTGATATGATTCTACAAAAAAGTGTATTACGTCTTTCCACATTTTTTTGTCACTCAAAGACAATTTCTTCGACAATTAGTTTTCTAGCGGTTCAGGTGCGCTAGAGTTTTTTTAAATTTAGGACACCAAAATTATCATAGTTGGCAGCTCCAACCAAATTTCTATTAAACGTGGTTTAAAGTAAGGTGCAGCTACTGTGTGAATTTCGTTAAAATCGAACGATTGAATCAGAATTTATTGTGCTCAAAGCAGTTATCTTTTTTTAGTGATTTCTCAAGATGGCACCACTGGCACAGAATCGCCCGCATTTCAAAATCACTTCTACCAGACCTGGTCCTATTTAAGACCAATACATTCTGCAAATTTCAGTTAATTTTGGTTATCGGATCGTGAGTTTCCGTGAACAGAAGTTTTTGATGCTTTAAAAAAAAGGTAAATTGGGCAAAGGTTACCAAGCGTGACCGTTATACCATATCAATTTTTTTTAATTGTCTATATAAACAAAGTACAAGATTTATATATGAGTGGCTTTTTTTTGCAGAAGCGGTATTTTTTAAAGAAAGACGATGATTTGGAGGTTTTCACTTTCAGTGCCTGCGCTTGCTACAGGGTTACCAGCACACTAAAAAAGATAACTGCTTTTAGCCCTATAAATTCTGATTGAATCGTTCGATTTTAACGAAACTCGCGCAGTAGCTGGACCTTATTTCAAGCCACATTTAGTACAAATTTGATTGAAAAATTCGGTTGGAGCTGCCAGCTATGATAATTTTGGTGTCTTAAATGTGAAAAAATAAAAATTTGGATGTGAAAACATTCAAACCATCGATTATCCTTAAAAATGTCCGTTTCTTACAATAAAACCAATCTGTATACAAATCTTATGCTTTATCTACACAGTCAAAGTAAAACTTTGGAAATTTCATGTCGGACAAGATCGGTAACCCTTTCCCAGTTAACCTATATTTTCAGCATCAAAAACTTCTGTTCACGGGAACTCTCGAACCAATAACCAGATATAGCTGAAATTTACAGAATGCATTGGACTTACATAAGACCACGTCCTATAGAAATGATTTTTAATTGTGGGTATCTCTGTGCCAATAGTGCCATCTTGAAAAATTACAAAGAAAAAAAACTGCTTTTTGCCCTATGAAATGTGAATAAATTACCAGATTTTCATGAAATTGACATAGTAGCTAAAACTTACTTTAAACCTTGTTTGGTAGAAACTGGCTGAAAAATTCGATTGGTGCTGCCAGCTATGATAATTTTTTTGTCTTTGGTTTTGAAAATTCGCTCAGGAAACTAAAACTTTTTGCCCTATAACTTGAAATCAATACGAATTTCATACAATTAGTGGAACCTATTATAAACATTATTCAGGCCAAATTTTGTTGAAAAGCCACCGAAAGGGTTGCCAGCTTTTGTTGGTTTTGTGTTTGTTTGCAATATTTTTATTAAAAGATTTTATCGTACAATTTTCAAATGGTAATGATATTGTAGTGACAATAAACAGCAAATAATAAGTTTTCGATTATTTGAAAAAAGTCGCTGCAGGTAACCCTAAATTTCTTTATACTCCTATAACTTCGAATGAAATATAACAACGTGAAGCAGATGTGATATATTCTTGGCTTTGATACTAGCAAAAGGTTGCCAGCACGAGTCGGTTGAGCTACTTTTGTATCAATAAATGCTTTCAGTTAGTATTCATACCGGAAACATTTACAATGAAAATAAATAACCAATGTTTCAATTCCCAAAGTTCTGCAAATTTTTCGGATCGCAGCCCCAAACACCAACTTCAGTTACAGTGCTGCAGGCACTGAGCAT
>OX376372.1:103664968-103693953 GCA_947369275.1 Nemotelus nigrinus
TTCAATGAGAGTTGCGTGGTTGTCTCTGCAGAGGCATCAAAAACCACTCTCAATTTTGTTGTACTAATATGTGGCCTCAATACATGATGATGTGGTATGAAATAGTGTGAGCCTGAAATTTGCTCTTTTTGTATTTCTTGCATGTGCCCTAGCCATAAATATTCATCCAAAAAATATCTCCATATTTTTTGTGCAGCTCTGAATCTCTTAACAGCTTTCGTTCCATGCTCATGAACCGTCTCATTGCTATTTTCCAAGAATCGCCGAGTAAATTTGGGCTTGAAAATAATGGTAATGCAACATCATATCTACCTTGGCTGTTTCTTATGGTCGTTGCTTGGAAGAACTCTTCGCATCTTTGTTCAGCGTTTGTAAATTCTATTTTTCCTGGACACTCTTCAAGCTCCCAAAATTTTTTTAGTTGGTCGGCGAGCTCACCATTGGTCATTCCACAGAAAGGTGTTTTATAAAATTTCCCAGCAAACCAAATACATCGTAATTAATTAATAAAAGAATGTTTTTGTCATTAACGAGCTCGCAAATGAATCGAAAACGATTCATTGGTCCTACTAAAATGGCCATCCAAGAAGAATCATTTTTAACGATTCGTAAATGTGTAAGAAAAAATGTGGTTTTTTTGGGATACCGTGACCAGCAAACTAGGGAAAAAATCTATGTAAAATCTGCTACTGAGCCGCATAGGCCATAGGCCACATACACATGGCTTGCATTATTTATTGCGTCGGTCATCCTAAGCAAAATTATTGCTGCGTACCGTTTTACGAACAGGCTCGGTTTCGTAAGAGGGATATATCTGTTGATTGTCGAGAAACTATCATTTTTAGTGAACGCTCACTAAATTCTTTGCTGGGTTGCTGGACACGTTTCCCAATACAATTTATCCCAATGTTGTATTTTGCAATGTCGGATATTTGAATTTTGGGTCAAACTGATTTTAATACTAATCTTCTTCGAACGGTGGTGAAAATCTCCATTGTCCTCCAGTTGGGAGAATGATGGAGATTGAGTCACATTCAAAACTGATACAAGAAAGAAATAAAGACGGAACGCAGGATAGAGCGTTTTGTCAGTAGTTCCTTCAGTTAGTTTAAGTTCAGACTATGAGAGTTAGAATAAGTTAGTATTTAGGGACATATGACGGGAATCAACTGACTGCAACGTCACGACAGAAAGAATAACAATTAATATTACAAAATCAATATCAGCTTACGCCTAGAGCAAAACACATCCAAGCATCAAGCATGAGAGCGAAATGGACATGATGAGATTTTGGAAATGTTTAATCCGGTGTGTGCGCTAGGTGCCTTAAATGAGACCGGGAAAATTTGAAATTTTTTAAATGGCGAATACTTTTGACAAAGCTATTGCATCATTGCAAAACTTACAGAACATATTAATGTTACCAAGTTGTATTCTTTAATTGTTTTGTATGAACAAGCTGGCAACCCTGTAGCTGCAGCAGGCTCTGAAAGTGAAAACATTCAAATCAACGACTCTCCTCAAAGAACTTCGCTTTTCAGAAACGAAAGTAACTCATATACAAATCCTTTGCTTTGTCTACACAGTCAAAGTACAACTTTGGAAATTCCATGTCGGACAAAAACGGTAGCCATTCCCCAGTCTATATATATTTTGGACATCCGAAACTTCTGTTCACGGAAACTCAGGACTCGATAATCAGAAACAGTTTATATTAAAAGAATGTATTAGTCTTAAATAGAAACAGGTCTGATGGAAGTGATTTAGAAATCCAGGCAATTCTGTGCCAGTGGCGCCATCTTGAAAAATCACCAAGAAAAATAACTGCCATCGGCCCCTATGAATTCTTATTCAGTCACCAGATTTTAACGAAACTCACTCAAAAGCTGAACCTTACTTTGAAGCACGTTTAATAGAAATTTTGTTGAAAACGTAGGTTGAAGCTGCCAGCTATGATCATTTTGGTGTCTTAAATTTTGAAAATTCGCTGAAGAAAATAAGGCTTTTTGCCCTATAGCTTCCAGTGCAGTCATGGAATCATAACACAATTTATATGGGAAATAAAACGTATCATAGACAATTTTTAGTAGAAATCTACTTGAATCAAAAATGATAGCGTTACCATCTATGGTTTGTTTAAGATTTTTATGCATTTCTTTAGCGAACGATCTTAGCATAAAATTTTCAAACCGTAGTGATCTTGTTGTGAATATAAACAACAAATACTACGTATTCGGAAATTTGAAAACTTTTACGGGTGGTAGCCCTAACTTTCTTTGGATCCTTATAACTTCCAATATAGTCATCGGATGAATACAAAATTGACAGAGTAGGTTGACTTAATTTTGAGGCAGATGTGACATATTTTTGACTTTGGTGCCTACAAAGGGCTGCCAGCACGAGCCGTTTTATTATTTTCGTATAAATAAATGCTTACATTAAGTATTCACTTCGCGAAAATTTGCAATGAAAATAAGTTACGAATGTTCAAATTTTTCTAAGGGTTGGACATTTTTCGGATGACAGTCCCAAACAACTTTCTATTGCTGTATTTTTCAATGAAGTCATCGAAATTAAAATGACCTAGGGTCTATTATTACTTAAGGTCACTTTTAATAGCTAGTGTTAGAATACGTACTCAAAATCTCCACAAATCCTCTACTGTTCTTCGAACATTAGCATTTCTAGCAGCTCTGATGCATTAGGGTTTTTGTTTTACAAAATGTTACCGTTCCACGTCGAAACGCGTTTAAAACTCCTTTGTTCCCGGATGAAACTCAAGAAGAATAATTTCGGGATTTGGTGGGTCGGGCACCACTTGCCTTAAACCCTGAAACTATCACCAAGCTGCTACTCCGAAGCGAGAAGTTGACGACCATTTCCTATGTGTACAAAGATTGTTAAATTGGGAACACCAGAAGAGCTAGCTCCGCTGACGCAGATCACTTCCGATACAAGATTTTTTTCTTTTTACCAAGAAATGCGTTAATATATGTTATTGAACATTCTGTTTACTTCATTATTCATCGACACTATCGCTACATTGAATATTCTCAGTTAAATTTAAGGCAACTAATTAGCATTCTTGTGTACACACTACTTTATATATCAATGAGTCGCACCCTAGTCTGGCTGCTGCCTCGCTAGGGGCCCCTTTCGTAGTCTCTTATTCTGACTATTTTGTGATTCACGAGTCGTTTTGCTTTCTTGACTTCCTGGAGAACACCATTTTGGCCGATGAGTTCCCATTACCGCTGAAGCACACTGCGACGCAGCCAGGCGCAGCCAAGCTTTCAGTTGAGTTGACTATATGGGTTTTTTTTTTTTTAAAAGTAAAATAAAAAGATAGTTAAGAGCAAATTTGAAAGATAATTCAAAGCATATTGATTATAGTAATTTAAAATACTTGAGTGGTCTAGTTGGTAGATTACTGACTTCTTGCTTGTGGGATCCCTGATTTGAATCCAAGTTTGAGTTCACCTAGCTCTGATTAGGTACGTGGTTAAAAATCAGGGGTAAAGTGAGTCGTCGAATTCCACACTCGTATTCACATTGATTGAAAAAATTATAAAGAAGCTTCTCACCAGCGAGGGTTGTCGTTGGATTACTTTTAATTTAATTATGGTTTAAAGAACAGTTTTTTTCTCCTACAAGCCAGATCTAGTCAAATGTACTTACATATTTATAACGAGGGCTATTTGGCTTTCTCCTCAAAGCCCATCAGTGAGATATTATGCTAATACTATAACAAACGGATGTTTAATTTAAATAACATTGGAAAATGTTTAAGAGCCAAGTAAGATTTCAAAGGTGACTATGGTAAAAGGTAAGTAGTAAAATAAACTTTTAAAGCATTCGGCATAAATATAAGGTTGAGTTTACGTTAGAATTAAACTCATTTACAGTGCATAGAAAAAAACACCCTCGAATAAATCAAAAAATACATAGCATTATTTCAAAATGCAGTCAATTAAAGCTGCAGTGTTGGATAACGAGGTGACAATAGAGATGCTGATAGCCCAAGTGAAGGAGCGTCCGATTATTCATGAGAAGGGTACACGCGGATACAGAGATGTCGCTATGAAATTCAAACATCGACTGAAAATTCTTCTACTTCACTGACGCTTAGTCACGTTTCAGTGTAACCAGGCGATTTCGTTGGCTGCGCTTGGTCACTGATGGCTGCGCCTCGCTGCGTCGACTGTAATTCAGGCATAAAGCTGACGTGAATAGCTTTCTGGCGCTCAATTTCGATATTATCATCCAGATCAATTGCTAATGACGTTCAATCCATTTGGCTGTTTTCTCAGACGTTCCTGAACAAATGGAAAGAAATAAAACTTTTGTGAATATCCTGCTGGTCTTTTGTCTCGGACATCCATCCACTCATCAGGTTCGTAGATAAAAGATACCATTTCTTGCTTTCGCAGTACCCAGGAAAATTTTCCTAGCGGCAGCGGGATTTTTAAACCCGTTGGTTGCACTCAACCGAGGTCAATTTCACTCAACTGAGAAAAAGTAACCTTTGCAAGTAGTTTCACAACGCGATCCACTTTGGAACAGCACGATTTCTCCTCCCGATTTCGATTCCACCATTTCATCTGTCTCCCGACTGTTGTCTGTGACGTGTGTGTGAAACATTAGGCGTGTTTTTTTTGCTCCGATACAGAACAGAATATAACTATGCCGCAAAAACAATGATCAAGCACAAAACAGCAGTGCATTCGCTAAGACTGACATAGGTTGCTGTATTCGCTGTGGTAGCACACAAGAGCTGAAAATAAAGGGAGAAAACAACGAGTATACACAACCACAATCGATCGAAAATAAAAAAAAAATTAACAGAAAATTACCTCTTTTAACTTTCTACATGTTATGAGGTCTTTTTTAATTTTCTAACTACCAAAACATTCAACATAACCTTGAAAAAACCAAAGCCACCTCACAACAAAACATATAACTTCTCATGAGCTTTTGTTTTTTCTATCAGCACATTCTATAGTTCAGCACGTGAACTACAAATGAGGAATATAATTTCTGTACTAGTGAATTCACTGGTAGAGGAGTGTTGTTGTTTCCAATGCATATACTCTGTTCAGAAGGATTAATTTTTAGATCAAATTTATGTCCAATGTAATCATTAAATCTTAATTAACTTAATTTAACTTCATTTCATTTGTTGTAATCATTTATTATTAATTACATGCATAGAGCTTTCTTTGTATACACATTGTAGTATTTTAAAAACAAGCATAAACTCAATCAATTATCGATACAGTCAATTTCGCAATTCAGCAATTTGCACTATTCATTGTACTTGCACGATAAAAGAACATTTCATGTATGCATCAGCTTTTTATGAATTGATCAATGTACACTTAACATCAGCATTAATTTCGCATAAAAGAAAGTAGTTCATTCAATAAAGTTGTTGTTCTTTGGTAATCATCGAGCAAACGCGTTTCATTAAGGGGAGATATACACCTAGGAGCCGGATAAAACCGTCATTTTTGTGCATTTTTTTTAGGAAAACTATTTGAAATATCAGATTGGGAGTTTAATTATCTAAAAGTATACACATTCAAAAGTATGCTTAATTTTTTTTTATTTAAAAATATAAAAAATATACAAGGATATTGTATGATCCTTGGAGCGCTGTAAAAAAAAACAGCGTTAACGGTACCCACTGGCATTTGTTCAAAAATTATCTGAAGAAAAAAATTGAAAAAGATTATTAAATTAGATACTATAATCTAGTTCGTGTCAAAGCCGATTTTGAAAATATCGATTAATGACAAAATGGCGGACGTTTGAATATGAATAGTGATTTTTTGACCAAAAATTAGACATTATTTTGGCTATAAAACAAAAACTAAGTAACGAAAAAAAAAATCTTATGACAAGTACTAGATAATGTTATATTAAATAATCACAAAAAGAATTAAGGTAATCAGTTAATTGGTTTTCGAGAAATTTTGGGTACCGATTTGAAAAACATGTTTTTAAGAAAAACGCGTTTGAAAATTTAGGACTGAATAAATCATTAAATTTGTCAACTAATATGGAATCATCGATACCAGGCCCATATTGTAAGTCTTTTGCTGTTTACGGAATATTCATGGCTTCTAAATTGTCTTGCCGACGCCGTATTCAACCTTCTTTCGTCTGTTCTTGCGCTTGCAGTTCGGCTTTCGCTATGCAAGTTTCGTCTTCTTGCGCTGCGTACAAGTGCGCTCCCGATCCGAACGATATTCTTAACACATTCATGACTTCCAGCGATGAGGTGAAACCATTGTTGAATGTACATGTTGGAAGATTTACTGCAATGCAAAGATATACTGCAATGCTAACAATTTTGGTCCCGCAGTTCATCGTTTTTGGGGCTAGTGTCCAAATAAGCTGGTTGCAGTTTTGGGTATATCGACCAATACAGCGTTCCAACAATTTTTCATTGCTGAGGTCTTGGTTTACTGGTTTGATGACATCTAACACCATTTTTGGCAATGCTCAATAATTTTGACGAACATTTTCCAGTTCTCCTTTAGCCTTTGCTCGTTGCAACTGGCACCACCATTCGGGACCTTCGGGACAGAAATGTTGTTGAGGCTTGCTGTCTGTTGAGCCGTAATGGTAAAATGTTGCCCGTATCGCTTTTTTCATTTCATTCTTGGAGGCACAGTTTCTGCAAATAGCTAAGCCATAGTTAATCTTCAGTATATCTATAAACTTTGCCCTCAATTTGTTTTTGCTGCTGATTCCAGGACTTTTTTCTTTCATTCGCGAAGAAGGGTTCACGATCGCTTTTGAACGTGACCCAATCATTCTTTTTTTGTAATTTCAATCTCGTTACCATACGGTTTCGCATTCACTAATCCCGTGTTCGTCTTAGAGTCATCATCCCCGGCGTAATTAGTGTACATAACTCTATACTTTTCGGCAGATTGTGAAAACAATTCTTTCATGGCGTCTACTTCCATTTTACCTGCCGATCCATCATGATTGGCCTGGCAATTTCCATCGTGATTCAATTTCCAATAGTTACATTTAGCACAATAAGAAGATTTTACAAGAATATCAACAACTTTTCCTGTAAACTGTCCAATGAGAACCTTAACTCCCTACAATGACGTAAAACCACGTTTTCGCCCCGTACTATCTCCAAATACGGTTAGTTTGGTTATACCAGCACTCGAATTTCGTTTTTATTTCCCGTTGTACTTCTTTTACAGCTTGTTTTAACACCAATTGAACAATACTTGAAGCAGCCTAATGAATGTTATTAACTATCGTATCATACTTCGTAAAACACGTTTGATTATATCGGCTGTAACTAGCTTATTTATAGAAATATTATTTGGGTGTTTTTACCAGATATTTTTGAGACCTGTATCTTCACGAAAATGCAATAACAAATAAATCGATTTTGCCGACCATTCTAGGTGTATATCTCTCCTTCATTAAAGTTAAACCTGAGCTTGGAAGTACGGAAACCTGCTTGCAACTCTTGCTTTAACATATGGTGACCCCTGAGTTTAAATAATCGCGACTCTTTTCGTGGAGTGATTTCAAAGTTAATTTAAAGTAGTTCGATATAAAAGGTTGTGTTCTAAATACAACAAATTTTTCAATTAAACACCGTCACGGATTAATGTTTTAACAATTCTTTATTTCACTGTAACTAGATTCTATAACTAATTTCCAATTTTCAACAATTATTTCAATTTTCTACCGACCGATTCTAATGCACATCATTTCTATTCAAAAGTCAACTGTAAAGTGAAAATTTCGGTACTTTTTTTTGCTATACAACTTTCTCTTAATGCTCTTGTTATATTTCCAGTTTTACCAGTATTTTTCTTCACGGTGAATATTAAGTGAAAAAACAATTGTGAATAGACATTTATAAATTTAATGTCAAATGACGAATGTCAAGTGACAATTGTCAAAATCATCAAAACAATCATCAAATACAATACTGATCGATAGCAGACTTTAGATAAGTATATGTTTTTTATATTTTAAAATCCGATTCTTTGGTGCTTTTTCTTCATTTTAGGCTCCCGTGTGAGAGAGGTCACTGCTGTGCCGCAACATTCTCCCCCAGATGAGGCGTGTGTAGTGCCTCAGTATTATCCATTGGACTAACTTCTGAAATGGTAAGTATTAGTTTGCTAATCTATTTTGATAAATGTTGTTTGTAAGTCACGTCCGGGTCTGGATACTTTTTAGATCTAGATTCTTATTGTTAATGTTTTGTCCGATGTGCCGGTCAAGCTGATGCATTCGTTCAACTCAGTTTTGGCATGGTGAAGTTGTCCCACCTATGCTGGGCGTCCACCTATACCATCACTGATTTGTATGGAATTCCAAAGACTTCTCACGTTTAGCAGTTTCATGAATTTATTTGGTATGGCAAGGTCTCATGGAGGAAAAGGATGAGTAAGGAACATTTTTGATAGAAGGAATTAAAAGTGCATTTCTTATGATGTATTTTGCGTAGGTACTAGTGCAATTTTTGTGACTGATCGTTTGTATGTCTTTCCATTTGACCATACAGTTACTACTCGTACTAGGGAATTCTGGCTAATGGCCAACGATAAGAAGGTAATTTTTAATCCTTTAGTATACACAAATCACCCACTTTGACATTGTTTTCTGTTGTATTCCATTTGGGCTTAAGTTGCAAGCGATTCAAATATTTGGTTTTCCACCGTTTCCAGAAATCTTGCGTTATCTTCTGTGTTGTCTGCCATCTATCGAGATGGTTGATATTGTCGCCTTCGAAATTTGCTTCGGGTGGTGCTAGTAGTGTATCGCTAATCAAGAAATGTACTGGAGTAAGTGCCGTCGTGTCTGTTGGATCGTCGGTCAAGGGGCACAGGGGTCGAGAATTGAGGCAGGCTTCTATTCTAATTAAGATGGTGGACAATTCTTCATACGTTAGAGCAATGTTGCCCACAAATCGGCGCAGATGAGATTTTATAGATTTGACTCCGACTTCCCAGAGCCCACCAAAATGCGGCGAAGCTGCAGGATTGAAATGCCACGTAACGCCATCATTTGCAAGTATTTCGGCCACCTTTTTGTTGATTTCTGTTAATTTGTTCAATTCAGCATATGCCCCGACAAAATTTGTTCCACAATCGGAATACATATGTCCACTAAATCCTCGTCTTCCCATAAATCTTCGTAATGCTGCAAGGAATGCTTGTGTCGATAGGTCACTAACAATTTCAATATGTATAGCTTTTACTACTAAACAAATAAATATAGCCACGTAGCCCTTCGATGTTTTACTACCTCTTCCTCGCCTGTCTTTTATGTCGAATGGTCCACAAAAATCAACACCCGTATGTGTGAATGGGCGAGAAATAGTAACGCGAGCTGCTGGCAAGTTTCCCATCAGCTGAGTTGCACCGTTCGCTTTGGCTCGAAAACAGCGGATGCATTTATGTACAAAATGTTTGATCCGGTTGCGACCATCTATCAACCAAAATCTTTTTCTCAACGTGTTCAGCATTAGTTGAGTTTGTCCATGCAAGGTTGCTTGATGGACTTGATGCAACATTAATTCATTGAACCTTCCATTTCGTGGGAGAATTATTGGATGCCTTTCATCAAAACTCAATTGTGCATTTTTTAGACGACCTAGCACACGTATTAATCCAGTTTTGTCTATGAAGGGGTTTAATTTGATCAATTTACTTTTTTTCTCAATTGGTTTGTTATTCAAAAGACAGGCTATTTCTTGTGAGTATTCACTTTGTTGAGCGTGTTTGATCCAAAATTCGAATGAGTGTCGCAGCTCTTCACTGGTTAAATATGGTGGATTCTCTGTTCGATTTATGTTCGATCTGCGAAAACGGAAGCAGTAAGCGGTAATTCTAATTAGTTTCGATAATGTTGAATATCTTTGTAACCAAGTGTCTAAGAAACTTTCTGTGTGTATTCCTACATTAACAATGTAATGTTTTCGTTTTTCGACTTCAACTGATTTGATATCTCGCATTTTAGGCCATGCATCGATGTCTTCGGATAACCAGCTTGGTCCGTGCCACCATAGCTCATTGTGTATTAAATCGATTGGTTTTACTCCTCTAGAAGCTACATCTGCTGGATTGCATTTAGATGGAACATATCGCCAGGGTATGTTATCAGTGTTCTCAAGGATGAGAGCCGTTCTGTTAGATACAAATGTAGTCCATCGAGTGGTGACCTTTCAGCCATGCTAGCACGATCTCTGAGTCACTCCATAACCAGGTAGGTATGTTTTCAATTTTTAATGATGTTGTAACTTCTTTTAGCAATCGAGACAATAGTACAGCTCCGCATAGCTCCAATCGTGGAATACTAACTGGCTTCACTGGTGCCACTTTGGTTTTAGCCATTAATAGATGACTGTTGACAGCCGAGCCTGCACGCACTACCACATAGATTACTGCTGCGTAGGCACGTTGAGAGGCGTCACAAAATCCGTGAAGTTCTATTTTCGAGTTTTGTTGGTAAGCTACCCATCTTGGGATTTTAATGTTTTCTATTTCTGGTAATTGGCTCAATAATGTCATCCATTCCATGTTTAGGGCAGTTGATATTGGTTCATCCCAATCTTGCCCAGATAACCATAGTCCTTGTAGTAAAATTTTAGCTGATACCATAATAGGTGCTATCCAACCTAATGGATCGTAGAGACGTGCAACTTCCGATAATATCGAGCGTTTTGTGTAGGTTTCTAATTGCTTATGCCTTTTCAATCGATAGGTGAAGAAGTCTGCTAGTGGATACCACATTATTCCTAGCGATTTGTATCCATTATCCATATCCATGTTGATCGCATCTTGCATTTCAATGTCTTCAGATGGGATTCCTTCTAAAATTCGTCTGTCGTTTGTTATCCACTTTCTCAATTTAAAACCGCCAGAATTCAACAATTTAATGAGTTCGTCTCTTTTGATAATACATTCTTGTAGACTATTTCCTCCAGATAATAAGTCGTCTACGTAAAATTCTTCGAAGACTGCTTTACTTGCATTTGGATAGCTTTCAATTTCATCTATTGCTAATTGGTGTAAAGTTCTGATTGCTAGAAAGGGTGCTGCAGTAGTTCCAAAGGTTACGGTAGTCAGAACAAAGTCTTTAACTAGATCAGTTGGCTGTCGCCTCCAAACAATTTTCTGAAATTTTGCATCTTCCGGATGCATATCTATTTGTCGGTACATTTAAGCAATGTCGGCCACCATTGCGAACTGCTTTAATCTCCATCTTATGAGAATTGATGTCATGGTGCTCTGAATAGTCGGTCCTGTCAATAATATATCATTCAAAGACACACCAGAACTCGTTTTCCTTGATGCATCAAACACCACTCTTAATTTTGTAGATGTGCTTTCTTTCTGCACTGCGTGATGTGGAAGGAAGTTAGCTGTGCTGCGTATGTTTCCAGATTCAAACGTGACTTGTCTACAAATGGGAACTTCCTTCATGTGACCTAGACTTATATATTTTTGCATTACTGCTGAATATTCTTCTTGAAGACTTCTGTCCCTTTCGAAGCGTTTCTCCATCTGCATTAAACATTTGATTGCATTTTCTCTGGAAAACCCTAGTGAATTTTGACTCTCTGTGTTTCTAAATGGCAATCGAACTTGATATCGACCGTTTTGCTTTCTCTTGACGTTTATCTTAAAGTGTTCTTCACATGCTTCTTCTTCTTGAGTAATATTTTTTCCCCTTCCAACTTCCTCAATCTCCCAAAAGTGTTTAAGTTGCTCACTAATTTTCATGTCCTCCTCTATTTGCACATTAAGTGTGTGCACTACTTGCGCGTTATTATCGCTGAATCTACCTGATATTATCCAGCCTAGCTTAGTAAGTTGTAGCACTGGACCTAGAGTCAATTTTCGAATTTTTCCAAGTAATAACTGAGCATAAGCTTCAGCTCCCAATAAAATGTCAATCTTGCTCGGCTGGTCAAAGTGAGGATCAGCCAGATCTAAATTTCCAATCTGTTCTCGAATTGATGTGGAAATTGTTTGCGATGGGATGAAATTTGTCAACTTTCTCAAAACGAGAGCATCTATTTTCAAATATTCGTTTGTTTTGGTGCGAAGTTTAATTTCCAAATTTCCGTTCGTCGAAATACCCTTTGTCTCCCCAATACCTGCTATAGTGATGTGTGTCGATTGCCTTTTCCCTCCAATTCTTTGAGCTGCACTCTCTGTAATGATTGACGCCTGTGAACCTTGATCCAGCAAAGCGCGTAGTGTTATAAATCCAGTCGAAGACTCAACCGTCACTAATGCTGTTGCTAACAATATCGTTTTTGTAGCATTGCGAGTCGAAGAGTTTATCTTCGTGACTGTTGTCACTGAAGTTGAAGTTCTATGATCCAAAGAAGTCAAAGTCGATGGTTGAACATTGTGTGAAAACGAGGTTGAAGGTTCTTGATTGAATTCTAAAGTCGGAGGCAGATTATTTTGAGTAAATGAATTTGATGTTTGGTTTCTATGCCAAGATGAAGATTGCGACTGGTGCGGAAGGACTCCGGTTGTAGATACATTGGGTTTATGCAGAAGTGTGTGATGTGCCTTTTTACATTTGAAACATCTTGACGTGCTGGGACAGTTTCCCACTAAGTGTCCTTTGTTCAAGCAATTGAGGCACATACCATTTCTTTTTACCATATCAAATCTCGTTGCATGATCTAATTGAAGAAAAGTAGTACACTGTCTTAAATGATGTGGCCCCTTACACGAAACACACGTAGTATGCTGCTCGTGTTTTGTCAAAAACACATTATGTGAAGATCGATTGGATTTATGTTTTTCTACCCCAGCAGCCTCTAATGCTCTAAAACGACGCTGCAAGAACTCTGTGAGGTCTTTATACGATGATGTTTCTTTGTGCGCGGCTTGCTGTTGTTCCCAAATTTGACGCGTCTCAGTTGGTAGTCGTTGAGTTGTCAAATGCACAAACATTGCATCCCAAATATTCGCTACCTCTAAATTGACGATTGCCTGAACGCTGTCGTTAGTTTTATCGAGTAACATTTTAATAGACGAAGCGGATTCATTCGCATTATTGATGGCCAGCAACCTTCTTAATTGAGTATTTAATAGAACGCGTTTATCATCATAACGTTCTATGAGCAATTTCCACGCTGAATTATAATTGGATTCAGTGATCGAGTAATGTTTGAGAAGTTGTTCAGCTTCCCCCGAAAGACTGCATTTTAGGTAGTGTAACTTCTCTACTCGAGATAAATTAGATTTGTTGTGAATCAAAGATACAAACAGATTTTTAAAAGAAGTCCACTCCCCATAGTTTCCGTTAAAGTTTGGCAAGTTTATGCGTGGAAGTCGAAAATCCATGTCATCGTTTGATCGACTGGAATGATTTTGTATCTCAGTGTCAGCCTGTGCTGCCTGTGCCCCTTGTTCCAATTTCAGATCTTCTAGATCTGTTTCGAAACTCAAATTGAGTTCTTCAAAAGATAGATACAGTTTATCTTTGAAATATTCTAAATCCAGATCGGTTTGCTCTTTGACTAATGCGAGTATCTTCTGATGCGTTTCCAGGAACGTTTGCCGAATTTCTTGCACTCGCTGGAGCCATTTCGTGGCATAAGCAAGAGTTTTTCGTACTTTCGCATCTTTTCTGAAGTTACTTTGCATTTTATTTAATTGTTCGAGTAACAACTTCTGCTGAGTTAGCAACCGGTCCATTGCGTTGGATTATAATTTTTGCGAGTTTCGATATATTTTCAAGTATATTTTGCACTATAAATGCAAAGATTGTACACTACAATTGATTACTGACACACTTAGAACTGAATGAATGATGGTGAAATCTTCCTATCTATCTAGCTACTATGCCTCAATGACTCAGCTTATTGATTTGCTAATATCACGGCGAAATTGTCTCAAATCTATGCTATATGATTTAACACCATCAATTCGCACCCAATTAGCGCTAATATACTTAGTGTCAGTCAATCACGAATTTTGCACTAATCAAATTAACCAATATATGTTCAGTCCTTTGTAATTGAGCAAGACTGATGTGTTTTCAGTATTTGATGTGAAATGCGGGATTATGTATATTGGAATAGATGTAAAAGGAAAAATGCAATGGAATATGATAAAAGGATGGAACAAGGACTTACCAGACCTTCTAATTGCCGTTGCACTATTTTTTAGAGTGAATCGCCCGAACCAATGTCTATTAGTTTATTTTGTTACTTCACTACTATTTTCCACAAGAATCGCGTGACTGAAGTTTTAAACTGTTTCAAAATGTTCAAATCTAAAAAGTTATCTATTGTCGAATTTAACTATCCGGTTCGAAGGACCATAAAATGTTCTAAATACAACCAATTTTTCAATTAAACACCGTCACGGATTAATGTTTAAACTGTTGTGTACACTTGACACTTGACGTTTCGACACTGGTCAAAATGTCAAATATCACATAGATGGCGACTAGAGCGCCCTAATTGCACGCGGTGGTAAATACCTGGAACTAGGTAATTATTTTTGATTCGCGCAGATTTTTTTGAAAAACTTAACTGTAATACTATTGCTATAAAAGCTCAGGATTGGAATCAATAAAGGACATTCTTTGCTGGTAAGCCAAACAACAAGCGGCGACCAGATTAATAAAACAATAGTTTTATTTTCTTGTTTAAATAAAATCAAGACTCGCTTGACTTAGCGTAGCGGCGACAGGCTCGCCAAAGCCAAGTCATAGCAGAGTCAAATATAGACGAGGATAAGACTGTACTATTTTCGCATAGCGGCGACAGGTTCGCCAAAGCAAAAACTAATAGTAGTCTTAATCTCTTTTCTGGTTAAAAAGAGCTAAATTGTAGCCAGTTACCAGATACCAGTGTCCACTATATTACTGACACATTTCATGGCGATCCTCAAACGTACGATCCTGAGAATCAAGATCAAGTCGCTTACGACCCTGTGAGTCACAGTCCTGCATTTTTCGAGCGCCTGCTGAATTGAAGCGCGACAAAATTTTGCAATTGGATATTTGCAAATTATTGAAAAGACGATTCTGCAGCCTACATTCCTGTGAATCAGAATCCTGCACTTTTCGAGCGCATCAACTCAACAACAATTCGACAATGACAACATTTGAATATTATTTTGGAATTTTTGAGTGACGCAGATTTCAAAACCTTCAAATTAAGCAATATCACTATGGAAATAATATTGAAAGTAGGAACAATTACGAATATGATACGAAAAATAGCCACCGACAGACAGCAGATCGGAGAATTCACAAACGAAATACAACATCATGAAACACAACCAGCGACTCATCCGACAACAATAGACGACCACGAACCAGAGACATCAAAATCGAATACGATACGTAAAACACGCACCGGCAGTCAAGATCGTTTAAGTAGAGAAATTTCATCATTGAAACGAATCCCTCACCATGGGGACTACAGCAGCGTATGTACAACAGATGGAAGAATCAAAAACACTAATGAAGAAAAACCATTAATTTCAAAAGAAAAACAAAATTTTTAAATGAATTTATTAATAATTTAAATGAACTAAAACATTGTACATTACAAAAATAATGAATTACACTTTAATAACAAAAAAAAACAAACAAACAATTTTTATACTTCAAGAAAGAACAGTCCACTCAACAATAGAAAATAGTAATGAAAGTAAGAGGATAGCAAAACAACTTGTAAATATCTGTCTATTTTGACATTTGCACTTTATTGCATTTGGCGTCACAAACGACACCTATGATCTAGTAGTGGAGCTAAGAATTCAAATTTTAATTTGGTCTATTATATGGTCTATGATATTTTTTTCTAAATGGAATGGATCTACTTACAAAAATAATAGTCAAAAAAGAATTCAAATTTGTTCGATTAATTAAACAAAATTAAAGAAAAGTAAATTCAAAATAATCCGAACGATTTGCAGTAAATCAAATATTGTGGAATCACAAAAAAATGTACATGGGCCGTGGTATGACAAACAAGTACAAATGGGGGTAAAATAGATTTTTTTTTTTTTCTAAAAAAGTACCAGTAGAGTAGTTCTTGAAAAATTTCACTGAAAGCGTTTTTGAAAATTTAACAGTCGACAAGATGAGTAATTTTAATGTTGAGCTTGCATTAGAATGCATACCAATTTTCAATGGTAGTGTAAAACAATTAGATTCCTTTTTAACCATATTAGGATTGATCAACGAAAACCTCAATAAAGAAGGGAAACAGGATTTACTAAATTTTACGAAAAATGTCAAATTAGGGTCTAGCGTAAAGACTCAACTTTTGAGTACAAAAATAAGCAGCTATGAAGAATTAGAAAAAATTTTAAGAAGTAGATTCAAGAATAGAAAAAGCCCACAACAAATCCATACACAATTAGCCCATTTATATCAAACTGGAACAGTTGAAAAATACAGTGAAAAGATATTGCAGCTCATTAGCGAATTGAGCGAAATTCAAATTTATAACTTAGAACAGAGTCCATCTGCAGCAGAGAAAGTAGCGTTACAGAAATCTAACGATTCTTATGCGCTGACTATTTTCAAAAACGGTTTAGACGAGTCACTTAAGCCCACAATTTTTGCGGCACAACCGAAAACACTTATAGAAGCGATTCAAATCGCAATGGACTTAGAGTCGAGCTACAATGCGACCAAAAATGTTATGTACATAAATAAAAGTTACAACAGTAATCGGCAATTAAAATACAGATATAGATGCAGACCAAACAATACATATAATAGACGCACAAATGATAATAACTTTACCAATGGTTATAGAAATACGAGGAAAAATTATGAAAACAAGGATATGATTAACAAAAATGATTATAGTAGTTATTATAATAATCTAAAAAGCGCTAACACAAATACTAGAAACCAAAGAAATAGTTACCATACTATGAAAGAAACTGCACCTCAAATTTATATAGGCAACTCAATAAACTCAGAACAGAGCATAAAACACATCGAAGTATCAAACACAAATAAAAACAATGAATTGATCGATAATATTAAAACAGAAACTGAATTATTGAATGAATACCGATCGATTCAAGTCGAAGGTCCAACAAACGAAATATTCAATGATGAAGAAATAATGCAAAGTATTGGCATGAACCATATGAGTTCAGAAGCATTAACAAATATTAAACCAACACAGAAAAATGATACCAATGATAAAAAAGTACTAACACGTACAAGAAAAATAATCAAAAACCAAAAAACTACAAGGCAAGACAAAAATAAAAGTAAATCCGAAAAAGCACATAAACAAACCCACAATACAAAACATAAGAAAGCTGATTTCTATAACAGCAATTCTACGATAAAGATTAAATGCAATATGAAGCATAAGGATGCTTTTCTTTGCAAAAGCGATTCGACCGCTGATATACAAAATTTGATGAAATCAAAATTCAATATAGAGAATATTCCAAGACAGATAATGGAAAATAATAAAATTACAGTTAGATGCAGTGACAAACCATCGAAATTAGTTTTGCCATTGGAGAAGCTGACATCTCAAATAACTGAAAAAAAGATATCAAATGTGTGCCGAAACAAGAGCCACAAAATTCCTAACACATCTAATATAGAGAAGTACAAAAACATACTCAATAAAATGCAACAAAACATTCAAAAACTAAATGAACCGATGAAAATAATCATCTACAAAACCCCAAAGAGAATAATTGAAAGCATAATTCAATTTAATTACATTAGCGAGCTACAAATCAAGCTGAGAAACAGCATTAGTTTAATGAAAAATATAAAAAAATAAACCAAAGAAAATAATAAAACAAATTCAAAAAAATTAAATAAACTTTTATGGTTTAAAGTAATACATTTATTCTTTAACATATCGAATATACTTTTCGAAACCAAAGTATGTTGAATCATATACACCAAATTATTCATAAATAAAAATGAATTTATAGAAATTTAAACACAAAAAAAAACAGCAAAAAGAATACCACGAACCATACGAAATTAAATTCAGAGATGGCGTAAATTCAGATATCTTAATAAACAACAAATGTAAAAGATATCACAATAATTTGTTAAAGTTATACAAGCCACAGACAAGAATAATAATGTAATGAACTATAAGCATACAACTACAAATTTCCATAATCAGATAAAAAACACAAAAAAAAAAACAGAATAGAATCAAACAATATGTACACTATAAGATAAAATTAAGTCAAAATAAAGAAAATATCAAGAAAAGAAATATATACATATGAAATTGCGAATTAAATAAAAATAAGTAAAAAAAAAATTATATGTAATTGTAATGTGAAGATAAAGAAAATATCAAGAAAAGAAATATATACATATGAAATTGCGAATTAAATAAAAATAAGTCAAAAAAAATTATATGTAATTGTAATGTGCGAATCAAAAATTAAAATTCAAAAATTTTCTTTTTACACAAAAGAAAATTTTTTTTTTCCCAAAGAGAGAGGGTGTTGTGTACACTTGACACTTGACGTTTCGACACTGGTCGAAATGTCAAATATCACATAGATGGCGACTAGAGCGCCCTAATTGCACGCGGTGGTAAATACCTGGAACTAGGTAATTATTTTTGATTCGCGCAGATTTTTTTGAAAAACTTAACTGTAATACTATTGCTATAAAAGCTCAGGATTGGAATCAATAAAGGACATTCTTTGCTGGTAAGCCAAACAAGAAGCGGCGACCAGATTAATAAAACAATAGTTTTATTTTCTTGTTTAAATAAAATCAAGACTCGCTTGACTTAGCGTAGCGGCGACAGGCTCGCCAAAGCCAAGTCATAGCAGAGTCAAATATAGACGAGGATAAGACTGTACTATTTTCGCATAGCGGCGACAGGTTCGCCAAAGCGAAAACTAATAGTAGTCTTAATCTCTTTTCTGGTTAAAAAGAGCTAAATTGTAGCCAGTTACCAAATACCAGTGTCCACTATATTACTGACACATTTCATAACAATTCTTTATTTCACTGTAACTAGATTCTATAACTAATTTCCAATTTTCAACAATTATTTCAATTTTCTACCGACTGATTCTAATGCACATCATTTCTATTCAAAAGTCAACTGTAAAGTGAAAATTTCGGTACTTTCTTTTGCTATACAACTTTCTCTTAATGCTCTTGTTATATTTCCAGTTTTACCAGTATTCTTCTTCACGGTGAATATTAAGTGAAAAAACAATTGTGAATAGACATTTATAAATTTAATGTCAAATGACAAATGTCCAGTGACAATTGTCAAAATCATCAAAACAATCATCAAATACAATACTGATCGATAGCAGACTTTAGATAAGTATATGTTTTTTATATTTTAAAATCCGATTCTTTGGTGCTTTTTCTTCATTTTAGGCTCCCGTGTGAGAGAGGTCACTGCTGTGCCGCAACAGGTTGATTAGCGTTTCGTGGAAGCAAGTTAAACCTGAATTGAAAGTAAGGAAATCTGCTTGCAACTTTTGCTTCAATATTTAATAATTAATAACATAACAAACGTGATTCTTGTGCGCGTACACTTACATTGTTCTTGTGAACAATCGCACCGAAGTTTTGTCAATAACAAAAGCCAATTTGGAAGCCTAAGTATTACGGCAGACAATCGTAGGTAAAGAAATCGAGAAGATCACGAATGCCTACTACAGAGAATCGCCGGACAAAAAAACGATAATTTACTTAAGAGAAGAGCATCTCATATTAACTCAACTCTGGAATGAGTTCGAAACTGTAGACACAGAAATAAGAGACAGTTTCAGTGATGCAAGGGATAGTAAATATTTCACAGAATGTTATTACAATAGAGTCCGTATGGGTCACGAAAAGGTAATAAGTGAAATTAATATACTCATTGAGAGTGTCGAGTCCCACGATAAGGAGCAGCAAACCAAGGAAACTGTGGCTAATGCTGGACCATCAAAAACAAATTATAAGCTCTCTACAAAGAATTTTAACGAAAATTTTATCAGAAACTGGAGTTCAAATTCTAGAAGAATACAACATAATGAAGGATTTGATCAATGACCAGCATCAAAAGCTAGTGGCCACTCACAATCTTTTGTGGGAAACGTTGGATGATCCGGGTGAGCACGGATATAATTCTAATAAATATTTCGTTATCCAAGAACTGCATCAAAAATTGGTAACGCATGCACGAAGTGTTGTTGATAACAATAGTGCCCTGACTCGAAATGAGCTACACTTATTGCAACCGATGGTCAAGTTGCCAAAAATAGAGCTACCAAAATTCGATGCAAATTATTTGAAATGGCAACAATACTATGATTTGTTTAGCCAAATGGTCCACTCACAAGCGATGGGGAACGCTCAAAACTTCTTCGATTTAAAATCTCAATTATCTGGTGAAGCGGAAAAGCACATTCGACATATCACAGTAAGTGAGGAGAGTTATAAAACTGCTTGGCAAATCCTTACCACCAGATATAATAACAAAAGACTATTAGTGGCTGCAATAATTGACAAAATATTAGCACACCCGACTTTATCATCAGAATCAGCATCATCAATCAAAACAATGCATGATACGACGAAAGAATGTGTTCTTGGTCTAGAGAACCTTAAGTTGAATGTGCGCGACCAATGGGATCCAATTTTACTACAAATCTTAGTAAAAAAATTAGATCGAGACACGCATACATTGTATGAACAGTCTTTGAAATTTTCCAGAGAACTACAATTACTTGAAGAGTTTTTAGGCTTTTTGAAATTAAGATTCCAGTCACTAGAAGCTTGACACCAATAAAAACGATGTATTAAGATAGGCATAGTAAGATTGCACATGCTTATACGATGACTCACAGCAACAAATGTGAGTTATGCAGTAGTGATCATCCAATATACTTCTGCAGTCAATTTCTAAAACTCACTCCTCCAGACAGGGGCGGATTTACCATTTCGCCGCCCTAGGCCGCAGAAATATTTGCTGCTCTTTTCGTGAATTATATTAAATGTAACAATGCGCGATTTTTTTGGATTCCCTAGAATACTTCGCTGTTTATCCTTGCGCCCGAGCTCACAAAATAGGAATATCAGAGCAAATTTGGCACCGGTTATTTCGTAAAAATTCCCTATTATTGCGCCTTTGCCACACAAATTATTAAAATACACACGGCAAAGAACCTAAAAGTAACTAAAAAAAATTATCCAAAAATACCAGTTTTTAACAGTATACAATCGTATACACCTTTACATCGCGTATAATTCCAACGTTTTCGCTCATATTTTGATAAGTTAGTTTAATATTCCGTTCAAAGTTTGCTTCCGCACTTGACTGAAGATCAACTATGAGCTCGACTACTGTAAATTAATGTTCGAGATGTTATTAGTTAAGGATGGACCCGAAATATTTTGACCTATGATGTTCAAGATTTCAATTTATAGAAATTTTTGTTACAGAAATTAAATTCAGTAAAGAGATTCGCAAGAAGTTGATATACCCTGTACCATAATAATAAAACACAATTCTCTGAAAAATCAATGCCCGCAAATATTTTCCTCTGATAAGCTTTTCCTAAATTAAAAAGGTATTATTTGGGTTCTTTTTAGGTTCTTTTAAGGTCTTTTCAGGCTCTTTTTAGGTATTTTCAGATACTTTCTAGGATCTTTTTAGGTGTTTTTGAGTTTTTTTGGTCCTTTACGGTGATCGCATTTCGATATTTATTATAAGTAAAACTTTTTTATGTCCGAAAAAACTCATCAGAAGTGAATTTTTGCGTGCATTGATTTTTTAGCGAATTTGGTTGGCCTGAGGTGTTAGGCTCATTCAACTCAGATGTATGTACATATGCGATAGAAAAAAAACTGCTGTCCCAAAAAAAAAAATCGAAATTTTGCCGCCACCGAAATTTGCCGCCACCGAAATTTGCCGCCCTAGGCCCGGGCCTACTGGCGAATCCGCCCCTGCCTCCAGAACGTCAAGCAACTGCAAAAAGGTTGGAATTATGCATTGTTTGGATTTAGCCTAAAATTAGGAAAAGATTAAAATTTGGAAATAATGTACATCAAAATTTACCTTAACCTGTCACTGACGGATGACAAACAATGTCAGCTGTAATCACTTCAATTTGTATTCCAACCGGCTGATCATTGGAAAGTTAATGCTGTATGCTAAATTAAATCGTTGATTTAGAAGAAATAAATGTACTGGACATGACATGTTACAACAGTAAAAGCGATAGATTTACCGAAATTTTCATATAGAATTTTTCTAGTCTTTTGTTAAAAGTTCATTAGTTTTCGAATTGGAATTGTGATCGGATGCCGTATACAATTTGCCTTGAATTTGATTTGTTAAATTTGTTTGAATTCGAATAGATGTGTAATAAAGTACTTCGAATTGAATTTGTGGAATTGTTTGAATTCGAATAGTTATTCAGTAAAGTGCTTCGAATTGAATTTGGAAACGAGTGAATTTGAATCGATAATTGAATTAGTAATCGAAACATTTTAGTCCTTCGAACCGGATCAGTGAATTCGCGGCTCCGGGCTTCCATATTTTGAAAATAGAAAATAGAAATTAGACTTTTGAACTTAGATTGTGTGTGTGAAAAATAATGCAGTGAATTGCAATTTAGCGGAGATAATCGCTATAGAGAAATTGTCAGCTGGGTAAGTCCCAAACACTTAATCCTTTGCATGATCATCCTTGTTTCCTTTCCTTCTATCATTTACTTTAATATCTGTTCAATTTATTCGAAATTTAAAATAAATCTTTAAATATACCGATCTTTAATTTACAATCTATCTTACACATCTACATATATAATGCATCTAATTTACATATAATTCATCTACATCATCTAACTATAAAACTATTTACTTCATTGATCTATAATTTATCTTTTATTACCTACAAGTGATAAATATATACTCTAATAAATAAAAATTAACGGGCATTCGAGAGAAGTGGTAGCGCAATTTGAAACGCGATACGTACATACGTAGTGAATATCTTAAATTAAATCGTGAAGGTGCATAAACTGATCGAATTCGGTTCTTCGGGAAATTCGCAGCTTAGTACGATTGAACACCGTTATAAAATTGCTTTGGGAAATTTTGTGCCTTGATTGTTTGAAAGTCAATATGGCTGATGTGCAAAATTTAATGTTGCGGCAAAAATTGCGTTTGACCAGTTAATAAAAATGCAAACGAATTATCGCAAAGATTCTAAGTTCAGGAAAACTGCGTAGTATTATCGAAGCTTAATCGATAAAGTATCTTCTCATTATGATCGATTTCTTGCAACGCCTGAGAAAATTCTGGAATGCGTTAATGACACAATTATAGATTCTCAGTATTTTTCTGATGATCATGAGAAGTTTGAAATACTGCATTTAAATTTTAAATCAGAGTTGGAAGATTCATTGCAAGGGTTAGAGGACGTAGAAGATAGACAAAATGCAGCCTCTCAAGGTGATAAAAAATCGAATGTGTTAGAATTAAAACTCCCGCGTATAAATTTACCTAAATTCTAAAACTATGAAGAATGGGTGTCGTTTAGAGATCTATTCGTGTCACTCATTCATGAACGATCCGCCTTATCGAATGTAGAGAAATTACATTATTTGAAATGCAGTTTGACAGGGGAGGCTGAAAACTTAATTCGTCACTTTGCATTAACTAGTGCGAATTACGACTCAGCGTGACTCAGCGATACAACAATTTGCGTGAATTACTGAATGCCCTATTTAAAAGGTTATTTGACCTGAATAATGCGTCTGAGTCAGCTTCCTCGTTGAAAACTCTATTATATAGAACAGTTGAGTGTGTCCAATCAATCGAGAATTTGCAAGTGGGTGATTTGTGGCAATTTATTTTAGTATACATGACCACGCAACGGCTTCCTCACGAAACTAGACAGTTGTGGGAGCAAACTCAAACAGGGAACACAAATTTTTCGTCATTCGAGGAACTTAGATTATTTCTGCATCAACGATTTCGAGCCTTAGAAGCTACAGGAACCGATCGTTCCAAGCAAGCTCGTCAACATGCTCATAGTCGCACCCCTAGTAGTCGCTACACTCATTCAATTCAGACCCAATCCTCATCCATTTGTATTCATTGTCGTGAATCTCATCGCTTGGTACATTGCCCTCAATTTAAACAGTTATTACACGCGAATAAATTTGAAATCGTAAAAAGAAACGGCCTATGTTTTAACTGTTTGGAAAAGGGTCATTTGATAGCTAATTGTCCCAGCAAATTTAGATGCATGAAATGTCAGAAGGCTCACCACACATTATTGCATAAAAATGCTTCAAACATTTCGAACCCAATTTCATCGACTTCAGATATTGAACCCGCGAGCGTGAATTCCGTCAAAACAACAACAAGACGGGAAGTGCTGTTAGCAAAAGCTCGCATTATCTTAAATACTCCATCTGGACTAGTTACCTTACGAGCGCTTTTGGATCAAGGTTCGCAAACATATCTGATCACAGAGTCGGCAGTTCAAAAAATTGGGGTAAAAAGGACATCAACAAGAATAAGTGTTGTTGGAATTGGGAAATCGAATAAAACTGACGTAAACGGAATGGTCATCCTTAGCATGTGCCTTCGAAAGGGAGCTACACTAAATTTTGAAGCGTTAATTATGGATAAATTACCCACTTTGATACCCGCTCGAACCATCACAACTTCTGAATGGAAACAACTGGAGGACCTTCAACTCGCAGATCCATTCTTCGATCGTCCCGCTCGCATTGACATATTATTGGGAGCTGATGTAGTCGGGAAACTGTTGTCGGGTGATATTAAATATTTGGAAGCGGGACCAATTGCTCAAGATACAAAGCTGGGTTGGATAATTTCGGGTCAAGTAGACACCCAGTGCGTGGAAAATCTGAAATGTTTGAAAATTGAAGTGAATAATGATGTTGAAATCAATGATCAATTGAAAAGATTTTGGGAGTTAGAGGATATCCAGCCACAGAAAATACCATCACCAGATGATAAATTCTGCGAATCCTTTTTTTTTTTGGAAACCACAAGTCGTGACAATACAGGCCGATATTCAGTGAGATTGCCTTTTAAAAGTGTCAAAGATAAAAATACACTAGGATGTTCAAGAGCCATAGCCCTTGCAAGTTTCATGTCTTTAGAAAGACGCTTCCAAAAGGATGACAATTTAAGGAAAGAATATATAAACTGCATTCAAGAATATTTGAACTTAGGACATATGGAAGCAGCCAAGAACCAAGAGAAGCACGTATTAAGGGGAGACCAACGGTTTTCACATTATCTACCTCATCACGCAGTTCAAAAAGAAAGCAGCACGACCAGTTGCAGAGTAGTTTTCGACGCTTCTAGGAAGACTAGCTCTGGTGTATCGCTGAACGATATTTTATGTACCGGTCCTGCAATCCAGAACGACTTGACGACAATATAAATGAGTTGGAGGATATATCGGTTTGCTTTCGTAGGCAACATCACAAAAATCTACCGCCAGATAAAGGTCCACCCAGAAGATGCCCAATATCAAAGAGTTTTGTGGAGATCCCATCCGTCAGAAGAAATCAAGGATTATGTACTTAATACAGTAACATTTGGAACAAGCTGTGCACCATTCTTGGCAATTAGGACGTTACACTAATTAGCGGAAGATGAAAAAGATAAGTTTCCCAATGCATTTAACTCTATATTAACTGAATTCTACGTAGATGATGTGCTGTCTGGAGGAGACAAACTCTTAGAAGCAACGAATAGGCGAAAGGAAATATTTGAAGTGCTGCGAGCTGAAGGATTTCCTCTTCGGAAATGGATTAGCAATGACTTTAGAATTTTAAAAGACGTACCGGTGGAAGATATTGAAATGCAAGAACCATTAGACTTGAACTTAGACCAGGGATACAAATCCTTAGGAATTATTTGGCATCCAGTAACAGACCAATTTAGCTATCGTATCAAATTAAATGAAGAGAGCAAGTCATACTCGAAACGTCAAATGTTGTCAGACATCGCGCGTCTTTATGATCCTTTGGGCTGGATTTCTCCAATTATGATTAATGCAAAAATACTTTTACAATCTTTGTGGTTACAAGGGCTTTGTTGGGATGAACCGTTGTCAGCTGATATACACAAAAAATGGATTGAATTCAGAACTAAATTATTGAAAATCGAAAGCTTACGAATACCTAGGTGGATACATTATACTAAAAATTCGAAATTAGAACTTCATGGATTCAGTGACGCGTCATTAAAAGCGTATGCAGCAGCAATTTATTTAGTTGATCGACGTGAAGACGAAACCCACTCACATCTTATTATAGCAAAAACAAAGGTCGCACCAATACGGTCTGTTTCAATACCACGTCTGGAGTTATGTGGAGCGGTATTATTGGCAAAATTAGTAGCGAAAATCAAAGGTTCATTAAATATTGCAGGTATTAATACTTTCCTATGGACCGATTCCGAGATCGTGTTGGCCTGGTTGAAATGTCATCCGACCCGTTGGACAGCGTTTATCGCCAATCGAACTACGGAAATCTTAAATCATGTCGGCAACACTCCATGGCGACACGTCCCATCGAATCAAAACCCCGCCGATTTAGCATCTCGAGGAATAGACGTAGAAGAAATTTTTGAAAATTCGCTGTGGTGGTGTGGACCTGTATGGTAATTAAATGCGCCCTGTAAATGGCCAAACACGAAAAATTCTATTACGACTACTTTGGAAAGTAGAAAATTAGTTCTCCTCAATATCATGCAGAAAAACAATGAGGAGCTAGAATATATGTATGTTATGTAATTACTCAACTTTGCCACGCTTGATCCGGGTAACAGCATACTGTTTTCGATTTTTTGCGCTCCTCTCAAAACATCCCGTCTCTAAAGGATACTTGAAGACAATAGAATTACAAATGGCATTGAACACAAACGCAACAAATATCGAATGTATAGAAACTTGAATAGAACATAGAAACTCGATATAGAACTTCGAACATAGAACCGCGACCATAGAACTTCGAACATAGAATATCGACTATCGAACCTCGAATTTAGAACCTCGAAAATAGAAACTTGAAAGTAATGTTGATTAAATTATGAAAATGGACACTCGACTCAGTGGACACTGATTTGCACAGTTCCTTATCTGGAACTATCGATCGCATCACCAGAACAAAACTTATGAATTTCAAATTGAACTATTCAGATCGCTGTTAGTTCGTGCAAAAATTATTACAACATCTTTTGGAATAAATGGAAGGTCGAATATTTAAACCGATTACAATCCCACCCTAAATGGCTCAGCAAAGAAAAATGTGCTCGCGTCGGAGATATTTGCATTTTAAAGGACGAAAAAGTGGCAGCGTATAAATGGCCTTTGGCAAAAATAGTTGAACTGCATGCCGGTAAAGACAATTTAGTGCGGGTCGTGTCAGTGTTTTCAAAAAGTAGAACTTACAAACGTCCAATTTCAAAAATCGCTTTATTACCCATAGCCAATTATATTTCAGACATAAATTAAAAAAGTGAAAATCATATTATCAGATCTAATAATTGGCATAAACAAATTTATCTTCAAGTTAAATGACAAAATTAACATAGTAAACATAATCATATCAGGAGTGAATGTATGATTAAACGTAGACATGTGCAACTTAATATTAATAAATGACCAACCAGATAATTTAATATTTAACTATAATAGTAATCTTAACAGTTATATTAATAGCAACTATTATATTAAAATATAAGTTAACGTAATAAGATAACAGATAGTGAATAATATAAAATTAAATAGACAAACAAACAAATAAATAAATTTAAATAGACAAACAAACAAATTAATGATAATGGATTAAAGCTCAAGCTATGTTACACATAATATACAATACGTGAGAGTCCCATCCCTCCCAGCTGACACACTACCACCCTGCACAACACAGTTATTGACGCAACTAAGGGGATCGCCAACATAGTTGGCCGGCCTCCGCCTTATTTGCACTATCGATTCGAATCGCATCAAAGGAGAACGAGAAAGCGACCAGTAGATGAGACAGCGCACTCTGCAGATGAATTGAACTGAGTATCTTATATATTAAAGAATAAATAATCATACCCTATTTGCAGACTTAAAAAAGTCTTACGAAATGTGCAGATTAAATGGTATCAACTCCAGTGAAGCGAAATTCGGACTTGAAGTAGGAAGCCAGATTTCAGGACTTCTTGGTCGAAACTACTTATGCGATGTCATGCCTTATTCAGGCTCTATCGGTTCAGCGGGGGGAGAATGTTTGGATTTAGCCTAAAATTAGGAAAAGATTAAAATTTGGAAATAATGTACATCAAAATTTACCTTAACCTGTCACTGACGGATGACAAACAATGTCAGCTGTAATCACTTCAATTTGTATTCCAACCGGCTGATCATTGGAAAGTTAATGCTGTATGCTAAATTGAATCGTTGATTTAGAAGAAATAAATGTATTGGAAATGACATGTTACAACAGTAAAAGCGGTAGATTTACCGATATTTTCATATAGAATTTTTCTAGTCCTTTGTTAAAAGTTCATTAGTTTTCGAATTGGAATTGTGATCGGATGTCGTATAGAATTTGCCTTGAATTTGATTTGTTAAATTTGTTTGAATTCGAATAGATGTGTAATAAAGTACTTCGAATTGAATTTGTGGAATTGTTTGAATTCGAATAGATATTCAGTAAAGTGCTTCGAATTGAATTTGGAAACGAGTGAATTTGAATCGATAATAAAATTAGTAATTGAAACATGCATAAATTGTTTAAAAAGTGGCAATAAAACCAGAAGTTGCACTACGAGGAGCTGCTCATCATGTCAAAAGAGACATAATTCGTTGCTTCATTTTGATAATAATATTAATTCGTTGCTTCATGAAGCCCGAAAGGCAGAAAAAGGACGGAATAAGACGGCATCAATAAAATTCAGCAGTGATGCAGCAGTTC
>OX376372.1:103694153-103730421 GCA_947369275.1 Nemotelus nigrinus
ACACGGTGTTTAGTTCTATTATACTGATCAACTAGTTTCGATACTAGGCTGATCCAGTGGTAATTACCATTCATGCTGAATTCTTTCCACATTATCCCTTTTTAAAGTTCGATTGAAGCGTTCAACAATCGATGCTTTCAAAGCACTAAATGTTGAATAGTGGTTGATTTCATACTTTTTCATAAGATGGTGAATTGTTTTATTGAAAAACTCCTTCCCGTCATCAGTTTGCAGATTTCTGGGGACACGTCTTCGTTCGAGAATTGTTTCCATTGCCTTCCCCACTTCATAAGCGCTTTTATTTTTGACTGGTTATGCCCAAGCGTACTTGGAAAAAGCGTCAATTCTTGTGAGAAGAAATTTGTAGCCTCGACTCAGTGATGAGTATGCACTCATATCAACCAAATCAGCCTGCCATAAATCATCGATACCTCTGGTGGTGACACGACACCGTTTAAAATTTTTACGAGCAGGTCTGTGTAACTCGTTAACAATTTGTCTTCTACTCATAGTGATGGGTTGTCTAAATATAAGCCGTTTACGTGTTTTTATTTTGAAAATTAATGACAAAATGGTGCAATTTATTCATCCATTTACAATGATGGTTGCCGGACCATCTGGGTGCTAAAAACGAGTTTTATAGAGACACTTCTTAGAAACGACACTATGATACAACCGCGGGTGAAGAAGGCTATTTGGTTTAATGCTGAAACTCAAGCCGTTCCAGCAAAAGTAGGTTTTAAGAATATCGAATATTTAAGCACGATTCCCGAGGAGCTTGTGAATAATGCGAATGAGCCAACACAGATTGTTTTGGACGATATGATGTTAAATGCGTTTTCAAGACAAGGTTTTTACCAAAGGATCATATCATAGAAATTTTTCGCTTATATTAGTAACAAAAAATGTATTTCATCAGGGAAAATTTTACCGTCACATATCATTGAATTGTAAATATCTGGTATGCTTCAAGAATCCGCATGATAAAAGTCAATTTCATCATCTTCATCAAATTTACCCTGAAAATAGCAAGGAGCTTGTAAAAATGTATAAAGAAATCACTCAGGCGCCACAGAGCTATTAATTAATAGGCCTGGCTCCGAACACAAATGATATATAACGTTTCCGTACTAATTTATATAACAAAAACTTTGCAACGTGTTATTGCTCAAAGGATAGCTTAAAAGAGAGAACTGTGTCACAAATGAAGCGATTAAAGGACAACAAGCATATGTTATACATGCTTAGACATGCTCGACCGGGTTTGAGAAACGCGATGCTTAAGAATGCCGACACAGAGGTTATTAAAACACTTTGCGAAATCACATTGAATACGCTGAATGGAAACCACAGACCTCGTGGAAAGTTATATAACCATCTCTGTAAATATGAAAAGTGTATGCGCAAGCTATATGATGCTAAACGATCAGTTCCGCGATAACGTAAAGTATTAATTCAACAAGGCGGATTTTTACCCATACTGTTGGGAAGTTAGCTTTCAGGGGTGATTGGTCCACTAATTGAGAAATATGTATAGGAGCAGTAATCTGAATAAAATGCTACTTCTGTCTCCTGAAGTATATGCAAATTTGAAAGACACTATTAAAAGTTCTAATAACCAGAGCTTGTTCGATATGGCAATGAATAACATATTGAAAATTGAAAAATTCAGCAATAAAGACAAATGGTATCATTATCGAAACGAACTTATAACATTTTTAAACACACGTCATAGAAGTAAAGGGTTTCTAGAAAGAAAAACTCAATCGCCTTCATTGAGCGAGCATGCACGCAAGCAACAGAAAAGCTTGCGCGTCAACACGACACAAACTAAATATGTTTTTAGAGATGAGAAGCCTACGCAAACTACACCTGTACGAGTGGAAAAATTGTTTGAATCATTAGGTGAAATCACACCTCCAAAGAGTGTATTATCGGCTGCAGCTAAGCGTCGTCGATCGGCAAGCGGAATAGCAAAAAGTCTGAAGCAACCATCGAAATTTAGAAAAACTTCAAGTGACAAAGATTCTAGGATAATAACTGGTGATGACGGAATAATACAATACACAGTACCTGCTGATATGAGCCCTGATGAAGTACAAGACGTTTTAGGTGAGATAGGCAATCTTGATGATGAGGGTTTTAATGTTTTTAAAATGGAAAAAGAAGGCGAAGAAGATTCTGATAGAATCGCGAACGTGGATATGCAGAAACTGCCTAGTCACTCTATATTAAGATCCTCTCGGTTGAATCCTAATCAATACACGTCTGATCATCCCGTCAGAAAACATCCTGCTCGACAGAGTGAGAGACTAAAAGAAAAAAAACTCTAGCGCACCTGAAACGCTAGAAAACTAATTTTCGAACAAATTGTCTTTGAGTGACAAAAAAGTGTGGAAAGACATAATACACTGTTTTTTAGAATCATATCAACCATTCCTTATCCAAAGCAACAAAACTCAACTATAACACATATAATTCAGTGCTGGCAACACTTTCCGAACGAAGCAGCAATAAGTTTGCCATAACAAGCTCCTACTCAAATCAACGTATCCTTTGAATTTCGTTCTCTTCGCAGGATTTCATCGAAGGTTTCAGCGGTTAATCGTTGTTTGAGGCTGCCATCCGAAAAATGTTCAAAACTCGAAAAATTTAAAAAGAATTCCTTATTTTTATTGCAAATGCTTTGCATATGAGAACGTTGTTTGAAGCATCTGTTGGTGCAATATTTACGGAAATGGCTAATGCTGGTTAGCCTGTATCAACAGCAAAGCATAATACATACCAATTCTGCTTCACGTTAAGTTAAACCCAACCAGTAAATTTCGTTTCGATTGAATCACTGCGCTGGAAGTTATACGGGTGAAAAGAATTTTAGGGTAACTATCCTCAAAACTTATCAAATTCTTAAAGCGTTAATATTTGTTGTTAATTTTCATTGCAGGATCATTTCCATTTGGAAATCTAATGACATAATCGCTCAGTAAAGAAATTAAACAAAATTACAAAAATGGTCATAGCTGGCAGCCCTTTCATGATTTTGGTACGAAATTTCTATGACATTTGGTTCAAAATAAAGTCCATTTACTGCGTGAACTTCGTTCTGATTTTTACACAGGACCGGAAGTAATAGGGACAAAAGCTTTATTTCGCTGAGCAAATTTGCAAGATTTAGGAGAGAAAAATCACCATAGCTGGCAACTCTTTTCTAATTTTTCAGCCAACATTTCATCAAATGTTACATAAAGTAAGATCCAAGTATTGGATGAATCTTGTCAAAATCTGATGGCTGAATCGGAAGTTATAGGCCAAAAACCGGTTTTTTTTCTAGGTGATTTTTCAAGATGGTACCAATGGCGCAGGGTTGCCCGCATTTCAAAATGACTTCTATCAGATCTGGTCCTAGCTAATACCAACATGTAGCTAATACCAACAGAACTTTCGAGTACTGAAAATAGAGGTAATTTGGTGATGGGTTGCCGTTCTTGTGCAAATCGGAATTTTGAAAATTTTGATTTGACATGATGGACAAAGGTTAAAATTTATCAGTGATCTGATTTTTTTGTCAAAAATCAAAAAATTTTCAGGAAGGTCAATGATTTGAAGGTTTTTTATTCAGGAGCCTGCCGTAGCTACAGGATTACCCACACTATCTTAAAAATCTAATGTGCTAAATTTTAGTCAACATTAATACGCTCTGCAAATTTCACGATGATCCATTGTTTTTCTTAGAAGTAATAAAATTTTAGGCACCCTGCACCCACACATGGCTCACAATTTCCAATTTTTTATCATAAACGAGCTTAGAACATAATTCGTTTTCATTCCCAATACTTTTCTTTAACAAAACTTTACACTGCTTGGAAGTCCCTTGGAGTCCCTCAAAATTCACTAAAGTGCTCGCCGCCGCCAAAAGGTTTAAAATATCTGAATTTGATCATAAACCTACCTACTGTATACATCTACGTTCTCCGAAAATTTCAGCTTAATCGAACCGGCCACTCCAGAGATTATCTCCCTTAATCATTTTGCTGATATATATATATATATATATATATATATATATATATATATATATATATATATATATATATATATATATATATATATATATATATATATATATATATATATATATATATATAGAAATATGAATTTTCGGCGAAACGAGTTTAATACTATTGTTCTTCGAACATTAGTAAAAATGCGCATTTCAAGTGTACCAGACCTGGCTTGAGAAAAAATTTGAAATGCCTGTAACAGTAACAGATGATGAATTCTACGTATGCCTTTTAAGCAATAGTTCTCTGAGCAATTACCCTGAAAACACACTATCATCTTTCGAAAATAAACTGCCAACATCCTGCAAGCTTGAAAGTGGTTGGCGTGTTGGAATAACGGAAATAATGTTACCAAAGCAGCAGCAGTGTTTGTTAACATTCCATAGGCAGTACCGAAGAAAAAAAAAACTAGTATGATGAAAAGAAGTCGACGATCAACTGCAGCAGAGTCCAGGAAACCTGAAGTAACAGAAATAGTTGTAAAAATCATGTCTTTGAAAAAAAATCTTGTTCTCTTTAGATGGATTGATGCTACTTTACGGAGACATTGCTATGAAAAAAAGGATATCAGTTTTTCAACATTCCTATCGTCATTTTTTTTGCTTACTAAATTCAATCATTTTTCTTCTATAACTACTATTTGACATTAATTAAGGCACTAATTTTCAAACATATCGAAAAAGATCGAAATGAAGGAAGTATTCCCGACATCAGTGATTCTAAGACGATTGGAGATTTCTGCTTGCATGTTTACCAAGGCGAGAAAATCGCCGAAAAAGTTTATTTAAAATCAAACAAAAAGTTTAACTCGCTTCAGGACTTTATTGATTATATAATTGGACCGATTCCGAGTTCGAAAAGAAATCATGTAGATCTATTAAGAATGATTGACGAATACTTATATCTTGCACATAGATTAAGACGAGAGCGGGAAAGAAAAGCGGGGATCAAGCCTACCTCCCATACGTTTCATCTAAAAGACTATGGTGTGAAAATAAATGTGGAACTGCCAGTACCTTCACCGATTAACATTACGGATTTTGTGTCACTCTTACTGAGAAGAATAGAGTTTTCAGGCGAAGATTTAAAAAAGAGAGCTGCAATTTCCGGTAGAACAGTGTACCAGGTAGGAAAATAATGATTTTACCGAATTGGTCAATCAATTCGTCAATCCATAAGTGCCGCGGCTCAAGAATCCGGTACTGATATATTACCTGATGAATGGGCAAAAACTGAATCAGATACAATACTAAACATTCCATACAAAACGAGTGATGGAACAACGGGTACAACACCAGTGCCGATTGAATTGAAAGCCAATTGAAGAAATATTGCTGGCTTATTCATTGATGCATTTTTAAAAACACCTGTTGATAAACGCGATCCAGATCTGATTGATGTCTCGATAAAAGAATCTTTCCATAAGTTAATTTTTCTTGATAGTCTAAGTCGCTTGGAAAAAAAAGTGCATGAGCTTGATAAAAGAACACGTCGTGCTACGGCATCCAAGATCGTTAGTGATTGTGAAAGCCCCAATTTAATTCACGTTTACACAGACATTATCAAGCCTAGAATATTAGCTGATAGATTGGTGCGAAATCTTCGTACAATTCCTCTGCGAGATTGCGACAGTATTTTCAGATTCAAACATGTAGAGAACTGTGCTGTGGAAAAAACTTTTTTCGAAAGAACTTCTATTAAAGTCACAGATCAATATGGTGAACCAGTAGACTTTGAACCAAGTTTTACTCCCACATATATAATGCTTCACTTCAAACGTCGGTAAGAAAAAGTATAAATATTAACATACGCTGAAGAAAGCGGTATAGTGTTGATAATCAAAACCAATGTTAACGACATGAACTCGAACTCTACACGCTATTTTTTGGTCTAGAGTGGTGGAAATTTATCAGATATTGGGGACCTCTGTCGAACACCAATTCTCTATCAGCGCAGTAGAGGTATAGGAAGTTTTTTCAGTGGCCTATTACGTTATCTAAAACCTTTGGCTGCGTCAGGTGTAAAAGCTTTAAAACAACAAGCGGTCAAGACCGGTAAGGCTATTATACAGAAAGTTGGGAATAAACCTCTTAAAAAACTCTTAAGAGAACACGGACAAACTGCAGCACAGAAGTTAGCTCAGAAAGGTATAAACAAACTTTTTGATAAGATGGATGGTGCTGGTAATCAAATGGCTATAAAAAGAGCTATCCCGTTCACAATAATTCAATTCAAGTCTTCCCCTAAGAGACCTAAGGCTAGTAAATTGAAAAAAAACTGTAAAAAGAGTGTCACGTAATAAAATTGAAAGGGTGAAAAGTAAACGAAAAGTTATCAAGAAGCGTGTCTTGGACATATTTGATAAGTAATTAACATGACCTCCTACAAAGAATGCATGAATTCCGTATTGGACATTTTCTCCACATCACCGATTCAAAGCAACATTTTAAAAACCAAAGAAGTTGCATACAAGCCGATCTCTCTCGGCCATGTTGATACGTATCGTGATTTATCCAGCATATATCTTCGTCTCAAAGTGCAGATGTTTCAAATAAAGGATGGTAAAGAGGTGTTATTTTTAGGGACTGAAGTAATTGAAAATCTATTGAACTGACATACATTGAAAATCTATTGAATTACGGGAAAGATCCAGCAACAATTCATCTCGAATCGGTTGGCGGGTATCTTGACCAGAATGGGCCTTTTTACACTTGCATTCTTCATGCACTCCTGAAACTGGTTTTACACAATCAACATTTCCACACTTGGTGTGCATCAGCAACGGAAGCGTTCATATACCGATTATGCATATGAATGTGTGCGTGTTGTTGTTTTCTCATTTCGACTTGAGTGTTTCATGAAAAATTCCTGACCCGTGAACTATGTTTATAGTTGTGTTAGTGATTTGCATCAGTTTCAATCAGTTTCAAACGTTAGGAAAAATTCTCTCCAAGTGCATCACTTTTTGTAGAGATTTCCCCTCGATTCTTCTGCCTCTTGCCCAGAAAACCGGTTATATGACTGTATCAAGAATACAAGTCTAAAAAGGCCCAATGAAATGAAAATGATTGAAGGCGATGGCCCAAAGTCTGAGAATAAAGGTTATCTTAGTAGATCAGTGCTACTAGAGAAAAGTAATGTCGTCGAGTTAATGGGAAAGATCCATAGCGATATATTTAACCAAGAAAAACAATTGATTAAAGGTGTGAATTTGCGCGTCATATTATCATAAGAGAAACCTGAATTCTACCTGTACTCGAAAGATGATAAATTCTCGCCTCGAATTAAAATACTGGAAGCAACAATGAACATAAATCATGTAAGCGTCAGTCCCAATATTTTCCTGGCACAAGAAACAGTACTGCAACGTTCAAATGCAGTACACCCCTACAAACGCGTCGAAGTGAAAACATACACGTTGCCTGCAAAGACATTCACACTATCGCTGGACAATATAGTGGTAAGTCAATTACCGAACTTGCTCATTTTCGGGATGGTAGACAGCGACGCCTATACCGGAAAACGTACTAAAAATCCATATAACTTCAAACAAAATAACATCACGAGATTTAATTTGTCAGTTAATGGCGTACAAGTACCAAATCAACCTATAGAATTTGATTATGCAAAGGAAAAACCACTGAGCACTCGAGGGTATTTGAGTCTTTTCAAGGGTACTGGCATCAATTATTTCGATAAAGGCTATCAGATATCCAAACAATTCTTCGACAATGGTTACTTTTTGCTAGCATTTGACTTGACAGTAGATAATTCATACGAATAAACTTGTGGATGTTTATTGAATCAAGGTGCTGTGAGAATCGAGAGAAGATTCAAAGAGGCATTCAAGAATAGTGTAACCTGCATTGTCTACGCAGAGTACGATACGAATATTGAAATCGATAAAAATTGAAACGTTTACTCGAGTCTATAAAAAAGTTTATAAAGAGGTTCAACACTATTGTATTTATTATTTATCTGAGCGTTGGTTGGAGATGACTACAGGATTTTTCAGAAGGACACTTTACCTTCTTTAAAAAAACTTGCGTTTGCAGGCTTTATTTCACCAGATAAAGTGTATACAAAGTAGATCGTTTACAAATATCATACATCAGCAGCTTGCATTACAGATCATACTGGTGTGTCTGGAAACCTTGAACTTAAGCGTCTGGACGAGGATCTTATAAAAACACTCGCAAAGTTTTCAACAATTTTCGTACATGGAGAGCCAACAAAAGAATTCCTCCAGAGCTACGTTACGTCTCGTAATAAGATCATTAACCTTGAAGTAATCACCTCTTAAAACCAGGAATGAACACGATCGAACTTGGTAGTTCTGTAAAGCGAAATCATGTTACTAAAAGATTTTTCAAAGGCGTTTTTCCGTGCGATCACTTACCCCGTCAAATAAAAAATCCTGCTTGTATTATTGTGGATACAGATCTAGCTCATAAAAGTGGAACGTTTTGGTTTTGGTACTTTAAAAGATTTCTTCGGATCAATGGTAAAGTTTTCGTAAATAATAAGCAGAGGCTACAGAGTGCGTTTTCAACCACATACGGACAGTATTGTGGTGTTTTTCTTTATTTTCTTTGCAGTAGCAGGAGCTTCAAAACATTTCTGAAGCGGTTCTCCTCTACAGATTATAATTTCAATGATAGTCAAATAGTTGCTTTATTCCGGAAAAGTTATTTGAAGACCTCTCTGCAAAATGGTGGGGAGTGTTTCAATCAGACCTGCAGACAGGAGATCGGAGATATAAAAGCAGCGTGATCAATCCATCAAAACCATAGTTGTGTCTTTAACAATTTAAAAGGATGTCATCAGTTGCTGTTAAGTCCACTAATAAGCAAACACAAATCTCTAACCGAGCCGGCCGCGTTGTTCACAAGAAGAAAAAAGTTGTACAATCTCCCCAAGTCGAACCTTTTAGCAACTTTGAGAACATCATTTCAAACTGCAAAGAGAAGAAGTCAGGAACGAAAACGACTTCCAAATCATAAGTTCCGTGCAATGAAGACGCCTTCCTGAATTACACTTACTATCTAGATTGATGCCATAGCCGTAGGGTTACACTCGGATTTGACCCGCAGACATTTCAGGCAAAGGCAATCTTCCACTACCATGGACGTTTCCCACTGGCAATTGACTACAGTCAATGGATTTCACCTCAACGATTTGAAGGCTTCAGCAGGCAAGGAATATCCGGAAAATCAAAAGGGTCTTTTAAAACGGTATCAGATTCTTGTAGGCGGTGACAACATAACACTGAAACATCTGGAGCTATTCAAGCTGTTCGACATGATGGAATTTTTTAACATTGTAATGCACCACAACAACCTGGCCTCGAAATACGTGAAGGAATATCACGAACAGTACTGCAATAGATGCAGAGAGAAGGATCTACTGAAGCTGAAAAACGAGGATTTTTTTATACCATCTCGTACTTCTTATATTCAAATTAATTATTCCAGGCTTTTTTATGAATTTTCAATATTGTGTAGCTGTAACCTTCTTTTTGATGTAATGAAATAAATTGGCGTTATAAGAAAACAACATGTTTTCATTTCATTAATATTTAGTATTCATTAGAGAATACATATAAAGATTTGTACAGTTTTGTACTGCACACCTGGTGATTGCATGCGTATCGTGAATATTGCAGAACATTTTGAAGTTTCTAAGTTCACTCAACTTATTTGTTTGCATCTGTATAATGTTGGCTCCCAGTATATATTTCCTTATAAACCTCTCCATAACAACACCTTTCAGGTATATGGTACAGTCATTGAACCTTTCTAGAATCTCCGGTAGCAGGCTGTTACTAACAACACCATCACTCCAACGTAATCCGTTTATTTTCTCCACAACAAATTCGTTTTGTTTTCGTACTCGTACAGATAATTCCTGGTACGGACAAGGAGGTGCAAAGTGGTAAAATACTGGTTGTATTGAGTCAAATGAAACCATGGCAAGTTCTTTCACAAAATATTGTCCATTGTTGCCACAAACGACCTGGATGTCGAAAACAAACTCAGACATGCTTTCAGTAAGATGATTAGTGATTGAATAAGAAACATTTTTCGTTTTAAAATAAACATTTTCTTTTGTAACTACTCTTTTGTCAAAGATAAATTGTAAATGTTTCCTCTCGGGGGCAGAAATAACAACTCCCGGTCGTTTTCGTTTAATTTTTCGCTCATTCAAAACCCAAATTGGTTCTTCCTCATCTGGACCGATTACTAGGGATTTCAGTAAAGTTTAGGTCTGGCAAATGCTGTTGTATATGAAGCAATGGGTATATTTACATGGGGAAGCGTATTTAATTCTTTTTCAAGATATATCCATGTCACCCACATTGTATCTTCTTTGATAGTGTAAAGCGAGAAGATCTCTATCCCAGGGGGATGAATAAAATCAGAAAATTCTTTATAACTGGTAAGAACTTTGGTGCGCGTTTTGTCTTCTCTTTGCGCGAACTTGCCCCAAAACGAATTAAAAATTTTGTTTGCCGTATTACGCCTACCAGGATTTTTCTCAATCAATTATTTCTCTAAACAGATGTCTTTTCTTTCGTTAAAAGATTTTATAAAGGCATCTTTCCCTTTCTCACCTGTACAATTAGCACGACATCCACTGGACTCCTGCTTTATTTTCAAGAATGTATTTACATATTTGGAAAACAATCCTCCACTCTTGGTTGCAGGATCATACATACATTTATACCATTTTTCAACAGCTAACGACACTTCGGGTATTACCCATGTACCGGTGATCTGACGCTCCTCATCTGTATGAATATATTCGGATATTCGAGTTAACTCGGCACATTTTCGACCGAGTGTAAAATACAGTTTTGAATTAGTTCTGAATGGTAGTACAGGTAGGTATAAACTAGTTGGCAGAATGAAAGAACAAGTGATGAATCCGTGCATCAAGAGTGTATCTGAAGATCGGGGAACATTGTTCCAACGGTAGACTTTTGGGTGTCCTATAGGATATGGAAAGTACTTGTTAATATATGGGTACAAACTAGTAAAATCAAGATATCGTATAACTTGGTTCTTTTCCACTTCACGGTACAGGTTGAAAACCTCGGTACGTCCTCCGAAAACCGCATTTCGAGGACCAAGCGGTAGTATTATATTCGATACAACCTTAATTGACTCTTGATCCACTACAGGGTTTTCCTTCAGGAACTTACGGAACTTGCACTCCCAAGTGTATTCTGAATTGTATCCACTTCGTGTGATCATTTCAATTCTTCTTAGAGTAGTCTCATATATCCGAGATGACGTCTGAACTAGGTTATTACTAGACATCTCTTTTATTTTGAAACAATCTGAACATCCATGATGGAAACACCCGTAAAATTCATAGACCGTATCTGTTTCCGAACCAAACCCGTTTACTAACAAGCCACTTCTTCTTAGGCTCACCTCACCGCCGTTGTTAGCAGATGCTATTCGACCAGTCATTTGAGATCCCTGCCAGGCAATCCACTCTGCGCCAATAAGTGACTGATTTTTGCCTTTGTAGTAGCCTTTAGGAGGCATTACGCCCAAAGTGTTTTCTTGCAAGACATTTTTCTTAGAGGTGAGCATGCAGGCGGACACTATGGTTATAGACTCTGTAAAAGGATTGACCTGAGTAATACTTAAAAAATCACACATAAATTGGGTACAACCCAAGCGTTATATGTCCACATCATTTCTGCAATACGTTTACATTGCTTCTATGTTTTTAAACACACCATCATATACAACGTCAAACCATTTCCAAAATTCTTTCCTCTATTTAATCTTCATTGCATTATGTCCGTACATTTCTGGTGGAGGATATTTTCCAACATAATCGATATTCTCTATCGTATTGAAGAGGTATGGGTAATATCCCTTTGCATACTCCTTTAACCCAAATACGGATGGAAATTTCGAGAGTGGGAATGCTAAGAAATTTAAAGAGTCTGTGAACGTCACTTGTCTACATTTTAATTTCATTATCTTTGAACCATTCATAATAGGTTCTACATTCAGCTTCCTCGTAAAAAACTCGGAGATGAAAAACTGTCCATCATACCGTTGAAAATTATATGCTGTACAGTACACGTTCGTGGCAAAAGATCTCTGCATTAAACAATAATCCACAAAGATTTTCATAACATCAATTTCGGTATAATATTCGAAGATATGCTCTTTTAGACCACAAACACTGCATTCACGCTTCATATCAGGGTCAGTATAGCAGTTTTTGCAAACTTGGTGGGCAATAATTAAACTCACAACGTGTCTGTAAGATTCACTTTTATCGAAGGTTGTATGCTGAGTACTCTCACAATCGAAGAAAATTAGTAAGAAATTATCGCTTTTCCTTCCCCTGTATGTTTCGATGTAACAGCAATTATCAGCAGGAACAACTTTTGAACAAATCTGGCAGTGGTATTCATCACATTCATGTGTATTTTTATCCCTTCTTATGAAATTCAGGAATTTTGTGCATAACGTACATACTTTGAATGCATCGCATATACTTCTGTCCCCAATCTTATTCGTAAGGTGACTAGTACGGCAACCTTCACCTCTAAAAGAGCGATTACAGTTTTCACAGTAAGCCATCTCGGCAACATATTTACAGGGTGGGTAAGAGTTGCAATAAGAACATTTCATTTCTTATTTATGAGGAATATAATTGTACGTCTTATCACAATAAATACAATCATAGTATTTAGTGAAAAAGGCTTTCAATGATTTAATCCCATTTAAATTTTTAAGATGATTGGAGTAGTACAAGTAAATTTTCTTCGGAAAATCATTTCTGACAGAAACCTTGAAAATAATCGAATCTAAATTTTTCAAATCATTGAACACAACTATCTGGAAATCGCTCAGAAATTCTTGACATTTATAAAGATCTGCTAGATTGCAGCCTTCCTCTTTAACGATAACTTCGGCATTTTCACATAACCACTTGGTCCTGCATTCTAAGTTTTTCAGGACTGAAGAAGGGTACCGAGTCTAGAACGAATGTGAATACATCTCGACTGCATAGTAAATAGTGCGAGGAAGACATCTAACGTCACCCTCCAACCCTACATCTACAACACATGTTCGCCTTTTTCGAATCTCGCATTCGTCTGTAGTTTTATTATTAATTTTTCCCCCCCAGAAAGAATATTAACGACTTCGGCGTTCAGCTGCATTTTTTCATCCGAAAGAAACGCAGTATTGGATTTATTTACGTTTGAAATCAAATCAGGTATATACCTTCCATTCACTGCTTCAATCGATCTCAAGCTAGACCAGATAGGTTTTATGTCAGGTGAAATTGGGAGTGAAATGGTGAAGCTGATTTTAGCTTCCCTTCCAGATTTCGACACTATATCTTTAATAACATCATCAAAAATTTTCTCTTTTCCCAGGAGAGGATTTTCATTTTCAGCACCGAGACCTTTGATTCGGAATACAATTTCGTTCCCCTCAACGTTAAAATTCTTAAATAATTTTCTATCCCTAGCTAACACTTTATCCCCATTTTTCACTCCAGCACCACACTGAACCACTTCGTGTGTTGAACGAGCTTGATTCACACTTGTGCTTACCATGTTGGCGTTCCGAGCTTCTTTATCAGTTAATGATACTTTACAAGCTTGGATACTACTCGTATTCTCAATATTGAAGAAACCAATACATTCCCATTCCCTCCATACCTCAAACGAATCGCACTGACTGTAACGTTTAAAAAAATTCTCTAAAAGAAAATTTTTCTCCTCTTGGGAGAACACATCTTTTCTCTCTCATATAATATTTAACAGGCTCTTAAGGTTAGTACGAAATAACATAAAATCTAAACTTAAAGCACTATCTAAAGTGCAAACGATTTGTTTTACATCCATTTACTTTACCTACTAAAAATATTCTATATTACTAAAAATATCTACACAAAGATACTAAAATATATATATACCAAGATAGTATAGCAGCTCTTGAGTTTCTATAGCTTCCAACACCTGATTCTTTACTAATGTTCGAAGAACATTAGTATTAAAATCGCTCTGCCGAAAATCGTCATATATATATATATATATATATATATATATATATATATATATATATATATATATATATATATATATATATATATATATATATATATATATATATATATATATATATATATATATATATATATATATACATGTTTAGTTTCTCATACATAGCTTTAAACAAATAAAATAAGTCCATACTGCATAAATGTAAAGTTCAATGTTTTTTCGCTACCTAGAATACAAAGTTCAATTGTGCATGCATACATTAAATCAGCATAACTTGATCAGTCAATCTATTTTGTGAACTTTTATGAACTTATACAATTATTTAGCTGACATACATTGATCAGCATAAATAGATCAATCACCTTCGCATTTTGTGAAAAAGTATGATTTGCTGACATGTGGCTGATTTTTTTGTATGGAGAAATGAATATGTAGTTAGTAAGCAATTATGTGTAATAAATATCGAAGTATGAATTAAATAAAATTATTATCATTCGGAACGCAGTCGAGTACTTTATCTTTTCTCTCTCGTTTTTCTGGTGTGTGGTTTAAGTGCCGCTTACGCCAAATTCATTTGTAGGTTCACGGTTGATGTACCGTAGAACTAATTAAAAGACTAGGTACAAGAACCTTAGTCTCGCTTATTAACATAGTTTTTGGTGACCCCGACGTGATCGACTTGCTCCGAATCGATAACGTTTAAAGCGTAGCCAGAGCTTACACTGGCTAGTACAATTTTTCGCATTAATAGTTGAATTTCAAAGCGTAGCCAGGGCTTACACTGGCTAGTACAATTTTTCACATTAATAGTTGGATTTTAAAGCGTAGCCAGGGCTTACACTAGATAGTTCCATCGAGTCATCATGTCGAATCTGGAGGAATTGACGCAGTTGCAAGAAGAGACAGGAATCGCAATTCGGCGTCTCATTGCGAATTTTAAGAAAGATTCGGTGAGTCGAAAAACTCGAGAGTACTTGAAAAAGAAAATCGAGCGTCTAGATGAATTGTGGAAAGACTTTGATGAAATCGACAATAAGATACGTGAAAATTTTGGTGCAAATTTTTCGCATGATTATTTTGTAACCGATTACTACGGTGGCATTAAAGCAATATACGACGAAACTTTACATACATTGGAAGGAATGCTAGCCGATTCTGAAAATAGGAAAGAAACAGAGATGCAGGTTATTGACAATGAACCAAAATCAGAGCCGCCACAGCCATTCATTCTTAAGCAAATGCACGCGCTGATGGTTCATCTGTATAAGACGATAGATTCCGTGATGGAACAAGCAAACACGCAAGGGCCTAGCTTCTGTAAGCTCAAAGGTAATCTAATAGAACAACAGTGGGTTGCTATTCAGAAACTGCACCATCAGATCTTGAGCTCAGAAGAATGTCTGCCGGTCTACGAACTGGAAAAATACTTCGACTTAGAAACAAAAACTAACGAAGTATTAATCAAACTTGTGGAGCAACCCCACCAACCTGAGGGTGAATTGTTTGTACGACCAATAGCTACAAACCAAACAATCAAGCTTCCGGAAATTCAATTGCCTAAATTTGAGGGTAGTTACTCTAAATGGCCACAATTTAGGGATTTGTTCCGTGAATTAGTCCACAATCAACCACTTAGTGGATGCCAGAAACTCTGGTATTTAAAAGGAAGTCTTAGTGGTGATGCATCGAAACTGGTACATCATCTCGCTGCATCCGACAGCAACTATGAAACGGCTTGGCAAATCATTACTGATCGGTTCGAAAACAAACGGTTAGCAGTAACCACCATATTAAATCAATTACTAACTCAACCACAGATAACCATTGAACGTGCTACAGCCATAAAGGATCTTCACGACAACACGCAGTCAAGCCTACTGGCCCTCGAAGGTATAGGCGTTAACACTGCCAACTGGGATCCTATTTTAGTTCACGTCATTGTACAAAAGCTTGATCATAACTCAAGAACTTTGTGGGAGCAAGGCCTCGCAGAGCCTAGATCGCTCCAATGCATAACTACATTACTAAATTTTTTAGAAAAACGTTTTCAAGCTCTAGAAGCCATAAGCCATCAACACAAGCCTCCATCTACTAAACCAAGAAATTATGCAGCATTGGCGTCCAAATCATCTTGTCAATTATGCAAAGAAGACCATTGCATATATTCTTGCCGTGAGTTCCTCGACATGACAACAAAGAACCGTATTGATCGTATACGGCAATTGAAACTATGTCTAAATTGTCTGAAAAGCGGGCATTTAGCTATGTCATGCTCCTCAAGAGGATGCAAGATCTGTGGACGAAAGCATAATAGTTTACTCCATATGAGCGCTGATAAAATACAGTCTGCCAGGAGGTCTTCGGAGGAGGTTAATGATGTTACAAAGTCAGCGAATGGGAGTGCGAGCAAGGTCAAAACAAGCTTAACAGCCAGCTCAATTTCAAAACCAAGCTATATATTGCTCAGTACGGTTGTTGTTAACTTGGAAAATGGCCCAAACAAAGTCAGGTGTCGCGCACTACTGGACTCAGGCTCACAGCTTAATTTCATAACCACGAAGATGGTTAAGCGTTTAGGTCTGGAAGGAACCTGCCACAATGTCGATATTGAAGGCATTGGTCTCCAGAAGCAAGTATCCAGGAAACGAGTAAATATTTCAATAGAATCGTGCATCAACAAATTCAAGGTCCGACTGGAAGCATTCGTGCTACCTCAAATAGTCTCGCATCAACCGTCACGATGTATCGACACCTCGAACTGGAACATACCAGCCTCCTGTGTTCTTGCTGACCCATATTTTAATGAGCCAAGTGCAATCGACATGTTAATTGGCGCTGAAATTTACTACGACATACTCGTAGCAGGTCAGTTAAAGTTAGGAGACGCTTTCCCAACGCTAAAAAATACAGTATTTGGATGGACCTTAGCCGGCAAGGTGGGAAATACAGGAGCATTACCGAACGTTTGTGCAGTGTCATCAGCTGATGAATGGTTCCGAAAGGAAATTGAGTCATCTTGGATATTAGAAGCCAACGATAGTCCAAGGAGCACTCTGACTCTAGCTGAGCAAAGGTGTGAAGAGCACTTTTTACAAACTACTAGCAGGAGCCCTGACGGTCGTTTTATTGTCAGGTTACCATTCATTCAGAATACTGAGAAACTCGGGGACTCACGTGAGTTGGCCTACAAACGATTCTTAGCTGTCGAACGCAGACTTATGAGAAATCCGGAATTAAGGGAAGAATATGTGAAATTTATGGAAGAATACCAGCGTTTAGGACATATGGAAGAAATTGACACCCATTCACTTGAAGGACCTCACTATTTTCTCCCGCATCATGCTGTGATTAAAGCTCAAAGTTCGACGACAAAAGTCCGCGTTGTTTTTGATGCATCAGCAAAGACAACCACAAACATTGCCTTGAATGATATAATTGCTAAGGGACCGACAGTTCAAGATGACATATTTAAGATTTTACTACGATTTAGACTGCACCGATATGTGTTTGTAACAGATATCGAGAAGATGTATCGACAGATACACATGCACACCGACGATCGAAAGTATCAGTTGATCTGGTGGAGAAGTAGTCCTGGAAACAAACTAAAATGTTTCCAGTTAAACACTGTTACTTATGGTACAACATCGGCTCCATATCTTGCGACTAAAACGCTTCAATTTCTGGCAAGTAACAGAAGTGATAGGTACCCATTAGGGTCAGAGGTGCTTAAGCGCGATTTTTATGTAGATGATTGCCTCAGTGGGGACAATTCCCTAGCAACAGCGTTAGAAATGCAGAAGCAAGTAAGGGCACTTCTGGGCTCAGCTGGATTTAATCTTCGAAAATGGTGTGCGAATCATCCTCGGTTGTTGGAGGAGATTCCCGCTCAAGACCAAGAAGTAGAACTTGACTTCCGAAGTCATAAAGAGAATACTATCAGTACTGTGGGATTGACTTGGTCACCAAAAAGCGATCAGTTTAATATCAAAACGACATGGGAATTCAGCAACGAAATAATCACCAAGCGAATAGCCTTTTCTGAAATATCCCGCCTATACGACCCTTTAGGCGTGATGGAGCCAGTAATTGTAACGGCTAAAATATTTATTCAGAAGCTGTGGATTTCTAATTCTGATTGGGACGTTCCACTTCCCGATGACCTTCAAAACGAATGGAAGAGTTTTCGTGCAAAGCTACCTATACTGAACAGCATCAAATTCGATCGACATGTATACGCACATAAAACACGTCTTCGAAAACAGCTACACATCTTTGCAGACGCTTCTTTGAAGGCTTACGGTGCAGCAGCTTACATGAGAGGAGTCGACGATTCCAACCTCGTCACGGTGCGGCTTTTATGCGCCAAATCCAGAATAGCACCGTTGAAACAAATAACATTACCACGCTTGGAGCTTTGTGCCGCAAAAACAGCTGCAGAACTCGCAAAGCGGTTGAAGGAAGAATTATTCCTTAAAGACATACCTATTTATTTATGGACAGACTCTGAAATCGTGTTGTCATGGATAAATTCGGAATCATCTTCCTTCCCAGTTTTCGTGGCAAACAGAGTATCTAGCATACAGCAACTATCAGTACCACAGCAATGGCGACACGTTCCATCAAAAGAAAATCCAGCTGACATTTTATCAAGAGGTCTTATGCCACCAGCATTAATCAACAACACATTTTGGTTTTACGGACCAATATTTCTCCATGGGTCTGAAAGCACATGGCCAAAACCCTACGTTGCAAAAAAATCCCTTTCTCATGGTGAAAAGAAAATGGCACAAGCGCCGCATGTCTCAACTACAACAACAGAGGCTACATCAGATCTTCTCACAACTTTAACCGAAAAGAGACATTCGTTTAGAGCATGTCAACGAATTCTGGGTTACATCCTTCGGTTTGCTGATGCATCACGAGGAAAACGACGTTCACTTATATCGTCAGAACAACTATCTCCGAAGGAATTAAAATCAGCCCAAGAGAAACTGATTTGGTTAATTCAACGCCGAGATTTTTCAGACGAACTAAAGCACCTAAAGCGATCTGGCGAATTACCTAACGGTCATCCTCTTTCAAACTTGACACCGTTCATCGATGACAAGGGTCTAATGAGAGTAAATGGAAGATTGGAAGCGTCAAATTTAGATTATGATGCTAAACACCAAATAGTCATGCCATACTCTAATCCATTAACTAAGGCTCTGTTGCTTGACATCCACAAAGAGAATATGCATGTTGGAGCCCAAACATTACTTGCAATCGCCCGTCAGTGGGTATGGCCAATAAGAGGTAAAACACTAACAAGATCTGTTGTTCAACATTGTGTACGATGCAGCAAATTCAAGCCGAAACTATTGTCCCAAAGAATGGGCAACCTCCCAAAGCACAGAGTACAGCCAGCAAGACCGTTTCTAAACAGTGGAGTTGATTTTTGTGGCCCATTGGAAACACATTTCAAGATTCGAGGCAAACGGCCACAAAAATCTTATATTGCAGTGTTCGTTTGCTTTGCAACTAAAGCAACTCACCTTGAACTTGTGTCTGACCTTACAACGCAAGCGTTTCTTGGGGCGCTAAGAAGATTCATTGCACGAAGAGGGCATTGTCAGAACATATACTGTGACAATGGGACTAATTTCGTTGGGGCAAGAAATCAGTTACAAATGATTGGAGACATGCTCAAATCAAAGACCGAAAGAGACAAAATATCTAGCTGCTGCAGCTCAAAGGGGATTGAGTTCCATTTTATACCACCCCGAGGACCGCACTTTGGTGGGCTATGGGAGGCTGCAGTAAAATCAGCTAAGCATCTTTTGCATCGTACACTAGGAAACGCATCGCTTACCTACGAAGAACTAGAAACCGTTGTACTCGAGGCAGAGGCAATCCTCAACTCTCGGCCGCTCACACCCCTATCGACAGATCCAAATGATTTTGCTGCCTTGACTCCTGGCCATTTCTTGATTGGTGAACCATTGACGAGTTTTCCAGATCCTGAGGCTATACATCCACGGAGCGGACTGCTCACCAGATGGCGTCTAGTTTCTCAACTCAAACACACGTTCTGGAAACGATGGTCAACAGAATACCTGAATCAACTGCAACACCGGTACAAATGGAAGCAAACACAAGGAAATGTTCCAATTGACACTATGGTGCTCATCAAAGAGGACAATACACCGCCATCTAAATGGCCTCTTGGACGTATAATAAAGCTCATAAAAGGGAATGATGGTCTAGTACGAGTCGCAGAGGTTCGCACAATACGAGGAACCATCTGCCGTCCTATACACAATCTTGCTCCTCTTCCAATTCTTGATGATGACCCAGCAGAAGATGAGACAAACATATCGACCGCCGTAAAAAATCAGAGAAGATCACCTTCAACATCACCTGCTAATAAGGAAGAGTCTGCACAGCCATCGAAGCGAAGGCGAATGTCTTTCGGTTCTGCGTTGACTGCGATACTTTTCGTTTGTTTAATCGTCCCAGCAAGCAAATGTTCGCCCATAAAAATCACCACGTTCTCAGACCAACCAGGAATCTATTTTGAGAATTTAGGAACGGCGAATATTTTGTCCAACGAATGGAATTTGGTAGTTTTTTATGATATGAAACCATACTGGAAGGAGTTTGCATTTTTAGAAAACTGTACTCAAACGCTGAAGAGGATTTGTAAAGAGTTAAGCCAACCAGAGTTGTGTACCGCCACTATTGAACACCTGGAGATGAATCAACATCAATTGTCGGAGAATAATTCCCTCCTAAAACGAAATAATATGCTCAAACGGTATAGACGGGGTGCGATTAATCTAATAGGTAATATTGCCAATTCGTTATTTGGTGTTCTTGACTCCAAATACGCTGAAAAAATGGTGACAATAATCGACGACATAAACAGCAAAGAACAACATCTTCGAGAGTTGGCTGCAAATCAAACGTCGTTAGTGGATGCCACATTGAATATTATAAAGCAGCAAGAAAAGGTTACTACCTCTCGCTTCAAACAAGTGATGAAAAGCATTGATGAAAATATGCACAACATTGTTGAAGAGCAGCAGAAACTTCACATATTTAACATGATCAGCATCGTCGCCTCATCAAGTGCTACTAACTTAATAAAAATACAGAGTTGCATATTAGATACACTAGCGGACACGCAAAACGGAAAGATCAACCCAATGCTCATAACGCCACACCAACTTCTAAATGAGCTCCTTAAGATAAAGACAATTCTGCCCCCAACATCAAAATTACCCATAGATGAATCTGCTATGCTCAACTATTTCAAAATCATGACTATAACTGGAACAGCCTCACAAGATTACATTTTATTCAAGATCGTCGTCCCACTGGCCAGCCTAGAGAATTTTGAACTGTTTAAGGTGACAGCTGTGCCCGTATTGCTGAATAGTACTTTCTTCGCGATCCAGCCATCATCACCTTTTCTGATAATCAATTTACACCGTGATCAATACTACCCAATAACACAGTTGGAGCTCCAAACCTGCATCATCATCACACCTGGCGAATATGTCTGCAAGCAACATCACCCATTGTACCGACGAGGCTCTACAATTAGTGCTTGTGAACTTGATATTATAAACCAGTGTTCAGCTCCCAAATCATGTCGAATAATAGAGATCGGTGATGGACCTCATTGGATTCAATTAGTTAGGCCCAACCAATGGATTTTCGCTCTTAGAGAACCTACCACGATTAATGTCGTTTGTGCTCTGAATACCACACAATACACATTAAATACAACCGGGGTTTTGCAGATACGAGACCAATGCACCATAAAACAACAACTAGTAACCATACAGAGCCATAATGTCTACCCATCAACTACCCGTTTATCCTTCATGCCTAATTTCAACATTAGCCAACTGATAGGATATAAAAAAATTACTGCTGACACGAACACCACTATGACCAACACTTTACTTCCAGACATAGATGCTCTACAAGAACAAGTCTCAAAGGTCAAAGCTGCCATCGGTCAAACGTTTACACATCACGACGCCCATCAAGTCGCCGTCGGCTATACATCGATGTTACTCGGGGTATCCCTGTTAATTGCTTTCATTATAACCTGCATCCGGCTTCGCAACCAGCTCAAATCGAAATATGCAATACCCACACCAGCACCAAGGCACCAACGCACCATAGCAGACACGGACAGATTCCGATTTGACACTTCCTGCTAAATACCTAGATGCAGCGGGGGGAGGATGTTTAGTTTCTCATACATAGCTTTAAACAAATAAAATAAGTCCATACTGCATAAATGTAAAGTTCAATGTTTTTTCGCTACCTAGAATACAAAGTTCAATTGTGCATGCATACATTAAATCAGCATAACTTGATCAGTCAATCTATTTTGTGAACTTTTATGAACTTATACAATTATTTAGCTGACATACATTGATCAGCATAAATAGATCAATCACCTTCGCATTTTGTGAAAAAGTATGATTTGCTGACATGTGGCTGATTTTTTTGTATGGAGAAATGAATATGTAGTAAGTAAGCAATTATGTGTAATAAACATCGAAGTATGAATTAAATAAAATTATTATCATTCGGAACGCAGTCGAGTACTTTATCTTTTCTCTCTCGTTTTTCTGGTGTGTGGTTTAAGTGCCGCTTACGCCAAATTCATTTGTAGGTTCACGGTTGATGTACCGTAGAACTAATTAAAAGACTAGGTACAAGAACCTTAGTCTCGCTTATTAACAATACATATATATATATATATATATATATATATATATATATATATATATATATATATATATATATATATATATATATATATATATATATATATATATATATATATATATATATATATATCAGCAAAATGGTTAAGGGAGATAATCTCTGGAGTGGCCAATCTGATTGAGCTGAAATTTTCGAAGGTAGGTCCATGACTTGCTAGAATTAAGATATCTTAACCCTTTTGGCGGCGGCGGGCATTTAAGTGAATTTTGAGGTACTCCTATATTTCCTAGCAATGTAAATTTTTGTTAAAAAAAGTACAAGGAATGAAAACTTATTATGTTTTGAGTTTGCTTATGATAAACAAGTGGAAGTTTTGAGCCTTGTGTAGGCGCTGAGTGCCTACAAGTAGGCAAAAAATTTTTTTTCACATTTCGATTTGTCATAACTTCTAAGAAAAACAAATAATCATCGTAAAATTTTCAGAGCGTATTGATGTAGGCTAGAATTTAATACACACCGACTTTCAACAGTGTGCGGGCAACTCTGTAACTACAGAAGGCTCCTGAAAAAAAAATCCTTCGAATCATCGAGTCTCGTGAAAATTTTTTGATTTTTTGAAAATAAATTCAAATTATTGATAAATTTTGACTTTTGTCCACCAAGTCAAATAAAAATTTCAAAAATTCCGCGGCAAACAAGGATGGACACTCGTGATCAAATTACCTCTATTTTCAGCATTCAAAACTTCTGTTCACGAAAACTGACGATCGGATAATGCGATCAATATGAAATTTACCGGACATATTAGTATTAACTAGGACCAGGTCTGATAAAAATGATTTCGAAATACGGGCAACACTGTGGCAGTGGTTCCATTTGGAAAAATCATTGAGAAAAATATAGCTGTAGCTTCCGATTTAGCCACCAGATTTAAACATAATTCACGCAGTAGGTGAACCTTACTCTAAGACAGATTCCATAGAAATTTGGTTGAAAAAATAGTATAGAGTCGCCAGCTATGGCAATTTTTGTCTCCTAAATATTGTAAATTTGCTCAGGAAAATAACGAAATTTTCCTTATAAATTCCGATGCTGTAATGAAATCAAAACGAAATTCATGTGATAAGCATATTTTGTTGCGTTTCTAATTCTGTAGGAATTTAGATGGAAAACCATGAAAACCAGCTATGATGAATTTCGTAATTTATTGACATTTCTTTATCGAGCGATGTTGTCATAAAATTTCCAAATGGAAATGATCCTGCAATGACAATTAGCAAAAAATATTTACGTTTCAAAAATTTAAATAGTTTGGAGGGTGGTAGCCCTAAAATTATATTCACTCCTATAAATTACAGCGCAGCCATTCAATCGAAACGAAATTCACAGGGTGGGTTAAAAACTACGTGAAGCAGCTACGGTGCTAGCACATGATTGCCAGCACCAGACTATTTCGTAAATATTGCACCAACAGATGCTTCCATTTTGTATTCATAAGCCAAGCATTTACAATAAAATAAGCAACCGATATTTAAATTTTCTGAGTTTTAGATATTTTTTTGGATGCTAGCCCCAGACATAGTTTAATCGCTGAAAACAAAATGAGAACGAAATTCAAAGGATATATTGATTATGCATGAGCATATTATGGTAGATTTATTGCTGCTGTGTTGGATAAATGTTGCCAGCACTGAACATTTTCATCATTTGTGCTATAGAAAATGCTGTCAGGAAATGATATTTGTTCTTTTGAGTAAGAAAGGTTTAATATGATACTACAAAGAAGTGTATAACGTCTTCACAAACTTTTAAATTCCTCAAAGATAAGTTCTTCCAAAATTAGTTTTCTAGTGGTTTTGATGCGCTAGACTTTTTACTAATTTTCGGAGAAAAGTAGTATTAAACTCGTTTCGCCGAAAATTCATATTTCTTTTTATATATATATATATATATATATATATATATATATATATATATATATATATATATATATATATATATATATATATATATATATATATATATATATATATATATATATATAATCAAAATGTTTAAGGGAGATAATCTCTGGAGTGGCCAATCTGATTGAGCTGAAACTTTCGGAAAACGTAGATGTACTTAGGAAGTAGGCTAACAATTTGCTACATTTCAGATATCCTAAACTTTTTGGCGGCGGCGAGCGTTTTAGTGAATTTTGAGGTACTCCTATATTTCCAAGTAGCGTGAAGTTTTGTTCAAAAAAAGTATTGGGAATGAAAACTTATTATGTTCTTAGCTTACATATGACAAAAAATTGGAAATTTTATGCCGTGTGTGGGTGCAGCTAGCCTAAAAGTAGGCAAGGATTTTTTTTCAAATTTTGATTTGTCATTTCTCCTGACAAAAACATTCGATCATCGTGAAATTTGCAGAGCGTATTGACGTTGCTTAAAGTTTAATACACGTGGATTTCCAAGGTCGTGCGGGTAACCCTGTAGCTGCGGCAGGCTCTTGAAAGCAAATCCTTCAAATCATTTAACCTCCTGAAAAATTTTTGATTTTTGACAAAAACTTCAAATCATTGATAAATTTTAACGTTTGTGCATCATGTCAAATTAAAATTTTTGAAAATTACGATTTGCACAAGAACGGCTACCCATCACTAAATTACCTCTATTTTCAGCACTCGAAAGTTCTGTTCACGAGAACTGACGACCAAATTATCTCATCATAATGAAATTCACAAAACATGTTGGTATCAACTAGGACCAAGTCTGATAGAAGTGATTTTGAAATGCGGACAACTCTGTGGCAGTGGTGCCATCTTGAAAAATCACTGAGAAAAAAAAACAGCTTTTTGGCATATAACTTCCGAACTAGCCATCAGATTTAAACAAAATTCACACAATATTTGGATCTTACTTAAGGTAACATTTGGTGAAAATTTGGCTTAAAAATTAGAATAGAGTTGCCAGCTATGGTGATTTTTGTCTGCTAAATCTTGCAAATTTGTTCAGCAAAATAAAGCTTTTTCCCCTATAACTTCCGGTGCAGTCATGATATCAAAACGAAGTTTATGCAGTAAATAGATTTTGATGTGAGCCAAATGTCTTAGGAATTTCGTACAAAAATCATGAAAGGGCTGCCAGCTATGACCATTTTTGTAATTTTGGTGGAATTTCTTTACTGCGCGATTATGTCATTAGATTTGCAAATGCGAACGATCCTGCAATGAAAATTAACAACAAATATTAACGCTTTAAAAATTTGAAATGTTTTGAGGGTGGTAACCCTAAACAATTTTTCACCCGTATAACTTCTAGCGCAGTGATTGAATCGAAACGAAATTTATTGGTTGGGTTGGGTTAACGTGAAGCAGATTTGGTATATATTTTGCATTGCTGCTGACACAGGCTAGCCCACAGCTTTAACCATTTTCGTAACTATTGCATCAAAAGATGCTTCAAATAACATACTCACATGCAAAACATTTGCAATAAAACTAAGAAACCAATTTTGAAATTATCCGAGTTTTGAACATTTTTTGGATGGCAGCCTCAAACAACGTTAACCGCTAAAGCTTTCGACGAAATCCTCCGATGAGAACGAAATTCAAAGGATAAGTTGATTTAAGTATGAGCTTGTGAAGGTAAACTTATTAATGCTTCGTTGGGAAAATGTTGCCAGCACTGAACATTTTCATCATTTGTGTTATAGTTGAGTTCTGTTGCTTTGAACAAGGAATAGTTGATATGATTTTACAAAAAAGTGTATTGCGTCTTTCCACATTTTTATGTCACTCAAAGACAATTTCTTCGAAAATTAGTTTTCTAGTGGTTCAGGTGCGCTAAAGTTTTTTATATATAAATGTATATTTGCCTGCCACGCAATGTCTAGAGGAGCTCTTTTACGCTTTTCTACAGCTCCTGGTACTTGTTTTCTCGACAGATATTTTTCTCTGTCAAGGAATTATTGACGCGGTATTTGTTCTCTGGCGTCTTTTATTACCCCCGCCCTTTTATTTTGCAGAAGACTGTGTTCCTCAGATTTGGCTTCCACCTCGTCTTCTTCTCGCACTTTTCTAAATTCTCCTTGGGGAAAAATATCTACCAAACGATCGCTGTAGGCGGTTTTCTTTCTTAGTTCTGATGTTTCAACCATTCCCAAGCAGCACTTTTATACTCACTCACAAGGTCATTACAGCTTTTCTCCTGACCAGTCCACCTCTCACATCTAACCATCTCACGCATCAACTACAAAAACCATCAAACTGGTGTTGACATCATATTATGCAAATTACATAACTGCATAGTTGCATATTTCTGTTTTAAGAACAGATAATCGGTCTCTACAACAGCAAGTCATCTGATTTTTGTATGAGATAGAACTGATTTGTCCTGAAATATGTATACAGATTCTAGATTTAAATGAAGATTGACATTCTAGACACGAAGGATTTCATCATATCATCTTATATTTTATGAGCTGGATCTGATCTGTGATAAAACATCTACGAGTATACTGCAACTGTGTATTAATTGAGAAATAGACTTGAATTCGAGTTCTGGTGGTTGGTATGTATAATGTATGAAACTGCATATTCCTATTTTTAAGTGTAGATAAGCGATCTCTGCAACAACATGCCATCTGATTTCTGTATGAAATGGATTTGACTTGGCATGAAATATGTATACAGATTCTAGTTTTAACAAATTTGTCGTATTTTACCTATTTTAAGTGTAGATTGTCGATCTTAACAAGAAGTAATTCAACATATCATCTGATTTTTATAAACAGGATTTGACTTATCATAAAACATGTATACTGCCCTTTTCATTTTCGCAACTTTGTATCAATTGATAAATAGGCTTGAATTTGAGTTCTGATAGTTGGTATGTATACTGTATAAAATATGTATATGTCTCTATACTTTTAACAACTTTGTATTCTTGAGCTTTAGTTCTGGTATTTCACAGCCATCTAGTATATAAGACTACAGTCCTCCGTATGAACAGCAGAGTCTTCTTCGAGAGTCTATCAAGACAATATGGTATGTATATCAGTACACAATTTGACATCAAAAGAGTCACATGCGGCTCGTTAGCTGCAGGTTGCCAACCTCTGATCTAGAGGCAATGCGTACAAAGCTACCTTCTGAACCTGGAATTCCTGGAATTCAGAACATTTTACTTTCCCGTTTGTTAATTTGAAATGCTCTGGAATATTTGTCCCACCGCACTATGGGTTTGTTTACAGCGTTTGGATCAAATGTGACCTGACCTAAGCGCGGGCTAAATGAGTTTATATGCCGTTCACACTACACTCTTAATCAGGCGATTTTGATCAGCTGATCGCTTTAGAGCTAAATCAACTTAAATCTACCTGATTACCCATACATTCTTTACGGCTTCTGACAGAGTTTATCAAGTTGATTTAGAGTTAATCAAGTACAAATCAGGTACTATTGTGAATTTTGTCCCTGGTGAATTTTTCTCAGAGCACGGCGAATTCCATCCGTGAGAGCGAGAGTAGATTTGAATGAAATGTCATTCGAATTTCGTCCTTAAATAGCAAAAGTTGAATAAAAAAGGAAAATGTGAGTTGTACAAAGTGAAAAGAACCACCTGCACCATTTTCAACAACTTTCACGCAAAAAAGATTGTTTACATAAATTCGAATGACATTTCTCTCTATAAATCTCCTCATTCTCAATCACTTCGGGTAGTGTGAACGCTTACCTGATTAACGTTGACAGCTTCTAAATCTACTTGATTTAGAGTGTAGTGTGAACGGCTTATTAGTCCTAAGGTGTTTACATCAACCTGACATAAAATTTGGTCAGGTCAAATTTAGTCCTCGTTTGTATGTGACAGCTGCCATTTAGTTTAATTTTAGTTCATACACTGTAAATATATCTTCATTTGTCTCCAGAACATGTATGATTTTGAGTCAAAGGAGAGAGTTGCGAGCTTAAATTCAACGTACATATATTATTAATAGTCGTGCAAAAATCAATGCCTAGGTCGGGTGTGTTTACAGCAATATAGTCCACGACCTATTTTAGTTCAGATCGCTTGAAGTCTTGGACTAACCTATCGCTTGGTTTGGATATTGAGTGTTAACACCAGGTGGACTCAATAAGTTAGGTGATATTTGGTGTATTGTCGGCGGACTAAGCGCGTGCTGTATAGGCTACCTATATATTCAATTTTTCTTTATAATTTCCGATGCTGTAGGAATTTCGTTGAAAAACCGTGAAAGGGTTACCAGCTATGATGCATTTCGTAATTTATTGACATTTCTTTATCGAGCGATGTTGTCATAAAATTTTCAAATGGAAATGATCCTGCAATGACAATTAGCACCAAATATTTACGTTTCAAAAATATAATAGTTTGGACGGTGGTAACCCTAAAATTATATTCACTCCTATAAATTACAGTGCAGCCATTCAATCGAAACGAAATTCACAGAGTGGGTTAAATACAACGTGAAGCAGCTATGGTGCTAGCACATGATTGCCAGCACCAGACTATTTCGTAAATATTGCACCGACAGATGCTTCCATTTTGTATTCATAAGCAAAGCATTTACAATAAAATAAGCAACCGATATTTAAATTTTCCAAGTTTTAGATATTTTTCGGATGGCAACCCCAGACATAGTTTAATCGCTGAAACTTTCGATGATATCCTCGGATGAAAACGAAATTCAATGGATAGATTGATTATGCATGAGCATATTATGGTAGATTTATTACTGCTCTGTTGGACAAATGTTGCCAGCACTGAACATTTTCATCATTTGTGCTATAGAAAATACTGCAGGAAATGATATTTGTTCCTCTTAGTAAGAAAGGGTTAATATGATACTACAAAGAAGTGTATAACGTCTTCACACACTTTTAAATCCCTCAAAGATAAGTTCTTCGAAAATTAGTTTTCTAGCGGTTCTGATGCGCTAGACTTTTTTTATATATAAATGTATATTTGCCTGCCACGCAATGTCTAGAAGAGCTCTCTTACGCTTTTCTGCAGCTCCTGGTACTTGTTTTCTCGACAGATATTTTTCTCTTTCACGGAATTATTGACACGGTACTTGTTCTCTGGCGTCTTTTTTTTATTTTATTTTATTTTATTCGTTGACCAAAACAAGGTACAAAATCAGATATTAATAAAAAAGGACATCAAATTAAAATAAAAAATGGAAAAGTTGTTTTAAGTAAAGGAAAAAGTAAAAACAAACAAATTAATAGCTTCACTATAGCTTAAGGTTAAGGGTGCGGATGGCATGGAAAAGAGAGGACTTGAAGGATGATTTGGAAATCGTAGGGGAATATAAATTGCTTATTCTGTTGAATACTCTGCAGCATCTATTTACTGGCTCATTAGCTCCATATGTGGTCGAATGAGAATATTTAAGGAAACGATTGGACCTGGTGTTCCTCACAGGCATATTTATCAAAAGTCTATTATTCAGGAATTCTACATTTATAGCGCCTCTAATGACGTCGAATGTGAAGCAGGCCGATATCACCATTCTTCTGGAGGCAAGTGTCGATAGGTTTAAATGACCCAGTCGAAACTCATAAGGCTATTAAAGTCATAAGGGTTGTATAGCTCTCGCAAGGCGAAAAGTAAAAATTGCTTTTGGATTTACTCGAGTCTGTCACTGTGGGTTTCAAAAGCAGGATTCCAGCTTATGCAAGCGTATTTGAGAATATGACGTACGAGTGAAGTGTATAAAGATCTTGTGACCCACAGACTACGAAATTCTTTGGCTCGTCTTTTGATGAAGCCAAGTTGTTTGTTTGCACGAGAAAGTTTTTATCGTAGTGTTAAGTGAAGCGGAGTTTTTCATCTAAGATAACACCGAGGTCAACAATGTTATCAACTCGGGTTAGCACATTATAACCGAGGAAGTACGTATTGTGTGTGACCGTGCATTTTCTGGAAAAACCTATAACCTGGCATTTATTAATGTTGAGAGAGAGCTTGTTTACATTGCACCAATGATCAAGGGAATCAAGTTTGGATTGGAGAAAGAGGGCATCCGATTTCGATTTAATGGTCAGATAAAGTTTGAGGTCGTCTGCATTGAGTAAATGAGGTATGTCTGCTAGGACGTCAGATAGGTCGGAAATAAATATATTGAAGATAAAAGGACCAATATGGCTACCTTGGGGGTACACCAGAGGTAGCAATAACGTTTTTCGATAAAAATCCTTGAAATTTTACACATTGTGTTCGTTCGCAAAGGTAGGAAGTCAGCCAGCTGAATAGAGACCCGGTAATACCGAATTTCTGTAGCCTAAGAATTAAGGTAGAATGGTCAACTCTGTCAAATGCCTTACTGAAGTCTGTGTAGACTGCGTCAATTTGGTAACCTTTTTCCATTTTGAATAGGACATCTGAGATTAGGATTGTCAAATTCGTGGTAGTTGAGCGACCTTTTCTAAAGCATGTTGTTGCTCGTTCAGACGGGAATCAACTAGCGGAGACAATTTTTCGTATACTATCTTTTCGAAAAGTTTCGGAATCGAAGACAAAATGGCAATGCCCCTATAATTTTCAATACTGCGTCGATCACCATTTTTGAATTTAGGTGTGACATAAGAAAGCTTCCAACTGGATGGAAAAACTCCTGACGAAAGTGATCTATTGCATAAAAAGATCGGAGGAAGAAGATTGGGCCCAGGACCTTTGTTGCAGCTGAGTTCCAAAATAGATTTACATATTTCATCGCGGGAGATTTCTAAATGGTTGACAAAAGCCGTTGGAGTTGAATCGGAGGAAGAAAGATAAGAGTTTGTTAGGTCTGGTGTATTAAAAACTTTTTGGAAACGTTCTGCGAATAGGTCACATATCTCTTTAGGAGAAGAAGACGTTGTATTATCCAGAAACATCGACGATGGATAGCCAGTAGTTTTTCGCTTCACATTGAAAAAATCGAAGAATTTTTTCGGGTCGCGGACTATATTTTCGCCGGTTGACCTAATGTAAGTATCATAAGCCTCACGAGACTTTGCTGAAAATTGCTTAGCGACTTGATTATACTCTTCCTGAATAGCAGAACTAACGTCAGTATTTTCTCTAATCCACCTATATAGTTTGTTTCTACGATTTCGCAAATGCCTAATGTCTCTATCAAGCCATGGCTCAGACGATTAATTTTTTCTTATCTTTGGTACATATCTTTCAACGGCGTCAAAAATGTTATTGCAAAAAGAGGAAATGGCTGTCTCAAGATCCTGAGTTGAAATAATATTCGTCCAATCAATAGTATCAAGAACGTGCTTAATGCTTTCATAATCAGCATTACGGAAGTCAAATGCAATTGAATTATTGTAAGCTTTTAAGTAGGTGGAATTAGAAGTGGAAAGTTATACTGACAGTGCTTTATGGTGTATACTGTTGCAAAAAAGATGCTCAGCGTCATTAGTTGGACTAACCACTACTTCGTCATAAGCATTCGTGAAAACTAGATCTAACTAATTTCCATTTTGGTTGGGAATGTGGGAAACCTGCTGTAAATCATAACCATAAAAGGCACTTGCAAGATTGAAATCGTTGGTGTTTACCAGATTTACGGGGAGAAGGTAAGAGCCATTTTCATCCGGAACAAAGCAAATATTCGGACGATTGAAATCACCCCAAACTATTATTTTATCTTTTTCGCTAAGTGATGTCGCTAACTAAAATATTGTGTCACAAAAATTGCTGTAGATGAATTCTTCAGATCTAGGGGGGATGTAGACAACAGCGATGTAAATTGAGTTGTTATTAGAGGAGATCCGAACAATTATACATTGGAAAAAAGCATTTGGGGTGGTATCAACGAGCTCACTTGAGAATGTGTTGCTGACAGCAAGTAAGACACCACCTCCTCGCGACTGACCCGTAGAACAATAATCACGGTCACTTCTGTAAATGGTCCAAGTACTATCAAGAATCTTCTAATTTTTATGAGAGGCATTAAGCCAAGTTTGCGTGATGGCGAGTAAATTAAAATGGCATGATTTGGCGTCAAGGTATAATTTACTTAGCTTGCCTCTCATACCACCACAGTTGTGGTAAAAAAGTTTGAGGCTTGTCTGAGTTTGGTTAGGAAAAATTCCTAACAGGGTTGGCTGATCTTCGAAGAGATTCAGATGTCATATTGCTATCTATAACTATGTTTGTGGCAGCCTGATTGGAAACCTTGGAGCAGATTTTATTTGCAACGTTAGCATACCTGCTTGAGTGAGAAGATTACGCGTCAAATGCTGGGGTTATAGATGCATAATTATTATAACGAGTAGATGCATTACGAGTAAAAGCATCAGTTAACGAAGAATTATATGTTGTCACTAGAGACTGAGACTGAGAAGGTGATGAGAAAGTCTTATGGGCGGAAGGAAGTTGGGCAAAGGATTGGCTAGGGATACAATTTGTTTTTACAATTTTTTGTTTTTTATTCCTAGTTTTGCCGGGAATTTTTCTCCAAGGGCTGAATGTCATTCCCTTCCAGTTGATGTTGCCGTTGTTACCACTCCAGCCCGTAAAAAGCCACGCATATTTTGATGGAACAAAAACTTTACACCGTCTGGAGGATTTATGTTTGGACTGGGGTAATAATTTCACTTCGTAATCATTTATGTGAAAATCAGCTTCGACAATTGTTCCCAACCATTTGTCGTCAGCAGAAAAAGGAATCCCTTTCACGAAGAATGCACTTTTGGTTGATGAAGTTGTGAATTTTGTGAACGTGTGTTTATTGGGAAGCATTTCGCTGGTTTTTTTTATTTTTTGTAAACGATTCTGCCAATCATTATGGGACCAAAAAGTACCGAATTTGTAAATTGGGGTTTCACAGTCGAGATTTGAAAGTTTTTCTAGAGTAGATGAAATTGTGTTCTCAGCTAGAATCCTAATAGGTGATGTTGCTTTGTCCTTCGTTCTCATATTCCTGACCGTTGTTTTGCTATTAATCTCTAACGTTGCGTTGAGAAGCTCTTGATGGAGTGTTTTATCGTTCATTAATAAGTTTTCGTCTGCATCATTTGTTGCAGCATCGCAATGACGATCTAAATCTTCCAATTTTCTGCTGATATAAGCTAACTTTAGTTGTTGCTCGGACAAAGCGTCTGTGAGTCTGTCGGTTTGCATTATGAACGTTCGTGATAAATTTTCAAACTTTTCAAGCGCAACTTTGGTGTTTGATTGGCAAGCATAATTACTATTATTATTACAAGTGGATAAATTCAAAGAAAAGGAATCCACTTTATCAGTAAGAGTATCCATTCTCTTCCCAAGAGTGTCAAAATACTTTTCGTGGCTCATAATGTTCGATTTCGAAAAGGTGGACACCAGACCATCGAAATGATTTTATATTTCCGCCAGGAATTCCTCGTTTGCACGCGCTTGTGCTAGCTGTTTAGATATTATATTATCTTTTTTGGAATTCAGTGTCCTGTTATTACCCCCGCCTTTTTATTTTGCAAAAGACTGTGTTCCTCAGATTTGGCTTCCATCTCGTCTTCTTCTCACACTTCTCTAAATTCTCCTTGGGGATAAATATCTGCCAAACGATCGCTGTAGCCGGTTTTCTTTCTTGCTAGTCTGAAAGATCCAAAAAATATTTTTAAAAAAAATATCCTTGTATTCTTCGTCCGACCTTACTCACCAGTCGATTTTTCCTGAAATAGAAAAAGTTCCTCTATTCTTGTCTTCGAATTAAACTCTGATATTTCTACCATTCCCAAGCAGCAGTTTTATACTCAATCACAAGGCCATTACAGCTATTCTCCTGACCAGTCCACCTCTCATATCTAACCATGTCACGCATCAACTACAAAAACCATCAAACTGGTGTTGACATCATATTATGCAAATTACATAACTGCATAGTTGCATATTTCTGTTTTAAGAGCAGATTATCGGGCTCTACAACAGCAAGCCATCTGGTTTTTGTATGAGATAGAACTAATTTGTCCTGAAATATGGATACAGATTCTAGATTTAAATGAAGATTGACATTCTAGACACGAAGGATTTCATCATATCATCTTCTTTTTTATGAGTTGGATCTGATCTGTGATAAAACATGTATACTGCAACTTTGTATTATTTGGAAAATAGCCTTGAATTCGAGTTCTGGTGGTTGGTATGTATAATGTATGAAACTGCATATTCCTATTTTTAAGTGAAGATAAGCGATCTCTGCAACAACATGCCATCTGATTTCTGTATGAAATGGATTTGATTTGGCATGAAATATGTATACAGATTCTAGTTTTAACAAATTTGTCGTATTTTACCTATTTTAAGTGTAGATTGTCGATCTTAACAGGAAGTAATTCAACATATCATCTGATTTTTATAAACAGGATTTGACTTATCATAAAACATGTATACTGCCCTTTTCATTTTCGCAACTTTGTATTAATTGATAAATAGGCTTGAATTTGAGCTCTGATAGTTGGTATGTATACTGTATAAAATAGGTATATATATCTATACTTTTAACAACTTTGTATTCTTGAGCTTTAGTTCTGGTATTTCACAGCCATCTAGTATATAAGACTACAGTCCTCCGTATGAACAGCAGAGTCTTCTTCGAGAGTCTATCAAGACAATATGGTATGTATATCAGTACACAATTTGACATCAAAAGAGTCACATGCGGCTCGTTAGCTGCAGATTGCCAACCTCTGATCTAGAGGCAATGCGTACCAAGCTACATTCTGAACCTGGAATTCAACCTGTCATAAAATCTGACATAAAATTACATCAACCTGACATAAAATTTGGTCAGGTCAAATTTAGTCCTCGTTTGTATGTGACAGCTTGCATTTAGTTTAATTTTAGTTCATACACTGTAATTATCTCTTCATGTGTCTCTATAACATGTATGATTTTGAGTCAAAGGAGAGAGTTGCGAGCTTTAATTCAACGTTCATATATCATTAATAGTCGTGCAAAAATCATTGCCTAGGTCGGGTGTGTTTACAGCAATATAGTCCACGACCTATTTTAGGTCAGGTTGCTTGAAGTCTTGGACTAACCTATCGCTTGGTTTGGATATTGAGTGTTAACACCAGGTGGACTCAATAATTAAGGGGGCAGGATGGTTTCCGACTTAAACAAAAAAAATTTTTCAATTATTTTTTTATATGAAAGTACAACATCTCAGGAATATTCTTTGAAAATTTCAAGGCGATCGGACTAAAACTCGCAGAGATACCGGTTGTTTTATGATCGTGTTGCCAGGTATGTTTCCACGAGAAACCGAAATAGTCTAGCTCGTAACTCCGAACTACATTTTTGAAGTCGGTGCGTAACATAACTCAAAAAGTAATGCACCGATCTCAATGAACTTTGCCGGACATCTTTAATATGATAAATACTCGCGGATGAACGATCGTTTTTTTTCAAAAAATTTTTTTGTCTATTTTTTA
>OX376372.1:103730621-103770008 GCA_947369275.1 Nemotelus nigrinus
AATATCCCTCTTGTCAGCGTTATGTATATAAAAATACCTTTTTATTGATGACCAGTTGTCATCGAATATGTTATAAGAAATGTGCGCCAAATCTACCGGCCCTATAATTTTCTGGCGGATGCATTGTGAAATCGCCCTGAATAGTGGTTTGTCGCGAACAATTGCGAAATCATTTAATATGGTTTCCACATTGTGCACCCAGGAAATTTATTCGGTAGGATTCCCTTCGAATATTGGTAAATGCCTGACACAATCTGGCAATTCATAAACTTCTTTGAGTTCTTCCTCTGTGGTGGGACCAAGTAGAGGAGACTCAGCGGCTGAAGATTGTGCAGGTCCATTCTGTGATTTCTCCAACTTCTGGAGTCTGAATACGATGCTCTTTGTTGATTCAATCTGAGCATTCACTGCTTCGGTTAATTGAGGAATGGTCTCTTGCATCATATCCATTTTAATAACCAACTATAGCTTTTCACTTTACTGATAATAAAGTACACTTTATGGTTGATAATACACTCACTTCTCTTATCAATATAATTCGCTCACTTGATCAAAATTATGGTAGATAAGGATATTCTGTGTACTTACATGAGGATAAAGACAAGTGCGTGGGTGCGTATGTCTTGGTTTCCCAGATTCGAGATAAATTCAATTAAGTGATGTTGCAATGTGTCCCTTTTGGTCACCGTTCCGGTATTTCTTCGCAATCACCTACTCGTGCTACAACTTCACTGTTGTGCTTCAATTGCGGACGCTGAAGGCACTAAGCAATTGACTTTGAACAATTCTCACTATTTTGTTTTCTAATCCGCGTCACCAGAATGGTTTACAAATACTCGGATAAACTTTTCCTCCACTGATTAGATCCTTGCCAGCCTCTGCGAAAGATTTAAGGAACTTTTTGGCTAAATGTGTTCCACTGACTAATTTGTTAATACTGCTTGGGCGCCAGTTATTAACGTGTGTACGTCGAAGGGAAAAAAATAAACGTCCTTTCTGTACGAAGCCTGAATTTAATCTAATTCAAAGTATTTCAATTATATTGCATAGCAAAACTTGCAGAGTTTACTTTGATACACAATTCTCGGAAAATGCAATTCTAACTCAAAGTATTTCAATGAAATTGCATCAAAAAATTTGCAGATTTTACTTAAATAGACAATTCTCGGAAAATGCAATTTCGCACATGCGACAAAAGTAATGGAAATTTAACGCACCGCGTCGCTTGAGAATGGTGTAAATATATATATATATATTTATATATATATATATATATATATCAGTGGCGGCTCGTCAGATGAGGCAAAGGAGGCAGTGCCTCCTCGGTAAAATTTGGAAAAAAAATAAACCAAATTTATCATTAAATTATATTTTGCTCATTGCAAAAACATGACTTTGGTTCCCATATCCTCTACTTTTCTATCTGTGTTTATTTGCATAGTCAAAACTAATATTCAAAGCACGACCTCAATGCAAAAACTAAAAAAAACACCAAAATCGATTCCATTATCCAGAGCTCTGCCTCAACGAAATAAAGTCGAAAAAAATCGAAAAAAATGTGTTGTTAAACCTACCCGTAAAATACAATACAAATAGTTCACGCACAATAAAAAAGAAAGAAAAACATAAATGAGGCAAAATCAAGTCTGCCTCACCACTGACAATTTTATCAATGAAACCGTCTCAAGTTGTGCTTTCCCGTCATTGACAAATTGCACTTTTTTTTCTTTTTTCGTACGTCCAGTGTCGAGTACGTGGAGGACCGTAGAGGCAAGCCTCTACAGCTACTGAAATAAAACCGCGAGTAGTCAGGTCGTTTTTTTTAGTTTTCTTTGAACATGAGGAAGGTAATTTTAAGGCAGAGAAGGGCAATAATTAACAAATTAAGAACTATGCACATCGAAATTTCTGGGTTTTTGGATTTGCACTTGTTGTTTTATATGTTTTTTTAATATTTTATATCCGGTTAGTGAAAAGCTTAAATGCTTACAAATACGCGCATATAAATTAAAATATAATGAGAATGATTTATAATTTCATAGATTTTTTGGTTTTTTAAGGGAAATTTCTTTTGTTTTCAATTTTATATGTCTGTTAAATCCTTGGGTGATGTAGTTGATTAGTGATAACATTTCAGCTTACTGACAGTTTGAAACGTATGTATTTACATGTGTCAAAATTGTTTTATTGTGAGAATTAAGTGGCATTGGATAGAGGTATGCTCATATTATTGTTTTATTATTGATTTGCATTATTTTCATATTAATTGTCGTTCCAATCAACTTTTGTTTGATAATTGTTCAAAGTAAATATAACTGATCGGTTATTAGTAAGGCAGTTTTCTCGAAGATACCCTTAGAAGACATTAAAAGTTAAAATCATCAGAGCTGGAATATAAGATACCATTAGAGCTGCCGGGAGAGTTAATCATTCATTCACGTGGAATGGTATTATAAAAATTGTTGGCATTGCGTTAGTTATACAGTTGAGAAACTATTTCGCTTGCCATGCATATTTCTTCCTTCTATTCCTAATAACTATTAGTGGCATAAGCAAATTTCATTTAATTGAAACCCCTATATGGTGCGCTTCCGTCATAATCGATGTCATAATCACATAATCTTGCAATTAAGCTTAGTATTGTGAAGCGCGCCAGGACTTGCTATTCAGAAGCCCCTGAAAAACAAAAGATTTTTTCATTGTAATGAACCATCAACAAACATTTGATGTTAGGAATGTATATAATTTAGTGCTTAAATCAAACACCAATTAAAAAATTCCACTGGTTTATTTAAACCGAGCCAAAACAAAATTATAAAGGCGGCCTTGTTTTTTTCACATGTTTTTTTAGCACATATCAAAAATCTGTTTATAATTTTTTCGGTTGGGAAATGGGTGAAACTACTGAAAAATGGCGACCGTGTCCGAAATTCTGGACAAACGTTGAAATTCTTTATTTTGAGGTAGTTAACCAGTTTATGAATTGTATAAACCTCATAAACCTCATTTCATAAACCTCATGGGCATAGCTAAGTTTTGCAACCTTTGTTTTTCTCATACATACATACGTTTGGTCGTTGATTCAACTGAGAAAAATACATGTGACAAAATGATATGGAATATAGTTATACGGTATGTTGTCTTTTAAAATGTTTATATTTTAATGAAATTCATGATGCTATGGCAGAAATCACAAAATTCATAGAGCTGCTCAGAAAAAATCAAAAGCTGAAAGGAATGAAAACTGAATACTGGACAAACATTGTTATCGGATGTTAATTTTTCAATAAGTTAGAGAACGAAAACAGCTAGTATAAGTACAGCTGCGTCGAAACCAATTTCAATCCCAAATCAATCCGGCATTGTATATGTGGTTAATATTATTCTACATTTCGCTACCGCGAAAAAAAGATGCCTGAATTTTATTTTCAAGTAAAATGTTTCCATAGCGTCATTCGCAGCAATAAATCTTCATATTTCCTTCCTTCGAATAATAGTTAAATTAACCTGCCTCCCTGGTTCTAAATGGCACGAGCCGCCACTGATATATATATATATATATATATATATATATATATATATATATATATATATATATATATATATATATATATATATATATATATAACATATATATTGATCTCACGAGAAGAATATATTTCTACAGCTTGACCATCACCTATTTCAAGATGTTGTTGATAATAAGCAGCAATATATATATATATATATATATATATATATATATATATATATATATATATATATATATATATATATATATATATATATATATATATATATATACCACTACTTCGTCGACCACGGCTTTCATTCCTGTGGGTGAAGGTAGGTAGTGTCGCTTTATTTTTCCCCTGTAAACTTCATATCTCGATTGATCGGCCTGACCGCGGAAATTGTGAGCCGAAAGAAAATTATAATCGTCGTCGCTGCGTTCTGCCAATTTTCTTCTCCGTGATCTTCGAGATTATTTTTAGACGAATTATTGTAATTAGCACTAATACTAAGTGCATGTAATTAATAGTGCTGTAGTGCATGTAATTAGTAGTGTTGTAGTGCATGTAATTAGTGATCTTTGCCGCCTCGGGTCTGCTCCTCGATCGCGACCTAACCACTATCTGTGGCGACTGCCCCAAGTCCGTCGGAATTAGGTCAATTGTTGTCATAGGTCCAGGTTCGTTTGAACATCTCGAATCAGCCACAGTCGCGCGTTTAATTTTGGGTTGCTGATGCCTGGTGTCGCGTTGATCTCGCGATGATTGTGACGTAATTTGTATGACGATCGGGCTGTTGTTTGTAGGTACAATGTATTTTTGATGTTCGTTCACGTTACTGCATTAGTATAATGTTCGTTGAAGTTGTACTAACATTAAATCTCAATCTACCGTGCCTAACCGCAACTTATTCTAATGTACTACTAAATTAATAGTACTACTAAACTAATATTCTAATGTACTACTAAACTAATATTCTAATGTACTACTAAACAAAAGTAGAATTTGGTGTTTGTGCATTGCCAATGTGGCCCAATCTCCATCGTTCTCACCTCCTAGAGGACGGTGGAGATAATTGTTTACTAATGTTCGAAGAACAATAGTATTAAACTCGTTTCGCCGAAAATTCATATTTTTATATATATAGTATATATATACAGTAAGGCCCCGCTTTACACTGTTTCGTTTAGCGCTGTTTCGGTTTAGCGCTCTTTTTTTCAACCCGGGCATTCCCCGAAATTGTGCGTAGCGCTAGGTTTCCAAATATGTACATAACATATCCGAAACAGTGTAGTTGTGTTTTTTGTTTGATGCGGTGCTGTACGGACGCATTTTTGTCATTTGAAACATTTGTTGACTTTATTGTAAGTATAAATTTATATAATACCATAACGATTAATACAGTGACAAATATTATGATCTTTAGTTTTTATCATGGGTGGTAATAAATAAACAAGACAAGAAAGCAACCAGAAAAAGCATATCAGTGGAAACTAAAATGAAAGTGATTAGAAGATTAGATTCCAGTGAACGTTGTTGTATTATTGTAACTTTCTCTCTATAGCTTTCTGTCTTTCTCTAGTATTAGTGTAAGTTAGAAAGTAAGTATTGAGATTTGGAAATAAAGTAAGTCTAAACAGAACTCTCAACTTGTAATATAACATGGCGCAGCCGGTTAAACGTCGGTAAAACATTCCAGTAAGTTAGTAAAACGTATCTAGTGATAATAAGTGAAACAGAACGTTTGAGAAACGAGTAATATCGCTATGGAATATCAAACGACGTTCCCAGGAATCACACCGTTGGATTTTAGTCAACAGACTAATCTAGCAGACAACTGGAAAAATTGGAAGCAACGATTCAGAATATATTTAAGAGCGACAGGCTTAGAAACGGAACCCGATTCAAAGAAGATGGCAGTATTTCTTCATTTACTTGGTCCAGCGGCTCTTCCTATTTTCAACTCCTTTGGTGAGGAATTCGATAAGGTAAAATATGATAGAATTATTGACAAGTTTGAGGCATATTGTTCTCCAAAGAAGAACTTGGCCATGGAACGCCATAAATTCTTTTCAAGAAAGCAGCTTCCATATGAAACAATAACGGAGTTCATAACGGAGCTCAAAAATTTAAGTTCGTCATGTGAATGACCCACGAAACTTGAATGAAGCTATTGTTAGCTCAAAAGATGTGATGCCGGACATAGAATATATACGAACGCAACTATCTCAAGCAAAATATTTCAGCAAACTGGATGCGAATTCGGGGTTTTGGATGCTTGAACTCGATGATGAAAGTTCATTTCTGTGCACTTTTAATACTCCTTTCGGAAGGTATAGATTTTTGAGGCTGCCGTATGGCATAAAAACAGTTTCAAAAGAGTTTCAGTATGTGATGAATAAATTATTCGGTGATATTGAAGGACTTGAAATATTTATAGATGATTTTATCATTTTCAGAAAAAAACAAAGAAGAACACGATAAGACACTAAGACTTGTACTTGAAAGAGCAAGGGCAGTAGGTCTGAAATTTAATAAATCAAAATGTGAATTCGGTCTAAAAAAAATTAAATATTTAGGTCATATATTTTCCTGCGATGGAGTTTCTTCGGATCCGTCAAAAATTGATGCCATCAAAAACATGCAAGCTCCGAGAAATATCAAGGAACTGCAAAGGTTTCTGGGCATGGTGAATTATTTAGGCCCATTCATGAAAAATATTTCTGCAGAAACTTTTCACTTAAGAAACCTATTGAAAAAGGAGACATTATGGGTATGGTTCCCTGAACAAGTTAACTTCACGTTCCCCAAAACGTGAAGACAACAACACGCGCCGAGCAATCGATGCATCGAACAGCAATTTCGATGCAACCAGGTAGACGCTGCATCAGCAGAATAATCGCATAAAATTAAGTATCGATACTAGAATTAAGTTCAGTTGTAATTTGTATCTTGCCTGATTAATCAAATAAAGCACAAAGAGCATTTTTTTTATAACGAAGTAAGAATCGTGTTTTAACTGGCGCCCGAGCAGGGACCACTCTTCGCGACACCGCAAACGAAAGTCGTAAAGTAAAAGTGCACAGTAGTGCCCGCGCAAGGAGCTGGTCAATCTATTAGCCTACCCTAAGATTGCGAAATCACTTCCTGAGGCTGGGACAGTGAGCCAGATATCCTTCGGTAAACGGGAAAATTATAAAAGTACCGTCGCGCGTTTGTAACGACGAAATAACGCGAATATTTGCACAGCCGTGGTGTGTTTGTTGGGAACGAGGCCCCCTAGTAGCCGGAAATTGGCAAACGGACGTTGTGGATTGCAACAGCCGCCCTCAAAGCGAAGCAGTGGTCGTAGCAGCAACCCTAGGATAACCTTTACAAGCGAACATATGAATTCGTCAGGAATCTGGGAAGCAGCAGGAATGAAACTAGTAGCATTTTTGTAAGTCTAGACAATTAAGAATTAAAATTGTATATCGCAAGCAAATAACTATTATCAAACTAATTTGAGCTAAACAAACAGAGAAGAAATAATTTTTATCGAAAAAAATAATTTGAGCTAAACAAACAAAGAAAGAAATTATTGGAAAAAAGAAAATATTAAGTGATCAAACAAAAAAATAAAAAAATAAAATACTATTGAATAACTAATTTGAATACGAAAATCAAACCTAATTGAAATTATTAAATATATCAAACGAACTTATCACTATTTCTATTTGCAACATTATATTTAAGCTTGTTTCCAATAGTACATTTAAATCCTTTCCAGCATTGGTGCTCTTTTTTCTGTGGTTTCAGTGCGTATAAAAATAATTTTAGTGATTGTAAAAGTGATTCTGTGTACTTGCGCGTTGTGAAAGTGATCTTTTTGCTTTGTCGCACCTCTGACGCGAATTTCTCTATTCTATCGTTGATATATTCTAAGCGATAATGGCCAATCCCAATAATTTAATCAGGCCCGCTCGCCTTATCAGAGACGAGCTTCCACCAGTGATCGAAGAAGGTGGACCAAGGCACGCAAATGTTCCGAATCCGCAGATTAATGAGAATCTCGTTAATCTCATTACACGACTTGTTTCGGAAACCCTGCAGGTCCAAGGGAGGCAAATGTTTGATTCTTTCATGAATCCCGCCTCTGATGCAAACTTGGATCACGATATCCCCATAAATCCAGGACCCGAAAGGGATCTATCCGATATGGATAAGATCCCAGATGTTGTCAAAAGTCTGGGCACATTTTCCGGTGATCCGAGCGAGTTTTCTTCCTGGAAGAAAAGTGTGGAAAGAATTTTAACCATTTACCAACACCTCCAGGGTACACCAAAGTACTTCGGAATTCTTTCCGTGATTAGGAACAAGATTGTAGGACAGGCGGACATCGCTCTTGAGTCCTACAACACACCTTTGAATTGGCCAAGAATTTCAAAGTGTCTCACTTTACATTACGCGGATAAACGCGATCTTCGTACTCTCGAGTACCAAATGACGACACTCGTACAAGGAAATCATACTATCCACGACTTCTACCATATCGTCTACCATCATTTGTCCCTAATCCTTAATAAATTATCTTCCATGGATATGGGACCGGAATCCATGAGAAACATGACCCAATGCTATAAGGACAAAGCATTGGACACATTTGTGCGTGGTCTCAAGGGCGATCTTCCACGACTTCTTAGCATCAGAGAACCGGTGGATCTTCCTCAGGCATTGCATCTCTGCATGAAGTTACAAAACGTTGATTATAGGGCTCAACATGCCCTAAGTTCACAAAACCCAGTAAAAAAAGACTACTCACACACACAACCCCCATTACCTCCGAAACGAGCTAATTTGCATCATCCACATACACAAAATTACACTCAAAGAAAGAACTTCTACCCAGAACTACTTCACAATCCAAATGTTCCACAACCCCCACAGTTTCGTCGACCAATTCCGCAACAAACCCCCTTTCACCAAAACAACAGGCCATTTTTATCTAACCAAAATTATAGACCACTGCCTCCAAAACCTCGACAATACGAGCCTATGGAAGTAGATCAATCCATTCGCTCAAGAGCTGTGAACTATCAAAATCGGCCCCAAATACAACATCAAAGTTTCGGGCAGAAACGCCCAACCTCCCAAATGGTACACGTACCAAACAAACAACAACGAGTATTTCATTTAGGAGAAAGCAATGACGACTGTAACGAAACTTATGACTACGAACAGTTTGAACAGAATTATAATTATGACGACATGAATGGCTACGAAGAACCTCCGGTAGAATATAACAACGAAACAATAGAAATGACTGAAAAAAATTCGGAAAATATCCAAGACGAGGTCAATTTTTTAGACTGCTGAGCTCTTCGCTTCCTTCCATGGAATATGCGGCGAAGAGCGGTGAAATTTTAAAATTCCTAATTGACACCGGTTCGAATAAAAACTATATTCATCCTCGATTTATTCGAAACCCTATAAAGAACGAAAAACCCTTTAATATTAACTCTGTTGGCGGACCAGTCAATATCACACACCACTCCTTCATCAACTTATTTGAACCCTTTTGCGAAAAACTTAAGTTTTATCTCCTTCCTTCAATAAAGACTTTTGCAGGAATAATTGGGAATGATAGTTTGAAGGAACTTCAAGCAATCATCCATACTGATAATAATTTTATGACCATTAAAAGAAGAGTCCAAATTCCGCTTAAACAGCTCGTATCACAAACCGTAAATCATTTAACTCTAAGAACTAATCACATGACGGACTCCCAAATTAAAACCCTTAAACAGATCTTGGGTAAATACCCAAACTTAGCTTCAGAACCAAATAGAAGTCTAACTTACATTACAACAGTCCAGGGTGAAATTCGCGCAACAACGAATGACCCAGTTTACTCAAAGTCCTACGGATACCCAATGGCACTAAAAGACGAAGTAGAAAAAGAAATCCAACAACTACTAAAAGACAATATCATACGTCCCTCAAAGTCACCCTACAATGCATCTGTGTGGATTGTCCAAAAGAAGCAGGATGCATCAGGAAAAAAGAAATATCGAGTAGTCGTGGACTATCGAAAATTAAACTCTGTTACCGTAACAGACGCATATCCCATCCCTGACATTAACGATGTCCTTTCAAATCTAGGTGAAAATCAATACTTCTCAATAATTGACCTAAAAAGCGGGTTCCATCAGATCCCTTTACGGGAACGCGACATCGAGAAAACAGCCTTCGCCATTAACAACGGCAAATACGAATTCCTTCGCCTCCCATTTGGTTTGAAAAACGGTCCAGCCATTTTCCAAAGGGCATTGGATGACATCCTCCGAGAGCATATCGGTAAGCGTTGTCGAATTTACATCGACGACATAATCATTTTTGGCAAAAATGAAGAAGAGCATTTCAAGAATTTGGATATTGTCTTAGGGACTCTGAAGAACGCTAACATGAAAATAAATCTAGACAAATGTGAATTCCTGAAGAAAGAAGTGGAGTTTCTAGGATTTGTCGTCAGCGTAGACGGCATTAAGACAAGCCCCAAAAAGGTCGAAGCAATCGCTTCATTTCCACTCCCTCAGACGCTCAAAGATCTACGTTCTTTCCTAGGTATGTCAGGTTATTATCGCAGGTTCATAAAGGATTATGCGAAAATCGCAAAGCCCCTGACATCCCTCTTAAGAGGGGAGGATGGACGAGTCTCGAAAAACTCGTCCAAGAACAAAAAAATTTTACTCGACAAGGAAGCAGTAGCCGCATACGAGAAACTTAAAAATGTCCTTATATCTCAAGACGTAGTCCTTTCACACCCAGACTTCGGAAAACCATTCGAACTAACTACCGACGCATCCAATTATGCAATTGGCGCCGTGCTATCGCAAGATAATAAACCAATCTCATTCCTGTCTAGGACTCTCAGTAAAACTGAAGAGAACTATGCTGCGAATGAGAAAGAAATGCTGGCGATTATCTGGTCGATTAATTCTCTTAAATGTTATCTATACGGTTCAAGCCAAGTGCGAATATTTACAGATCACCAACCGTTGACGTATGCACTCAGTCCCAAGAACACCAACGCCAAATTAAAGCGTTGGAAATCCATCCTTGAGGAATATAACTACGAACTACGATATAAACCGGGTAAGGCAAACGTTGTCGCCGATTCCCTTTCCAGGCCCCCTCAAACAACTAACATCCTCACAGCTGATTCCCTTGCGAAACACTCCCAAACAGAAAAACTATTGACCAATGCGACACACAACATAAACGAGGTTAACTCTATGACACCGACAGAACACAGCGACGACAGTTCAGGACAAAACTTAATACCAACTGTAGAAACCCCTATAAACGCCTTCAGAAACCAACTCCTTCTAAAAACAGGTGACGAAAATAGCTACCAAATTCAAAACCCTTTCGACAACTTCACTCGACATATAGTTATCCGACCAAACTATACCGCACAAGATATAATCGATATCTTCAAAAGATATTTGAACCCCCATACAATCAATGGATTGCTCACCGACGAAAACACACTGGGAATCATCCAATCGATATACCCTCACCATTTTAGAGACTATAAGATCCGATTTGCTCGAAAACTGGTTGAAGATGTTCCTAACGAAGCTGAGCAAAAAGAAAGAATCCTCCGGACACATAAACGAGCCTACCGGAATGCGGAGGAGAATCGCCTACAAATATTAGAAAATTTTTTCTTTCCCAAAATGGCTTCGAAAGTCAGACGATTAGTTAATCTTTGTACTGTTTGCAAACAAAACAAATACGACAGACATCCAAACAAACCTCACTTAGAACCGACACCCATTCCTCAATACCCCGGACATATAGTACACATAGATATTTTTATGACTGAAAAAACACGCGTACTTACTGCTATAGACAAATTTACGAAATTCGTGCAGGCAAAAGTAATACCATCAAAATCTTCTGAAGACATTAGACGACCATTACGAGACATATTGTTCTTCTTCTGCATCCCTGAAATGGTCGTGATCGATAACGAAGGAGCCCTCAGATCTGTCGCTCTAGAATCCATGATCGAAGACGAACTCAAAATTAAACTTTTCAGAACACCACCCTACAAGAGTGAAGTCAACGGGCAAATAGAACGTTGGCACTCTACTCTCATAGAAATTATGAGATGTCTAAAACAAGAGGGACCTCCTCGACCCTTTGAGGAACTTCTTGAACGCGCGGTGAATGAGTACAACTTTACTATTCATTCAACTACGGGCAAGAAGCCGGTAGAATTGTATCTCGGCCGGATACCCAACCTTTCTCTCGAAGAACTAGAAGATGCACGCTTAAATAACATAGAAAGAATAAAACGAAAACAGACGAAGGACATGGAATATCACAACAAAAAAAGACAGACTATAAAAACTTACGACACCGGACAAGTTGTTTACGTTCGACAAAACAAACGGACAGGATCAAAATTAACCCCAAGGTATCGACAAGAGATTGTGAAAGAAAACAGAAACACGACCATACTAACCGAATCTGGAAAGATTGTGCATAAAGATAAAATTAGAAATTAACTTCTCTTCCAGGTTCATCATTCACATGACTTACGCAAACATACAGATACTGGACTACACGAATTCACAAATTGTTTCCTTCTACCTCGGACAGACGAAAATCAAGAACGGAAACTTCAAGATAATACACGTTATAGACCTGGACCAATACGAACGATTCATCGCAGACATTCAGCCTATTCTTAACCTTTCAATAGTCCAACACCATCCGCTTTCACGCTACCTAACACACGAATTACACCAAATCGAATCCATGATCCAAAATCTGAGACCCCGCAAAGTAAAAAGATCACTCGATTTTCTCGGTTCCGCATGGAAATGGATAGCCGGAAGCCCTGACCATGAAGACTTAATAACGATTCAAGAAAAGATTACCAATGTTTTGAATAATAACAATAAACAAGTAGTTATAAATGAATTGTATACTCAACAAATAAATAAAATAACGAAAATAACGAACGAAATTCAAAAATTATTAAGAGAGGAAAAAAAGGCAGACAATAGCGTAATTTTAGAAGTACAAAGCAAAATTAATATCATAAAAGAAGAACTCAAAAACATCAACTATGCCATACATTGGGCAAAACTAGGAATAATTAATTCTTTAATCCTTTCAAAGAAGGAAATCAAACTTGCAACTGAAACACTTAACAAAGAATTGTTACCCTTTTCAACAATAGAGGAAGCACTTGAACTTGCAGATTTGAAAATTATAACCAATCACGAATCAATACTTTATATAATAAATATTCCCATAACTAGAGAACAAAATTACGAAACAATATTAATAAAGCCAATTAAAAAAAGGAATGTAATTCCTCATATACTATTTGAAAAAATATTAAAAAATAACCATGGACAATTTTACGGAATCAAAAATAACTGCAAGCAATACAACAACATGTTTATATGTAAAGAATCTGACATCATAGACATAAGCAAATCAAATTGTATTCCAAAATTGCTACTAAGTTCAAATGCTACATGCAACAAAGTCAGCGGATTACACATCCCCAGCATCGAAGAAATCTCAGATGGAAACCTATTGTTGAATGAATTCTACGGCCAATTGGAAACAGGAAACTCGACGCACCACCTGAACGGGACCTACTTAATTAAATTTCACAACTATTCAGTAACGGTAAATGGACAAAATTACGAGTCACACGAAGTGTCGACCATCCACGCGCTACCAGCCATACTCCAACATGCACCGGAAGGCGAAATCCATGGACAACAGCTACCAGTTGAGATGCTGGATGAACTACGGATCAACAACACAGAAACAATTGAAATGCTAAAAATCGAAAACAGTATTCATCAGTACTCCACCTATGGTCTCATTATGCTATTAACAATAGCAGCATCAGCCTACCTCATCTGGAGATCCTACACTCGACAAAACTATGCAAAAACATCGATCGACAACACGATAAATAATAAAACAACGACTACAGCAATTATACCATCAATCGTTACATGCCCAGCAACACCGAATCAAGCCCAGTTCAGATTTAATAATCTGCCTTACTTCTAGACGATAGCGGACTATCGTTTTTAAAGGGGGAAGAGTTAACTTCACGTTCCCCAAAACGTGAAGACAACAACACGCGCCGAGCAATCGATGCATCGAACAGCAATTTCGATGCAACCAGGTAGACGCTGCATCAGCAGAATAATCGCATAAAATTAAGTATCGATACTAGAATTAAGTTCAGTTGTAATTTGTATCTTGCCTGATTAATCAAATAAAGCTCAAAGAGCATTTTTTTATAACGAAGTAAGAATCGTGTTTTAACTAACACGAGAAAGAGTTTAACAATATAAAAGAACTCATTAGCACTGCTCCTGTACTCTTTCATTTCGATCCAAGCCAACCGATTATTTTGTGTGTAGATTCATCATACGACGCCATGGGTGCGGTATTAATGCATGAAAAACGCCCGATTGCGTATGCATCTTCCACCCTAACTGAAACACAAAGAAATTATTCTCAAATAGAAAAGGAACTTTTGGCTATCTACTTTGGTTGCAATAAATTTCATAGATACATTTATGGTCAATTCGTGACTGTGGAAACAGATCACAAACCATTGATTCCAATTTTTCGCAAACCTCTAAACTCAGTATCTTTGCGTCTTCAACGGATTCTTTTGAAACTACAGATGTACAATATCAAAGTTATTTACGTTCCTGCTAAACATCTTTACATCGCAGATACTTTATCTAGGGCGTGTAACCAACATGATTTAAATTTTCAAAATATCGATAAAGAAATAAGCCTTCATGTGAATTCAGTTGTTTCGCAGATTTCTGTGGCCGACAAAAGGCTGCAGGAGATCAGAACATTAACTCAAGAAGATGAAGCTTTGAGTTTAGTTAAAGAATATTGTTTGAAAGGGTGGCCTGATACGGTAAGCAATACTAAGCGCCTAACTCAACCTTATTTTAACATCAGAGGGGAGTTGACAGTTGTTGACGATCTCGTCTTTAAGAATAAAAGTCTTGTCATTCCCACGAGAATGCGAGCAGATATTTTAAAAAAAATGCATGAAGGACATCTGGGAATCAACCGATGCTTGAATTTAGCAAGAGACATTGTATACTGGCCATGCATGACAAATGATATTACAAATGCTGTGCAAAGTTGCATGTTCTGCAAAACACTTAGACCTGCAAATACAAAGATGCTATTGGCACCACACTCAATTCCTTCTTTACCATGGGAGAAATCAGGAGTTGACTTCTTCAAATGGCGAAATGATACCTACCTATTAGTTGTTGTCTATTATTCAAAATACGTAGAAAGTGCAAAATTACACAAAAATCTAACCGCTAACAATGTGATAACTCATTTGAAATCGATTTTTGCAAGGCATGGAATACCTTAAATTTTAATTTCCGATAACGGACCTCCTTTGAACTCAAAAGAATTCAAATTTTTTTTAAATGAGTGGGACATTGAAAGTGTAACAACTAGTTCATATTATCCAAAATCTAATGGGTTAGTTGAAAGTACTGTGAAAACAATAAAAAATATGATATCTAAATGCCAAGAGTCTGGAACAGATCCATATATAGGTCTACTTCAATATCGAAATACTCCTAAAGGCTCCTCAATACTCCTAAATACTCCAGCTAAGCTTCTCATGTCTCGGAATCTGAGAACAAAATTACCATTCAGGCTGCAAAACCTAAAACCCCAAGTCATAAATGAAACAAGGCATAAAAATAACTAACAAATCAAGACAGACAAAATGAAAATGTACTACAATAAGCATGCAAAAACACTACCCACAATCAATGTGAACGAGGAAGTTTTGTTCAAAAAACATTCCCAAGTTGAAAATTGGACCCAAGGCAGAGTCGTTGACAAATGCGAACAACCTAACTCTTATGTAATCAAAGAGAACAGTAGCAATACAAATTATAGAAGAAATCGTGAGCACTTATTGAAAATTAATGGTGACAGAAATATAAATAAAAGTGATGACCCTCATTTAAATCCGACAATCTTAAATCAGCAACAATGCTGCTCTTTTGTTTCTTTGTTTAAGTTAGTACGTAGTTAGCACTAAGATAGTTAAGTAAGTTTTACAACACAATTCATTCAAATAAAAGGTTTTCCCCGTTTCCTTTTAAATATCTAATGTAATTACACAAAAATTCATTCAGCTAAGATGCATATTAATACAGTTGTTTAGGAATGCAAGAGCCAAAGCTCGATTCACCTACTGGAATATTTTGTACAAATTGTAGTATATTTAATGTATGGTTGAATAAATAAATCTAATTCAAATTCTAAAAGTGAGTCTTTCACCGATGTTCCGCCTGATAACAAATCAAAGCCTTCAAATAATAACTTAATGAGCACCCCAATAGCGCATATGTCAAGATTCCAGTTTAAGCAAAGTGAATCTGCATTAGGATCACCAGTTAGCAATGAACCTGAAGAAATAAAAGCGCAAGAACTTTCCATTGACGATGCATCACAATCTCAAAACAATATAAATGCTGATGAACCACCCGGAAGTCAAAATGAAAATAATGTAACAAATCCGTTGTTGAACTATAGCAATCATGATGATAATTGTATGGTAACCAGGTCCGGGAAAGTCATAAGGCGCGAAAAATCATAAAGTTCTCTGATGTGTTCATATACAAGTCTTTGAGCATTTCATGTGTGAATCCTAAATACTAAACAGAAACTAATTTGAATGGAACTAGTCAAAGTTGTATGCTGATCACTCTAAATCATTAAGTTTGAGATTTAAGTTTGAGAGTTATAATTATAACATATTTTACTATCGTTGGATTGAAATGCAAGACAGGTTAAGTAAAATAATTTTGAAACATGATGTTGAAATCAAGGAAATAAATAAACAATTTAGAAAAATGATGTTGAAATTAAGGATGAATTAAAAAAAAAACAATAATGAATTGAATTGAATTATATAATGAATTAGAATTGAATTATATAATGAATTAGAATTGAATTATATAAAGAATCAAGCAAGAATCAAACACAAATAAAAAACATGAACAATGTAACTAAACGAATCCAAAATGGACAAATACATTAAAAACTTAAGAGCAGAGGTGTTGTATTATTGTAACTTTCTCTCTCTCCTAAGTAAGTTATTTATAAGTATTAGTGTAAGTTATAAAGTAAGTATTGAGATTTCGAAATAAAGTAAGTCTAAACAGAACTCTTGACTTGTAATATAACAAACGTCAATCTTAAATTAGTGCTGCATTGAATTTGGCAGCTTCGACAATAAGGACAATTCTTAAGAATAAAGAAAAAATACTGTCATCGGCAACTGCAACTACGTCAAGCTCTGCAACTAGAAATAACCGTTCTAGAAATAACATTATAGAAGAAATGGAAAAACGACTGTCTACATGGATTGACGACGAAATTGAACGCAATATGCCACTGAGCCAATCTATCATAATGGAAAAGGCTAGAAGAATTTTCAATTGCATTCAGGCCGAGGCAAGTGGCATAAGTGAAACTTTCGTTGCTAGTCGAGGATGGTTTAAGGGGTTAGGGGTAGTCAGAATTTTCAAAAAATCTATTTTTGCATTTTCTTAAAGTATAATATCTTAAAAATATTCTCTGAAATTTTGAAGTGAATCCGACAAATACTTTTCGAGTTACTCGACAGTTAACCAAGGGCTCTCGGGCGCTCCAGAACGCTCGAGAGCAGGTAGTTAGCAGCAGCTGCAAGCAACCGATTCTCTGAATGAATTACAACTTTGATGAATATATAGTAATACCTAAATCTATAAATACCTTACTATAAATATTTTTAATTTTTAGGTTGTATAAGTGTTTAAATTAAATAATTCGTATTACTCTACATAAATCAAGTGTAAAACTCTAAATGCGTTTTTCTCACAACTATGTTTTTTGAACTGGTGACCACTGTAACTCGAAAACCGCTCAGTAGATTTCAATGAAATTTATACAGCTTTTGGAAAACAGAAAAAACTAGTGCCTGATCGAAGAACTTTTATTTTTTTTTAAATTTCGATTTCTAATTAACAATTAGTTGTTGTTTTTTTCCCGAAAATCTGGAGAAAAATTTCATGAGGCCGCCATTTTGTCAATTTTTTTTTAAAAAAAGAAGCTTCGATCAGGCACTAGATTATCTATTAATAAAACTAATTTTTTTCGTCCGATTGATTTTAGATGAATCTCCAAGGATTTGTGATGCCCACCGCAAGGAATTTCTGTTGGAGCTGAATCAACACAAACAGCCATAACTTTTTAATAATTAATTTTTTTTTCTTCAAATTTTCGTGATGTCAAGTCGAAACATTATGTAATGTTGCCATATTATTACTTTTATAAAGTTAAATGATTTACCGGCAAGAAAAAGTTATTGAAAATTCTTCTGGCTACCCTTAACCCCTTAATAGATTTAAACATCGAAATAATCTTCATAACATAAAGATTCCAGGAGAAGCAGCAAGTGGTAATATGAAAGCGGTGGCTAAATTCCTAGTGACATTAAAAACAATAATTGAGCAAGGAAACTATCCACCAGAATTATTTTTTAATGTTGATGAAACAGGCCTGTTTTGGAAAAGAATGCCAAAACGAACATTTCTATCCCGTGAAGAGAAGCGAGCACCAGGATTTAAAGCCGCAAAAGATCGCTCAACACTTCTACTGGGTGGTAACGCAAGCGGAGATTTCAAATAAAAGCCATTACTAGTTTACCACTCCAAAAACCCAAGAACTATGAAAGGCATACCTAAATAAGCTTAACCTGTAATTTGGGAGTCAAATAAAAAATCATGGATAACTATGAAAATTTTCCACGGTTGGTTCACTGAACATTTCTGCCCGTCTGTTAAACGTAATTGCAAAATTAAAAAACTTGAACAAAGAGCACTACTATTAATTGATAATGCTCCAAGCCACCCAACAAATTTATCAGACTTAACAACATGCATTCCAGTCGAAGTGGTTTTTTTGCCGCCTAACACAACTGCCTTAAATAAACCAATGAACCAAGGTGTTATATCCAATTTGAAGGCTTATCACTTGCGGCGAACATTTAAGCAGAAGTTTGAAAAAGCAGACGGAGAAGAGAAGCAATCAATAAGAGAATTTTGGAAAAACTACAGTATCATGAATGTTGTAGAAAACATAAACCTTTCTTGGAATGAGATAACAGAAAGATCTTTCAAAGGAGTATGGAAGAACATTTGGCCAGATTTAAGTTAGAGTGAAGACATTGGACACTCTGTCGATGTTGACGAAATAGTGGAATTAGCGAAACAAACCGGTTTAGATGAGGTAAATGTGGAAGACGTCAAAAAAATAGTTCAAGAAACAGCAGCTAGTCTTTCTAATTATGAGCTCAAAGAATTAACTGAGCAAGAAGAAAACAAAAATATTGATAGTAGTGATTTCGAAGAAGAGCAAAAAGAGCTTTCGATGGCGTTTGTAAAAAGGAGTTTGACCACTATAACTGAAATTATGGACAAATTTATTGAAAATGATCCTAATTTTGACAGGAGCTCAAAAGCAAGACGGAATGTTATAGATGCTTTATCCACTTATCAACAACTTCTAACAGAACGCAAAAAGAAAACGCACTTTACATGAGATGCCTTCTTGACAAAAAGGAAGAAAATTGGAAACACAGAATAGATTGAATGATCTGACTAAATTAAAATGTTATTTGTTTTTATAAGTATATATTCTTTTATATTGTTTTTATTATTGTAAGAAATAAATATTTGGTTTTATTTTTATTAAAAAAAAGACAATTATTAAATTTAATACCTACCCAATTTTCTATCCATATTCCCCTTACCTCATTATTTACATGTTAAAATAGCCTCGTTTAGCGCTGATTTGCATTACGCTCTACTTTGATAGAACGTATCCCCCGCGTTAAACGGGGTCTTACTGTATATATATATATATATATATATATATATATATATATATATATATATATATATATATATATATATATATATATATATATGTATATATATACATATATATATATATATATATATATATATATATATATATATATATATATATAGATATATATATATATATATATATATATATATATATATATATATATATATATATATATATATATATATATATATATATATATATATATATACATATATATTTATATATATATATATATATATATATATATATATATATATATATATATATATATATATATATATATCACAGCAAAACAAATAAGGGAGAAGATCTCTGAAGTGGCCGATCCGATTGAGCTGAAATTTTCGGAGAACGTAGATGTGTATAGTAGGTAGGTCCATGACTTTCTCAAATTCAGATACTCTAAACCTTTTGACGGCGGTGAGCGTTTTAGTGAATTTTGAGGAACTCCTATATTTCCAAGCAGGGTAAATTTTTCTTAAAGAAAAGTATTGAGAATGAAAACTAATTATGTTTTAAGCTTGTATATGATAAAGAATTGGAAATTTTGAGTCGTGTGTGGGTGCAGGGTGCCTAAAAGTAGGCAAGGAATTTTTTTCAAATTTTGATTTGTCATTACTTGTAAGAAAAACAATGGATCATCGTGAAAAATACAGAGCTTATTGATGTTGACTGAAATTTGGCACATATTGATTTTCAGCATAAAGCGGGTAACCCTGTAGCTGTGGCAGGCTGCTGAAAAAAATCCTTCAAATCATTGACCTTCCTGAAAAATTTTTGATTTTTGACAAAAATTTCAAATCTTTGATAAATTTTATTCTTTGTCCTTCATCTCAAGATAAAATTTTCAAAATTCAGAATTGCATAAGAACGGCAACCCATCACCAAATTACCTCTATTTTCAGCACTCGCAAGTTCTGTTCACGAGAACTGACGACAGTATAATCCAATCATAATGAAATTTACAGGACATGTTGATATTAACTAGGACCAGGTCTGATAGAAGTGATTTTGAAATGCGGGTAACCCTCTGGCAGTGGGACTGTTCGGCGATGCCTAAAAACATGCCCAAATTTACTAAATATGTAAACATGCCTAATCTACAAAGTTCAAAGATCAAATCTTGTACATTGTCTCACAAATCACTGCCAAAGATGAATTAAAAATACAATCAAGTATGTACTGAAAAGTATTTTGTGAACATAATTGAATTGAAAATTCAGTCTGGAAGTGGAGTCCAAACTGATAGGAACATTGGAAACCGTAAGTAGAAACTATTAGTTCAAGGGTTCAGCTTGATAAAGCACTTGTATAGTCGAATTTATCTAGCGATCCTGAACAGTTTGTGTAGGATGTGCGGTAGTCAAAACTATTAATTGATAAATAATTGGTCAAAGTCCAAGGGCTCAGTTTGATAAAACACTTTTATAGTGGAATTTATCTAGCGATCCTGAATAGTTTGCATAAAATGTATGGTTGTAGGAAATAGTAGAAGAAAAGACAGTTTATCAGAGTTCAAGGGTACAGCTTGATAAAGCACTTGCATAGTGGAATTTATCAAAGCGATCCTGAACAGTTGCGTAGGAGATCTTCTGAAGAATTAATAAATATTGAATATAGATAAAATGATGAATTAATGTATAAAATATAAATTAGACTTACAAATAAATCTAACGTTTTGTAAAAAAAATCCAAAACTAGTTTTTATTTAAAAGCACGAACGTTTAGTTTAATTTCAGCGGATCGAGAAATTATTTCTCCGTTGAACATTTTGGTCCTTCGAGCCGGATATAAATAAATAAAAGTTTGATTTAAATACAATTTACTAATCAACACTTGGCAATTGAGCGGGTTCCTTTTGAAACGCAATATAAAGTCCTCCCGGTGAATATATTACCAAAACCTAAACAACTCGCCGAGATTATTTACACTAGTTGACGCAGTTCTTGTTACGAAATATGGAGGAACTTTGTATTTGACAAACGGTCCTAGGAGAAAAGATTGCACGATCCATCATCAACGGCAGAAAGACACCGTTGGCGCGCAGGACAATTGGATTCTATGAGAATAAAATAGCCGAACTAAACCGGCTTTGGCTAGAATTCGACAACGGAGATACGAAGTTACGCACCCAAGTATTGGCATCCAAAAGAGAAGGCAGTCATGAATATTTCACTAAGAATATTCATGCGGGTATTGATGAAAAATATGTTGAGTATTTGGGGGAATTGACAGACAATTTAAGAAGTCTGCAAAGCAACTCAACAGTAGATCCACTTATCAATCAGACAAGTATTCACACGAGCACCAAATCACAATACTGCCCTCGGATTAATCTGCCTAAGTTTGAAGGCGATTATTCAACTTGGCAATCTTTCAGGGATTTATTCGTGTCAATCGTAAATGAGAACGAATATATAGCACCAGTGCAAAAGTTGCATCATTTAAAAGGCTGTTTGATCGGAGAAGCAGAAAGACTGCTCAGGCACTTTCCCATAACTAACAATAATTACAGCCCAGCATGAGAAACATTAAAGGAATGGTACGAGAACAAATGGGTTCTTGTAAATACACAATTGAAGATTTTAACAAATCAAATGAAATCTAATACTGAAAACAGCAAATCCATCAAAGAAATTATGGATACAACACAAGAGTGTTTGCAACAATTATCGTCGTTACAAGTCGACACCTTCTCTTGGGACGTATTATTAATACATTTGATAGTGCAAAAACTACCATATGTGATATTACGATTATGGGAGGAAGAACTGGGGGCCAGCACTGAGCTGCCCACATTTAAGAGATTTCAAGATTTTCTGCAAACTAGATTCAGAGTATTAGAATCTATGGCAAACACAATTGACAGCAAACATACAGTAAAGCTGACAACCAAGGCTTACTACAGCATTCCAGCAAACAATTGTCCAGCATGTGGACAAGAACATTATGTGGGGACATGCCCCAAATTCCAAAAAATGCAACCCTTAGAACGTAGACAAATTATTCAAAACTCGAATAGATGTTTCAATTGCTTTTCGGGCAAACATATTGTCAATAATGCAAAAGCATGTATCGATGTAAGATATGTAAAGGGTCACACCATAGTCTCTTGCATTTGATAGAACGCAGGGAAGAATATGAAAGGAATGCAACAAAGCAGCAAGCACAACAAACAAACATTGGAAGAGCACAACAACCAATCAGTGCTAACCATAACAAATCTGAAGATAAGATTCAAACGTTTTTTACAGACGCTCAAAATGCACTACTAGCCACAGCAGTGGTTGAAGTTAAAGATGCGAATGGCAAAGGAGTTCAATTAAGGTGTTTAATTGACCCGGGCTCACAAACATCATTTGTTTCTAAGGACATATGTAAAAGATTAGAAGTTCACAGTAAGCCTACAAACGTTAGAATTACTAGACTAAACAACAGTTTAGCAACAAGGGCACATCAAAGGGTAAAACTCATGTTATATTCACAATACAAATATAAGGCCCGTCTTACAATCGACATGCTGGTTGTCGATAAAATCGCTGAATCTTTACCCAGCACCACAATACAACCAAACAAATTGAATCATTTAAAGGGGATACCATTAGCAGATACGCAATATTGGCAACCAGGGCCAGTCCACATTCTGCTAGGTGCAAACGCGTACGCAAATATGTTGTTGCACGGATTACGAAAGGGGCCAGACGACGCGCCCATTGCAATAAACACAATTTTTGGCTGGGTTATAATGGGAAACACGCACGAATCCCAAACTCAGCAAAGTACATCTTTTGTAAACATAAATGATTCTACCGAAGAATTAAATATACAATTACGAAAGTTCTGGGAAGTTGAGGAGGTATATTACAAGCCTACACTCAATCCAGGAGGCGAAGAGTGCTAACAGCACTATCGCACAACACATGAAAGATTAGAAACTGGGCAATATCAGGTTGAATTACCATTTAAAACCCAATCAAAACCCAGCTTCGGTCCATCAAGGCATCTGGCGTTAAAACGGTTTAAAGCAATGCAATACAAATTATCAAAAAATACAAAACTGAAAGAAGAATACAGCGCATGCTTGGACGAGTATATAACATTAGAACACATGGAAAAGGTTAACAAGGAATTAGAGCCTGACAATCAAGAATACTATATACCTCATAACGCTGTAGTGAAAGAAAGTACTACAACAAGAGTTTGAGTTGTTTTCGATGCTTCAGCCAAAAGTGGGAATGGAAAATCGCTAAATGAACAATTATTAACAGGACCCACAATCAAACCAAAGTTAGCTTCCATTTTATTTAAATTTAGATTGCATAAAATAGCAATGATGGCAGACATCGAAAAGATGTATAGAATGGTCCTTGTAAATCCTAAACATAGGACATACCAACAGATCATTTGGGAAGACCCCAAAACAAGAGCCATTCAAGACTATCAACTATCCACACTAACGTTTGGCACGGCTTCTGCTCCTTATTTAGCAATTCGAACACTTCAACAGCTTGGTCACGATGAAAAAAAAAATTTTCCTTTAGCAGCGAAGATAATAAAAACCGATTTTTATGTTGGTGACATGCTGACAGGAGCAGACACGGTTGTTGAAGCGTTAAAACTACAAGACCAATGCATAAATATGTTGAAAAAGGGCAAATTCAATTTAAGGAAATGGGCAAGTAACAATGCAGAGATCCAACACGCCGTACCTCCCGAACAAACGGGAAATAAAGACCGACTGTGAATTCACAGAAAATGATATGCTCAAGACATTAGGGGTAAAATGGTCTCCTGCTGGCGATTATTTCACGTATGCGATCAAAACTAGTTCTAATGAAAACATTCTCTCGAAGAGAAAAATTCTGTCCAAGGTAGCTGCACTATACGATCCATTGGAGTGGATCGCGCCAGTCATTATTACGGCAAAAATATTATTACAAACATTATGGATAACTGGGTGCACTTGGGATGATCAAGTAAATGAAACCATTCAAAGGGAATGGGCGAAATTTAGAAGCAAATTACCAACATTAGAGAAACTAAAAAACTTGGAATCTCCAAAAATACTCATAGCATTCAAATACATGGCTTTTGTGACGCATCTAACAAAGCATATGCGGCAGTGGTGTATATAAGAATAGAAGGAGACACCCGCCAAACACAACTGCTAACCGCAAAAACTAGGGTAGCGCCAATTCTACCAACAACAATTCCTAGGCTGGAATTAAATGGTGCCCTCTTGCTGGCACAGTTATTAAAAGCAGTCAAAGAAAATCTATCTGAAGATCAGAATATCAGGATAACTGCATGGACCAATTCAACCGTTGCGTTACAATGGATTAGAAGCCACCCCACAAAGTGGAAAACATACGTCGCAAATAGGGTGGCAGAAATCCAAGAGACAATAAAACCAGAAAACTGGCGATATTTACCTACAATTGATAATCCCGCAGACGTCGCATCAAGGCGTAATTATGCCGACGAAATAATTTCCAACAAATTTTGGTGGCATGGTCCAACATGGCTTGCCAAAGAAATGAATGAATGGCCAGTAAACCCAACAAGTATAAACCAACCTCAAATTGAGAAAAAGACCCAAATAGCACTACACGTGAAAATAACATGCGATATATTAGAGCGATACTCGTCATTTAGCAAATTAAAACGTATAATTGCATACATGAAGCGTTTTTGCAACAATGCACGAGTTAAAAAGAAGAAAATTATACCCCAAAGGAATAAACAATTTGGGCTTTTAACGACGAAAGAGCTAACTGACGCAGAAATAACAATTTGCAGGGTAGTTCAAGCTGAGACATTTTTTCGCGAAATCAAAGCGATAAAAAGCAATAAATCACTGCCGAATGGGAGCAAATTAGCAAGTTTAAATCCCTTGTTCGATTCAAGCAAGATACTAAGAGTAGGAGGGCGACTAGAAAACTCAACCTTACCATATGAGCGCAAACACCCAATAATACTACCCGCAGAACACCATGTTACAAACCTTATAGTGCAAGAAACACATTTAAATACACTTCATGGGGATGTGGCATTGGTACTAAACACCATGCGAAATCAATATTGGATAGTCAATGCAAAGCGAATTATTTCAAGTTTCATTAACAATTGTGCAGTTTGCATTAGGCACAGGCAAAAAACTAGAGCACAATTAATGGGGAATTTACCCACAGCCAGGGTTACAGTCTCCAAACCCTTCTTACATGTAGGAGTTGATTACGCCGGGCCTATCACGCTAAAAATGTCTCCACATAAAACACCACGAACATACAAGGGATACTTCTGTATTTTTGTTTGTATGTCAACCAAGGCCATTCACTTAGAATTAATATCAGATATGACTGCGGAAGCATTTATTGCCGGGTTCAAAAGATTCGTCGCAAGACGTGGTTTATGTAAAAACATATATTCGGACTGCGGTACAAACTTTAGGGGTGCACAGAAGATACTAAAGAACGAGTTGCACAAAGCTATAGAGTCGACATCTAAAGACATTGCAGAGCACTTGCAAGGTAAAGGTATTACCTGGCACTTTAACCCCCCTGCAGCACCTCACTTTGGAGGGCTGTGGGAGCCAGGGGTCAAATCAGTAAAGCATCATTTACAGCGGGTGATTGGTAAATCGATCGATACATATGAAGAATATGCAACTATATTAGCACAAGTAGAAAGTTGTGTAAATTCCCGACCACTATGTCGCATTGAAAATTCAACAGAAGATCTTGAAGTTCTAACACATGCGCACTTCTTAGTTGGACAAACATTAAATGCAGTTCCCGAGCAAATGTTGCTAGATAGACCGATTAATTTAAATCGAAGATGGAAACACGTCCAATATACGATACAACAATTCTGGAATAAATGGTCAACAAAGTATTTAAGTCAATTACAACAAAGACCCAAATGGGCGGGAGTAAAACCAAATTTAGAAGTAGGAGACATATTTCTTCTAAAATCAGAAAATACACCACCAACGTGTTGGCCAATGGGACGAGTGGAACAAACATTTCCAGGACAGGATGGATTAGTGCGCGTTGCACAGGTTAAAACAAGTAACTCTCTAGTTAAAAGACCTGTGGTAAAATTGTGTCTATAAATCAAACACTATACCAACACATACACATTAACACAAAAACATGTTTAAGTCTAATCGCATATGTGCTGTTGATATACAGCCTCAAGTGGCAAAATTTAAAGGTATTAAGAGCAATAATAAGAAATTGAAATTACAGAAAAATGGCAAATTATCAAGACGATGTGTTGCTGCTTACGGAAGACAATAGATGGTCATCAGATAGTTCGATTTGGAGCCCAATAGCCAGACCCAGGGCTGTGAAAAAAGAAAATTGCGCCGGTCCAAGTAGCCTAACGTGGTGAATTGATAATTTTGAAGGTGAAGATCGTTATGGTAGGTCCAGTAGTCCTAGATGGAATCCAGCCAACCTCAAGCAAGTGTATCAGCAAGCCGGCCCCAGCTCGACTAACGAAAAGAAAATGAAGACATATAAAGCTCGCATCAATCTAAAAGATACGGACGAACTTCCACCAGCAAAAATCAATGGGAGTTATGAGACTAAATGGAGCATGCTACGACCGTCTAACACTATACACGAAATTCATATGAGAATCGATAACGATGTGCTAAAATTTATAACAAAAGAAAGTATTGAAGTATATATTCCGAAAGAAGTTTTGAAACGAATTCAATTCAAAAACTCTAGCGCACCTGAACCGCTAGAAACACTAATGTTCGAAGAACAGTGGAAGAATCGTGCAGGTTTTGAGTGCATATTCCACCACATGTGCTGCTTATTACGGCCAAACTGTTTCAAATGCCACGTTTTACTTTGGTCTCTAGAATGCATTATAACTCATTTGGTAGAAGGTTTCAGATATTACCACTGGCATGGGTTTCAAAGTTTATGAAAGAAAAACACTTGTTAATTATATTCGTTATCAGTTGCTTATTTCACCAAATTTTGAAAGCAGCATCTCATATAACATCAATGAAGAAAATGCTCAGTGTCTGCAGCACTGTAACTGAAGTTGGTGTTCGGGGCTGCGATCCGAAAAATTTGCAGAACTTAGGGAATTGAAACATCGGTTATTTATTTTCATTGTAAATGTTTCCGGTATGAATACTAACTGTAAGCATTTATTGATACAAAAGTAGCACAACCGACTCGTGCTGGCAACCTTTCGCCAGTATCAAAGCCAAGAATATATCAAATCTGCTTCACGTTGTTTAATTACATTCGAAGTTATAGGAGTATAAAGAAATTTAGGGTTACCTGCAGCGAGTTTTTTCAAATGATCGAAAGCTTAATATTTGCTGTTTATTGTCACTACAATATCATTACCATTTGAAAATTCTACGATAAAACCGCTTAATAAAGATATTACAATAAAACACAAAACCAACAATAGCTGGACACCCTATTGTGGCTTTTCAACCAAATTTGGTCTGAATAATGTTTATGACAGGTTTCATTAATTGTATGAAATTCGTATTGATTTCATGACTGCACTGGAAGTTATAGTGCAAAAAGTTTTATTTTCCTGAGCGAATTTTCAAAATCAAAGACACAAAAATTACCATAGCTGGCAGCACCAATAAAATTTTTCAACCAAATTTCCATCAAACAGAGATTAGAGTTAGGTTTAGCTACAGTGTCAATTTCATGAAAATCTGGTAGCTTATTCACATTTCATAGGGCAAAAAGCAGTTTTTTTTCTTTGTAATTTTTCAAGATGGCACCACTGGCACAGACTTGCCCACAATTCAAAATCGCTTCTATCAAATCTGGTCTTACTTAAGTCCAATGCATTCTGTAAATTTTAGCTGTATCTGATTATTGGTCCGTGAGTTTCCGTGAACAGAAGTTTTTGATGCTAAAAATATAGGTTAACTGGGAGAGGGTTACCGTTCTTGTCCGACATGAAATTTATTTAGTTTTATTTTGAACGTGTAGATAAAACGTAAGATTTATATACAGATATGTTTTGTTGTAAGACACGGACATTTTTTTGAATATTCGATGGTTTGAATGTTTTCACTTTCAAATTTTTTTTTTCAAAATGAAGACACCAAAATTATCATAGCTGGCAGCTCCAACCGAATTTTTCAACCAAATTTCTACCAAACGTGGCCTAAAATAAGTTCCAGCAATTGTGTGAGTTTCGTCAAAATCGAACGATTCAATCAGAATTTATAGGGCTAAAAACAGTTATCTTTTTTAGTGGTTTTTCAAGATGGCAACACTGGCACAAAATCGCCCGCATTTCAAAATGACTTCTATCAGACCTGGTCCTATTTAAGGCCAATACATTCTGTGAATTTCAAATAATTCTGCTCATCGGATCGTGAGTTTCCGTGAACAGAAGTTTTTGATGCTAAAAATATAGGTAAATTGGGCAAGGGTTACCAGGCGTGCCCGTTATACCATAACTTTTTTTTGTTTGGTTATGTAAACAAAGCACAAGATTTACATATGAATGGCTGTTTTTTGAAGAAACGGCATTTTTTCAAGAGAGACGATGATTTGGAGGTTTTCACTTTCAGTGCCTGCCCTAGCTACAGGGTTGCCAGCACGCTGATTAAAAGCTACACAAATCTACAACTAAATAATATCAATATGTCCTGAAAATTTCGTAATGATTGAAAAGCTCTGTCAAAAGTTATCGAAATTTAAAAATTTTCAAATTTTCCCGTCCTCTTTTTAGGCACCCAGCGCACAGATAGGGCTAAAAAATTCCAAAGCATTATCCGATTCATATGTTAAACACGTTAGAAATTTATTTCGTTAACTTTATTTTTGCGAAAATCATTTGTGCACGAAATAATAGGTATATTAAAAATATCACTTAAATGGCCGCCAGCGCCAAAAGGTTAACAATAACTGACATTTAAAGAGACCTGGACCTATTCTGCATACACACCAATGTATCCTGAAAATTTCAGCTCAATCGCATGGCGCGTTCCCGAGATTATCTCACTGAAATTTTTTGTACATATATATATATATATATATATATATATATATATATATATATATATATATATATATATATATATATATATATATATATATATATATATATATATATATATATATATATATATATATATATATATATATATATATATATATATATATATATATATATATATATATATATATAGAAATATGAATTTTTGGCCGAATCGATTTTAATACTAATGTTCTTCGAACATTAGTAAAAAATTATAGATTCTATAAGCCAACAATTCAAAGTAAATTTGCCTGACTGATATGAAATCAAAATTAAGGTGTATAAAGAAAATAGAGTAATATTTCACCATTATGTAAAATGAAAACGGCCACAATCAAAGCAAAACCAAAAGAACAAAAAATGTAAATAAAAACAAATTGATACCATGAAATACAATAATGAATATAGAATTAAAATGAATTATGATTTAATCATAATGAAAATAACTGGGAAGCATAAGAAAATAATAATCAACTTCACACATCCAAAGGAAGAATTTAGGTTGAACACAAGTGTTCAACGGGCGGGAGAATGTTCGGCGATGCCTAAAAACATGCCTAAATTTACTAAATATGTAAACATGCCCAATCTACAAAGTTCTAAGATCAAATCTAGTACATTGTCTCACAAATCACTGCCAAAAATGAATTAAAAATACAATCAAGTATGTACTGAAAAGTATTTTGTGAACATAATTGAATTGAAAATTCAGTCTGGAAGTGGAGTCCAAACTGATAGGAACATTGAAAACCGTAAGTAGAAACTATTAGTTCAAGGATGCAGCTTGATAAAGCACTTGTATAGTGGAATTTATCTAGCGTTCCTGAACAGTTTGTGTAGGATGTGCGGTAGTCAAAACTATTAATTGATAAATAATTGGTCAAAGTTCAAGGGTTCAGCTTGATAAAACACTTTTATAGTGGAATTTATCTAGCGATCCTGAATAGTTTGCATAAAATGTATGGTCGTAGGAAATAGTAGAAGAAAAGACAGTTTATCAGAGTTCAAGGGTACAGCTTGATAAAGCACTTGCATAGTGGAATTTATCAAAGCAATCCTGAACAGTTGCGTAGGAGATCTTCTGAAGAATTAATAAATATTGCCAAGTGTTGAATATAGATAAAATGATGAATTAATGTATAAAATGTAAATTAGACTTATAAATAAACCTAACGTTTTGTAAAAAAAATCCAAAACTAGTTTTTATTTAACCCCCGCTAGACACACCTGGGTCTTTGGTGTCCGGCCGTTTTTGAAATTCGTCAGGGCGCACAGGTACGTCAATATTTCGGGTTCTAGCCACCACTTAAAAAATTGTACTTGGATCCAGAACTGGCGTAGTGAACGTCACGCTCGGTCCTCCGTTCTTCGTGAATTGCTGAGCTGTCAAAGTTGGCTGCGGACACCAAAGACCCATGTGTGTCTACGGAAGCATAAAAGTGTGCATTTTCTTCGAAGCTTTTCTTCGGTATATTAGATCAAGCGGTAGTTAATTGTAACATATTGTACAATTTTAATGAAGCGAACTATGAAGTAAATGTCGTAGGAATTTCGTACAAAAATCATGAAAGGGCTGCCAGCTATGACCATTTTTGTAATTTTGTGGAATTTCTTTACTGAGCGATTATATCATTAGATTTCCAATTGAGAATGATCCTGCAATGAAAATTAACAACAAATATTAACGTTTTAAAAATTTGAAAAGTTTTGAGGGTGGAAGCCCTAAAATTCTTTTCACCCGTATACCTTCCAGCGCAGTGATTCAATCGAAACGAAATTTACTGGTTGGGTTTAACTTAACGTGAAGCAGAGTGGTATGTATTTTGCTTTGCTGCTGACACCGGTTAACCAGCAATGTGCCATTTCCGTTAATATTGCACCAACAGATGCTTCAAATTACGTTCTCATATGCAAAGCATTTGCAATAAAAATAAGGAATCAATTTTTAAATTTTTCAAGTTTTGAACATTTTTCGGATGGCAGCCTCAAACAACGTTTAACCGCTGAAACTTTCGATGAAATCCTGCGATGAGAACGAAATTCAAAGGATAAGTTGATTTAAGTATGAGCTTGTTATGGTAAACTTATTGCTGCTTCGTTCGGAAAGTGTTACCAGCACTGAACATTTTTATCATTTGTGTTATAGTTGAGTTTTGTTGCTTTGGATAAGGAATGGTTGATATTATTCTACAAAACAGTGTATTACGTCTTTCCACACTTTTTTGTCACTCAAAGACAATTTCTTCGAAAATTAGTTTTCTAGCGGTTCAAGTGCGCTAGAGTTTTTTTTTCCTATTAAATCTTCCTGAAAATACGCGGGCCGTAACACCCTCCTCGCTTCAGAGAATTTCGTCAAAATTCTCGACCATTCCCACTCGATTTACTGGTAAAAAAAATAATTTGGCATCCGAAGCACTAGAATCGACTTAAATCGTTTGGCATCACCTCGTTCGGTACCTGAATTCTGAATTCCTGGTCACAATATCATACCACACTCATTCGCACTTCGACACTTTAGCATACTCTTTGCGTACATGGCTCTATTCCTCTAACCTTCGTTATCCCTGCATGTTTATATGTTGCGTGTTCTAGTTTTGCCTGGTGCGGGTACTTTTATCCTTTTCAACCAAAATTCGAATGCCCTTCGAACTCGTTTTAAGGGTACTCTACTGTATCATACGAACTCCTTCCACTACAACGAACGCAGAAGGGGAAGAAAAAAAACTCTAGCGCACCTGAACCGCTAGAAAACTAATTTTCGAAGAAATTGTCTTTGAGTGACAAAAAAGTTCTGTGTAAATTTTGTTCCAAGTACTGTGTAAATTTTGTTAAAATCTGATGGCTGAATCGGAAGTTATAGGCCAAAAAGATGTTTTTTTTCTCAAAAGTTTTTCAAGATGGTACCACTACCAGAGGACTGCCCGCATTTCAAAATCACTTCTATCAGACTTGGTCCTAGTTAATACCAACATATCCTGTGAATTTCATTATGATCGGATTATCCGGTCGTCAGTTCTCGTGAACAGAACTTTCGAGTGCTGAAAATATAGGTAGTTTGGTGATGGGTTGCCGTTCTTTTGCAAATCGGAATTTTAAAAATTTTATCTTGAGATGAAGGACAAAGGATAAAATTTATCGAAAATTTGAAATTTTTGTCAAAAATCAAAAAATTTTCAGGAAGGTCAATGATTTGAAGGATTTTTTTTCAGTAGCCTGCCACAGCTACAGGGTTACCTGCTTAGTGCTGAAAATCAGTATCACCACATTTTGGAGGTTTATGGGAAGCTGGTGTGAAGTCGATCAAACTACATTTACGCCGTATATGACGACATGCCACTCTAACTTACGAAGAATTTTCAACAAATTTAGTCCAAATCGAAGCCTGGCTGAACTCGCGACCTTTGTGCCCTCTCACAGATGACCCTATGGACACCAAAGTATTGACTTCAGCTCATTTTCTGATCGGAGATGCTCTAATTATGCCAGTAGAAGACGATCTGTCTGAAATAAACTTATCACCGCTAGACAGATGGCAGTTTTGCCAAAGATTCATGCAAACATTTTGGAAACGCTGGCCAAATGAATATCTCGCAAGATTGCAACAAAGGCCTAAATGGCTCAAACAGGAAAATAGGAGATTTATGTTTGCTGAAAGAAGAGAACATACATCCTAGTAAATGGCCTCTCGCAAGGATCACTAACGTTCATACTGGAAAAGATATGATAACACGAGTGGTCACGTTATTTTCAAAAGGTAACTACTACAAACGTGCAATAACACAAATTGTTCTGCTTCCTACGCAATAACCGAACCTATAATATACACATATATTAATAAAAGAAATGAAGCTACCAACAAAAACCATAGACAGAAATAGAAATGAATCGAATACAAAAATGAACTACGATGCCAGACAATACAGCACTTTACCTTTTTCTTCCTATGACTATCCAATCCTATCCAAAGTACATACCACACAAATAAAAACAAAACCAATGCTAATGGTTTCTCAGTAAACCCTTGTTCGAGTTGGCGAGTCGGGGCGCCAAGTTCAAATAACCCCTCTGTTGGCGAGTGTTATGTGCCAGTACGGAGGAAATGCCACAGGTTACATTAACATCTTTACTCTGTCAATTTCAAGGCAGCATCTGGTGTTTGGGAGTCCATTTCGATAAGCCAACTGTACATGGCAAATGGAGCAACGACAATAGACCTGATAATCGGTAACTCAATATTGACGAAAGCATACTCAACTTTATTTTTACAGATATTAATACTGACCGGTTGGACCAGCGGGGGGAGTATGTTTAATATGAATCTGAAAACCAAAGAAATTAATAGTAAACACAAAACAATATTCAATTCACTTACCTGTATGACAGTCGACGGATCGATTGTCAGTTTTGACGTCGCGCGACCAGAGATAATATCAGCTGATTTATAATGTTAAGGATGTGTCTTAAATTGTAGAATACTGGAAAACAATTGTTCAACAATATAGATGTAGCGTTATTGGAAATGTTAACAATGTTAAATTTACCGGAATTTTCACTTTGAAATTTTTCGAGCCCATTGTCATGGTACAGTTGAATTTGAATCAATCTTGAAATCAGTCGAATAGTGTTGGACAGTTTTGTAGTAGAATTTTCTCCTTTGAAATTGAATTAATCGAAAATTGTTAGAATTGAATTTGAAATAGAAATAAAGTATCTTGAATTGATTATAAAAGTGAGTTTTGAATTGAAGTAATATCGAACAATATATATATATATATATAATATATATATATATATATATATATATATATATATATATATATATATATATATATATATATATATACATATATATATATATATATATATATATATATATATATATATATATATATATATATATATATATATATATATATATATATATATATTATTAAAACATTTTAGGTAGAAAATCTCGCTTCATCTGATTGGACTTAAACTTTTGGTATACATAGGCAAATACACAGAATAAAGCCAGGTCTCACAAAAACTTACAAATCTTTAACCCTTTGGCGTTGGCGGTCATTTTCGTGATATTTTTAATATACCAATTTTTCTGTAAACAAATAACTTTGGCAAAAACAAAGTTTCAGGAATGAATTCTGAACGTGTTTTGTAGCCCATTGTGTGCGCTAGGCGCTTAAAAAAAGATTAGGAAAATTTGAAAATTTTTGAACTGCGATAACTTTCGACCGGATTATCAATTTACTACGAAATTCACATGACGTTTTGCTGTTACTAAATTGTGGACTCAAGTAGTTTTTAATGACCGTGATTGGAGAAATTGAAAGTGGAAACCTTCAAACCATCGACTCTTCTGAAACATTTTTATGCTTTAAAGTGAAAATCAACTCATATAGATATCTAAGGCTTTGTCTATACAGCCATAGAAAAACTTTTGAAATTTCACATCGGACAAGAACGGCAACCTTGTTCCCATTTACCTATATTTGAAGCATCAAAAACTGCTGATCACGAAAACTAACGACCCAATTATCAGATACAAATGAAATTCACAGAATATATTGGTATTGAGCAGGATCAGGTCTGATAGAAGCGATTTGGAAATGCAGGCAACTCTGTACCAGTGGTGCCACCTTGAAAATTTATAAAGAAAAAAAACTGCTTTTTGCACTATGAACTCTGATTCAGTTACCAGGTTCGCTCAGAAAAAAATCAGATCGCTCAGAAAATTCGCTCAGAAAAATAAAGCTCTTTGCCGCATAGCTTCCAGTGCAGTCATACAATAAAAACGAATTTGTTATGATGAATTTAACTTTTCCTAGGCATTTTTTTTAGAGAGAATTTGGTAAAAAAAACAATAAAAGGGCTGCCAGCTATTGTTAGTTTGTTTTTATTTGCAATATCTTTGTTTAGCAATGTTACCGTATAGTTTTCGAACGGTGATGATCTTGTAGTGAAAATAAACAACAAATATTAAGTTTTCGAAAATTTGAAAACTTTGGCGACTGGTAACTCAATTTATTTGTACCCTTTTAGCTTCCAATGCATTCATGGGATTAAAACCAAAATCGCAGAGTAGGTTGATTTCATTATGAGGCTGGTGTGATATATTTTTATTTTGTTCCTAGCAAAGAGTTGCCAGCGCGAGGCGTTTTGTTTTTGCTATTTTTGTATCAGTAACTGCTTACAATAAGTATTCATATCTCGAACATATACAATAAAAATAAGTTACTAATTGGTTAAATTTTCTAAATTATAGAAATTTTTTGTTTCCAACTATTTTTCGTTTTTTGACCCTAAGCATCTTTCTATCCCTGTAACTTTTGACGAAATCATCAAATAAAACCGAAATCGATAGAGTTATTTGATTTTGACGTGAGGCAACTGTAGGAGACTTTTAGTTGTAGTGCTGGTAAAGTATTGTTAGCACTAAGCATTTTCTCTGTTAATGTTATGTTATGTTGCTTTCAAAGTTTTGCAGTGTTTGGCTTTCCTTAACCTTGAAATTCCTGAAATCCTTTCCACCCTTTGAATTTAAATGCATTGTTCAGATCAAAGTGATTTTGCTATCGAAACCGGTTGGAGCACGTGTGGTAGAATATGCACTCAAAATCTGCACGATTCCTCTACTGTTCGTCGAACATTAGTATTTCTAGCGCTTCAGATGCGCTAGAGTTTTTGTATTTGTATACAAATAAAAGCGTTTGTAAAAACCACCAACAAACTGAAGTTTGAATATAAATCAAATCTCAATGCATCCGAATCGCAGAGGTTATGCTTATGAGCTCAGTGAAATTGCGAAATCAAAAGTTCGTTATATGTATAAGAAGAACTGTGTCTTTTATTGTCAAACAGAATACAATTGCTTATTGATATTGATTGTTTCACATGAATAAATAATTGTTCATTGAACAGCTTCACATATGACTCCTCCAAGAATCATTCGGAACTCACAACATATCAAAATTATAAAATTACGTGTTTTCATACATAATATGTGTTAATGCTGTTCCGAAATTAAAAAGTTTCTATCGTGTTTTTAGTCTGTGACTGTGTCTATGTGACGATCGATCAGATGGTTGATTGCCACATGCATTTTGCTAGTAAACAAATCAGCTCACGTTGATTCAACAGAACGGCTGCCAAATGGCAACAACATATGTATGAATCTTTTTTATTTCATTTCAGCCGTGAATGCATATGCATTTTTTTTTAAATTTTATTTCTAAGAACATATTATTTTTACTTTGACAAAGAATGCAAAACATTATTTTATTTTAAAAAATATATACATTAAATAGTTATATATTTATTGTTAAAATTATTTTGAAATCTTACAAATAGTTTTTCAACTGAAATGTTATACACATCATATACAAATTTTAATTTTTTTATATCTGAGTTTAAACATTATTATGAATGAAACCTTTTGAAGCCGTATGGAATAGAACTATAATCGGGTAAAAATTTGTGATTCTCAGCTTTTGTTTGGTACCTTTTGATTTCTGGAACTGTGGAAACTTCGTAGTTTTATGAATATTAGGAATATGTTGTGAAAATATATGTACATCTTATTATTTTCGGGGTTCAGGATAATGTTTCTGGATTATAGTCACTTTTTTTACTAATATAAATTACAGAATCTGTTTCGTAGTACAGGATTCTATTTCCAAGAAGTTCTAAGTAGTTGTATGGTTTCAGATGAGCTTGAGTGGTTGTATAGGCAGCAATACAAACGCTAACAGTAGGCAAACAACGAACAGCTTCTTTTTTGTAAGTCCAAATTACGACAACATTGATAGGAAAATTGTGAAGTACAACTATAGAAAGATTGACTAATAAAGCATACATCTCTGATGGTTTATTTACTATAGATGTTTTTGGCTGATTCTCACGCTGTCCAAATTTTCCCTAAAATCAATTTAAAATAAGTTTGGCTAAGGATCTGAATATTGGGTTATTTTCCACTTTAGCAGCGTCCAGTAATATGCCTTCGTTCTCAAAAAAAGCATCAGTGCACTGCTCTTTTTCCTCTTGTGTGACACATTGACTAGCCCAGTTGTTTAATTTTAATAAATTGATTCATCATTTCTGTGAACAAACCACCTACGCGGTTTAATTTGTCGCATTGTTCAATTTCATAACAAAACATCGCATATATTCATACCACTTTATACCCTTTACGTATGGACATCGTGACTTCATCCATCACCCAGGATCCGATAAGAGCTCGATCATTATCATTATGTAATCACTGTTCACTTTCATTTTGCTCATCACCATTCACTACAACACATCTCATATATTCCTACCACTTTATACCCTTTAAGTATTAACATCGTGACTTCATCATTCACCCAGGATCCGATAAGAGCTCGATTAAATATCATTATGTAAGCACTGTTCACTTTCATTTTGTTCATCACCACAAGCACGACATAACGCAAATATTAATTTATTATTCTGTTTGATTGGAAGGATAGGATGCAATGGACCTTCTGGTGGTAGAATCTTGCGTTTGATCAAACATTCTGTGTTATCTTAGTTCATTTTATCACAGTCATTATTACCAACAAAAATTATTGGATGACCAACTGGAAATTTACCATTTTTACAAACCCATGGGTAAAGGGAACAAACATCAGTATACTTGATTATCTCATCCGGCTTACATATAAAGTATTTAAAAGTATTTCTTGTTTGACCACCATAAAATGCATCTCTAGGATTTAGTGATACATCTACCAATAGCTCGTGATTTTCTGAAATTAAAGTCACTTCGCTGAAAATTCGTCATATATATATATATATATATATATATATATATATATATATATATATATATATATATATATATATATATATATATATATATATATATATATATATATATATATATATATATATATCTATATCTATATATATATATATATATATATATATATATATATATATATATATATATATATATATATATATATATATATATATATATATATATATATATATTTTTTTTTTTTTTTTTTTGGAGGTCACAGATGTATATAAGATGTACGTCCATGTTTTGCTTGAATTCAGATATCTTTAAGTCTTTGGAGGCGGCGGGCACAGAGATTTTCCTACACCCCCGTTACACCCCCCTAATACCCCCCTGGAAAAAGCATACATCCCCCCTAACACGGAAAATTTAAATACAAAGAGGGACCTTTGTGTCCTTTGTTGCAAAGGGACACCCCTCCTAAAATTCTGAACACACCCCCCAAGAAAAATTCCTGAGAAAGCCCCTGGGCGGGCATTCTGGTGAATTTTACTCCTTTACTCTTATATTTCCAACCAGTGTAAATTTTTGTTAAAAAAAATATTGGGAATGAAAACTTATTATGTTTTAAGGAGAGATATCCACCTAGAATGGTCGGCAAAATCGATTTATTTTTTATTGCATTTTCGTGAAGATACAGGTCTCAAAAATATCTGGTGAAAACACCAAGTTAATATTTCTATAAATAAGCTAGTTACAGCCGATATAATCAAACGTGTTTTACGAAGTATGATACAATAGTTAATAACATTCATTAGGCTGCTTCAAGTATTGTTCAACTGGTGTTAAAACAAGCTGTACAAGAAGTACAACGGGAAATAAAAGCAAAATTCGAGTGCTGGGATAACCAAACTAACCGTTTTTGGAGATAGTACGGGGCGAAAACGTGGTTTTACCTCATTGTAGGGAGTTGGGGTTCTCATTGGACAGTTTACAGGAAAAGTTTTTGATATTCTTGTAAAATCTTCTTATTGTGCTAAATGTAAC
>OX376372.1:103770208-103791919 GCA_947369275.1 Nemotelus nigrinus
ATATATATATATATATATATATATATATATATATATATATATATATATATATATATATATATATATATATATATATATATATGTAAATAATTCAGCAAAATGATTAAAGGAGATAATCTCAGGAGTAGCCTATTCGATTGAACTGAAATTTTTGGAGAACACAGATGTATATAAGATGAACGTCCATGTTTTGCTTGAATTCAGATATCTTTAAGTTTTTGTAGGCGGCGGGCATTTTGGTGAGTTTTACTCCTTTACTCTTATATATCCAACCAGTGTAAATTTTTGTAAAAAAAATATTGGGAATGAAAACTTATTATGTTTTAAGCTTGTCTTTGATAAAGAATTGGATATTTTGAGCTTTCTGTAGGCGCTGAGTGACTAACAGTGGGCAAGAATTTTTTCCAAATTTTGATTTGTCATAACTTCTGGAAAAAACAGTGGATCATCGTTAAATTGGCAGAGCGTATTGATGTTGACTAAAATTTAACAAACATGGACTTTCAAGAATGTGCGGGCAACTGTCTAGCTATACCAGGCTCCTGAAAAAATCCTTCAAATTATTGAAAAGTTTTTGATTCTTGAAAGTAAATTCTAATTAATGATAAATTTTTGCTTTTGTCCACCAAGTCAAATAAAAATTTTCAAAACTCCGCGGTTAACAAGAAAGATAGCCCATGATCAAATTAGCTCTATTTTCCATACTCCAAACTTCTGTTCATAAGAAATGACGATCGAAAATGCGATCAAAACAAAATTTACAGGACATGTTGAATTAGCTTGAACCAGGTCCGACAGAAGTAATTCTGAAATACAGGCAATTCTGTGGCAGTGGTGCCAATCTGAAAAATCACCGAGAAAACAAACTGGTTTTAGGCCTATAGCTTCCGACTTAGCCACCAGATTTTATCGAAATTCATTCAGCAGATGAATTTTACTCTAAGATAGATTTAATAGAAATTTGGTTTAAAAATTAGAATAGCAGGGTAGCCAGCTAAAGCAATTTTTGCCTCCTAAAAATTGTAAATTTACTCAGGAAAATACAGGTTATTCCCCTTTAACTTCCGATGCAGTGAGGAAATCAATACGAAATTCATGTAATAAAAGGATCTTCTTGCATTTTTAAATCTGTGGGAATATCGTTAAAAAACCATGAGAGGGCTGCCAGCTATGATGAATTTCGAAATTTATTGACATTTTTTTATCGAGCGATGTTGTTATAAAATTTCCAAATGGGAATGATTCTGCAATGACAATTAACAGCAAATATTTTTTTACTCTAAGATTGATTTCATAGAAATTTCGTTGAAAAATTAAAATAGTGCTGCCAGCTAAAGCAATTTTCGTCTCCTAAATATTGTAAATTTACTCAGGAAAATACAGGTTTTTCCCCTATAACTTCCAAAGCAGTGAGGAAATCAAAACGAAATTCATGTGATAAAAGGATCTTGTTGCATTTCTAAATCTGTGGGAATTTTGTTAAAAAAATCATGAGAGAGCTGCCAGCTATGATGAATTTCGTAATTTATTGACATTTTTTTATCGAGCGATGTTGTCATAAAATTTCCAAATGGGAATGACTCTGCAATGACAGTTAACAGCAAATATTTAGGTTTCGAAGATTTGAAAAGCTTCGAGGATGGTTACCATAAAATTCTATTCACTCCTATTACTTCCAGCGCAGCCATCCAATCGAAAGGAAATTCACATGGTGGATTTAACTCAACGTGAAGCAGCTATGGTGGACGCATGATTGCCAGTACCAAACAGTATCGTAAATATTGCACCAACAAATGCTTCAATTTTGTATTCATAAGCAAAGCATTTACAATCAAATAAGCAACCGATATTTAAATTCTCCGAGTTTTGGAAATTTTTCGGATGGCAACCCCAGACATAGTTTAATCATTGAAACTTTCGATGATATCCTTGGATGAAAAGGAAATTCAAAGGAATGGTTGATTAAGCACGAGCATGTTATGGTAGACTTATTGCTGCTGTGTTGGACAAATGTTGCCAGCACTGAACATTTTCATCCTTCGTGTAATAGGAAATGCTGTCAGAAAATGATATTTGTCCCTTTGAGTAAGAAATGGTTGATATGATACTATTAAGTGTATTACGATTAAGTGTATTACGTCTTCACACATTTGTAACTCTCTTAAAGATAATTTCTTCGAAACTTAGTTTTCTAGCGGTTTTGTTGCGCTAGACATTTTTTTTTATTTTTTTTTGTCAATGATTGTGAAACTCGCACTCCCACATTTCAAATACTTCATATCCTAGTGAATGCAAGCATATGGTCTTTACTACAGTAGTCTCATACTTTCGGTTCAAAGTATCATTTGAGTCATCATAAAGATGCTTGTCACGATCAATTGTCAAAAATTCTGGATGTCCATGAAAATATGGAATTAAAAAAATTGGTTAGTATCAGGGCAGTAGCTCTCCACTCACGCCTCATTCAGAACGGCCTCCTTTTGTTTAGCAGCATGCATAATGTTGATTCCACAGCGATGCTCATCCCGAAGCAGCCACAGTATTGCTATTTTGGATTGGCGATCATTATGATAGCCATTTTTGGATATAATTCCAATTGTATTCGGTTTGAGAAAGTTGCATCGATAGATGAGACTACATGCAGATGCAATAGTAGTGGCTTCAAAAAATGGGTCCTTATTATACTCGTTTAGCATCAGTTTCCGGAATTTTAGGCATGCTTCTGTTGAAACGTGTACATCATTTATACAGTAGTCTACTAAATCACGCTCTTTATCAAACTGATTACCTTTGTGTTAATCATACCAAATAAGAAACTTATCGCGTTCTTCCTGCTTCATAGCTGTCATTTTCAAGAGTGTTAACGAGGCGTGCGAAATATCCCTTTTTATACACTGCTGGTAAATCAAAAGCTTTCGGTAGTTTAGTGAGTACCATTGGGAAATAGTTTACGGAATCAATGAAAATTTTGCTATGAATCTGCATCGTAATGATTTTTGTTCCACGTATTATTAATTTAGGCTTTATATCAGTTTGCACAAATATATGGTTTAAAATAAATTGATGGTCAAATGCCTGTCTATTATGAGCGATCACTACAACTTGCCTTAATTATTCCCGCAACTTTAATAAAATGATCATCAGATAATTTATAGCGTCAAGATCTTCTGTACCCACATTTTTGGTAAATTTATAAGCTGTTTTCTTCAATGCACAGATCACATCTTTTAGTCAAAACACACAAGTTTGGCTCATGCAATTTAATGCCAACAATGGATTTTTTTGTGTTTTTCGTTAACAATTTTTTCTTGTCCTGTTTCCAAATCAGAGAATGCAAAAAGGGTGTCTTTCTTCAAAGGTTTGCGGTTATTTGGTTATATGAAACATAAATGGCCTTGTTGTACGTATCTATCACATATTTTACAAAACACTTCGCCGCAAATATCAAACTGGTCTGCACTCTAAACTTCTAGACATTCAGTACATCGTATTACTTGATAACAAACACTTATTTTCCCCAACTGTCCTAAACCTAGATGATTTTTATAGCACTGCTCTCCTTTAAAATTTGGTTTTGACATATTCAGTCTTATTTCTTTATCACTTTTGAAATTCAAAGACAATCGTTGCATAAATTATTAACTTTTATTTTCACCAACTTACTAACAATTTCCAACTTTAAAATTTTAACTTTTCAACCTTCTCCAATGCGCGTTTACAACTTTCTAACTTGCAGGCTAACAACTTTCTGACTATGTTAACTTTTCAAAGACCACACTTCAAATCAAACTACTTCTAACTCTACAGTATTCAAATTCAAAAATGCAAAAACAAGGTACCGCTGCGCCACCGGCGACTCTCTGAACTGCCTCGGGTCATTGAACTATGACGATTTCATCGATGTTCGGATTGACCTCCGTTGCTTGGTAGTGTCTTGAGTGACCCCTTGCGCCTAATTTCTTAACTTTTCTTAGATAAGTGACAACCGATAGTCTGTCTCTGTCAAGTTGTTTACAATTGTCAACACTTTCCTCCGGCTGGGACGAAGTGCCAGAATTGTATCTTCCCATCTGCAAGTAGATTGTTAGTACGAGGAAATATATTACCAAATTATCTCTTTTTTTTCAGTTTATTGCTGTCCAAATACTGCGTCTCAGGATGGTCACTGGATTAGTCAAAAAGACTATTGACGGTATTTCCACCATGCCAACTGTCCCTTGACCCTGGAATGGGAGACGTGTTCCAGCGCGTCACAATCGCTGTTTCGGAAGGTGATTTGGCATGTTAGGTTGATGGTGCTTAATTTGTCTGTCGTAAGTCTTAAGTCAGATTTCCAGTAGTTGGGGAATGTATAAATGGGATTCTATTCGTTGTGGTATTTATAGCTTCTATTGTTGCAGAATGTGCTTGTGGTACGTTTCGGCCAATAATTTTAATTCGGTGATTCAGTTTATATGTTTGGTTTGGTACGTTTGATGTAGTATGTATTGGTAATAGTGCTATTTTAGTATCGCGTCGTTTGTATAATCTCTCATTACTCTAAATGGGCACAACTCAAACAATTTCATCTTTGCCTAGATACACAGTGTTATTCTTGCTAGTGCCCATTTGTACGAAGGATATCTCCCATCCTTAACGAGGCAAAGATCTCCGATGTTTGTATTTGGTTGCTGTCGTAGCCATTTCGGTCTTGATTGCAATCTAAATAGGTACCCTGTTTGCCATCTTCTCCAAAAAGTTTGAGTCAATTGCTCAGTCAATTGCCAGCAATCTAGACAATTTAGTTTAACACCCATAAGATTCATTTCGGGAAGGTGCCAATAATGTGTCTCCGATTAAAAAATGTGCAGGTCTTAATGCTGTTGTATCATTGGAATCGTCGCTTAAGGGACATAACGGCCATTTTTATGAGTACTGTCGTGAATTCTTCGTAAATAAGAGCAGCATCTGATAAAACTCTACGTAGAGGTCGCTTCAATGATTTTACCCCCACTTCCCAAAGACCTCCAAAGTGTGGTGATGCAGGGTGGTCGAAGTGCCAAGTTATATCTTGCATAGCGCTCTTCTCAGCAAAGTTTGTCAGAATAGATTTTATTTTTTGAAATTTAGTTGAAGCTCCGACAAAGTTAGTTCTGCAGTCACTGTAGATATGACTGCAGAGCCCTCGTCTTCCAGTGAAACGACGGAGGGCAGCCATAAAAGCTTGCGTTGTCATGTCTGACACAACTTCTAGATGGATTGATTTTGTGCATAGACATATGAGCACCACGACATAACCTTTGTAGATTTTTACACCACGTCCTTGCTTATCTTTCATGTTGAAAGGCCCACATTAATCTACGCCAGTATGTAAGAATGGGTGCGATACTGAAACTCGAGGTTTGGGTAGGCTACCCATCTATTGTATTGCGCACTTTGCCGTGGCTCGAAAACATATAACGCATTTATGAATACATTTTTCATCGCATTTCTCCCTCTAATAATCCAATATTTCCTCTTAATGGTTGCTAACATTAGGTGGATTTGGCCATGTAGTATTTCCTGGTTGAATTTATGTATCAATAATTTAGTAAATCGTCCATCGGATGGAATCATTATGGGATGTTTCTCTTCGAATGATGACTCTGCGTTTGACAATCTTCCTCCAACTCTTAAAAATCCATTTCCGTCAATGAATGGATTCAAATTGAGCAATCTGCTGCACTTTTCAATTGGTTGTTCTAGATCTAACGACTTTATTTCACTGTGAACTTCAGTGCCTTGTATATGTTTAATCCAACAAGTCTCGGCACGTTGTAGTTCTTGAACCATTAAGGGACCCTTATTGGTACTTTTACGAGATATTATGACTGCGAACCGGAAACAATACGCCGCAACACGGATTAATCTTGTATAAGTAGAAAATCTTTGCAATACGATGGTCATCCAATCTTCATGTTTGATTTGTACGTTCACTAACATTTGACTGCGCTGTTCTTGTTTAGTATTTTCGATAGGTTTCTGGGACGGCCAAAATTCAATGTCTCTTCCCAACCATGTAGGCCCATTCCACCATAGCTTGCTGTTTAATTCCACCGGGGAAACCCCGCGTTAGTCTAAGTTTGCTGGATTCTGACATGATTGGACGTGTCGCCACGATACTTTGCCTATTAAGTCATAGATCTCAGCGGTTCGATTAGCGACAAACGTAGTCCATCGAGTTGGATGTCTCTTAAACCAGTACAGAACGATTACGGAATCAGACCAGAGCTAAATGTCAATGACTGCTAGGTTGAGAGCTGTCATCACTTCCTTCAGCAATTTTGCTAGTAAACCCGCACCACAAAGCTCTAAACGAGGGATCATGACTGGTCTAACAGGGACTACTTTCGATTTGGCTATGAGAAGGTTGACTTGTGTTTGATCTCCATTGCGAACAACTAAGTATATGGCGGCTGCATAAACTTGTTTTGATGCGTCGTAAAATCCATGAATTTTGATCCTGGAGTCAGGTTAATTAATTTTCAGTAGTTCTATAGTTTTCAAATTATTTTGTAGCTTAAAAGTCACTGTATCCAATCAGTATTCTTCATTTGACTTGGTACATTCCTGCCTCCACAGTATTCGTTGTTAGTTTGCATTAGAGGAATGTATCCTGATTTGACGATACATTTTTTCGATATCCGCGAGGAATGCGAATCTAAAAAATCTCCAATTCATTAGTATCGACATTATATTAGTTTGGATTGTTGGGCCTGTTAGTAGTATGTCGTTAAATGATACTCCGGAACTTGTTTTCCTTGATGCGTCAAAAACTACACGCAATTTGATCGAAGAACTATCCTTTAATACAGCGTGATGTGGGATATAGTGTGTTGTGCAAATTGATTTTCCATTTTCTAGCTTGTATTCACTGCGGGTATCCACTCGATGCATATGTCCATAGGCTTTGTATTCTTGCATAAACCTTTTGTATTGTACTGCAAGTTCAGCATCTTTTTGGGATGTAACTAGATCGCCTCCTCGCGGTGCATCCTGGGTTACGCTAAATGATCTAGACTCTCTTCACGACCGCTTTCGTCCACGGACTACTCTCTGACTAACGATTCGTTTGTCGTACTTGGGCTGTTTTGTCGTAGCATTCTGGACCTAGTCATCTTCAGGCGCTGTAGCGACGGAGTAAAATCAACTTCGTTAACGGCTCCGGGTTAATACGATCATCTCCGTCCCGTTAAAACCCTGGCAGGCCTCTTAGTACGTTCCCAGTCTCGTCGCCATTAAGTTGGTGGTGTAGGTTCAGTTGAGGTGGACTCCTGATTCACACCGATCCGGCTCTGACCACTTGTCCCCATAAGGGCTAGTGGCAACCCTCGCATGGCCTCCCTGCTTGCATAGATAACCATGGGATCATTAAGGTGACTACACATTCGGACTGAGATAGCGGCTTTGAGTGGGGATCCTTTATGAATGGCAACGCACAAAATCTATCCTCTCAAATGACGGGGGGTCGAAGATTGCTGTGCCATCGGTTGCAGCTAGAACCCCAGGAGGTGGAGACGTGGCGAATGAGCCAGCTTCGCGGACTGAGGATAAGGCTGCTGGTATTCGTGGAGACATGGCAACTGAGTCAGCTCCACTGCCTACCGGCACAGTGGATAAACATACTGAAAGCTGTGGAGATATGACGAATGGGCCAGCTCCACGGGCTTTCAGCTCTTCCTCAATCCCTGTTTCAGGTGTTTCTGGAGCTATGGTTACCAAGCCTGGCCCCGGGAAAGCCAATAAGCCCGTTTGTGCCCAATGCGATGGAAAGGGTATGACGAATGAGCCAAACCGGCCATCGACAAATGCTACCTCCGGTGCCGCCTCCTCTTCAGGCACGCAACGCTCTTCCCCCAAATCTCGGGCTTACGGAACTAGAAGGGCAGCCTTCAAGGTTCTTAGGGAGTTTGTAAATGTCCCCCCTGACACAATGTCCGACAAGGACAAAAAGTCCTTTCAATGGGCAAGAAAACAAACTGGGGAGCACACGCTCCCTCTAAACCCTGCAGATTTAGCTCAGAAACGACAGAGTTCGGCTGAGCAGAAAAATCAGGGCAGGCAAGATTGTAAAAAGCAAAAGCTTTCCCCTTCAGGGATAACTCGGCCATTTAATGAAATGGCCAAGGAGTGCCTTGTCTGGGCTGTTATTGATGCCAGCAAGGGAGATGGTATCATCTTTCCTGAAAATTGGCTCAAGTTAAGGCAGGCTTTATTCGGAGTCTGCTGCAAGCTGCAGAAAGCCAGCTCCTGTCCTCCACCTACGGTGAACGACGCGGGCTGGTATAAGGGAATCAGGCTGGTGCGAAGACCAACGATCGGCCGATTTCCACAAGCAGGCAATATCCGAGCTGGGGGAACTCTGGCCAGGCGCCAAAATCAAGGCGGTGCTTAAGGAGGAAATCCCCAGTCGGCCAAGATGCAGGACATGGATTCCTTGCTTCCATTCGGATACAGTGGAAGTCCTGGATATAGTGCGGCTCTTCAACCCGGATCTTCCTTCCGGTTATTGGAGGGTGGCCAAGGTTGGCGAGCCAGTAGACAATCGGCGGGAGGCTCTTTTCATCATTAATGATGAGGCACTGCCAGTATTGGATGCCCGCAAGGGTGTTATTAGGTATGGGGTCGAAACATTGACCCTGCGCATCTATCGAAGCGACAGGCCAAAAAGCTCTGTTTTGGGAGATCCGAAAACTGTGAGGCCTGACCCAAAGCGGGTGGCTCAAACGGCCACTTGAAGAAGAGTCTGTCGCCTGTCCGAGGACGACATCTGATGTGGAATCGGATGTTGAATCCCTCTCTGTTGATGGGGTTAGCATCGGTACTACCTCCGAGTTGGGTGGCTGCCTGGACCTCATGACTCTGGATGCAGAGCAAGGGTTTGAGGAGGCTTCTATGTCCGAGGAGGACCTCGACCTAACCCTTATCAACTAAAGCATGATGGTGAAGGTACTGCAGGTGAACCTACACCATTCCACAGCAGCATCAGCTGCCCTGCTGCTCCGCTTGTCCAAGACAGAGGAGGAGCTAATCTTAATCCAAGAACCATGGGTTGCCAAAAACTGGGTTTGTGGGTTACGTACCAATGAATACAGACTGATAGTACCTGACGGCTTGCACAAGCCACGTGTCTGTATTCTTGCCAAGAAAACCATTAACGTCTTTGTACTCCACAATTTCTGTGACAAGGATAACATGGCTGTCGCAGTGGAAATCGATCAAAGATCATACTGGTTTGTTTCTTCCTACATGGCACACGATCATGGAAATAGCCCTCTTTGCGACATTGTCAAGGGTGTTGTGGCTGAAGCCATGAAAATGGGGGTGCCTCTTTTCTCGGGGTGCCTCTCTTCTCCAACACAAATGGCCGTGGTGAGGAACTTTTTGACTTCATCCTTGCCCACGACCTTTCCATCACCAACACTGGCAAAGAACCAACCTTCATTACCTCAAATCGTAGGGAGGTTCTTGACGTTACCTTGGTCAGTGGGTGGCACTCACATTTGCTCCGTGACTAGAGGGTTCTACAGGAGTGCTCTTACTCCGACCAAAGGTACATTTCGTTTAACGTGACTGGCCACAGCTCTGATGTGCAGGTAGCCTTTATTAACAGAAAAAAGACGAACTGGAACTTATTTAAAGTTATGGTCCGATCCTCACTGGAAAATGCTCCCAAGAGCATTGACTGCTACCATGAATTAGATCAGGTGGTTGACACCCTCACTAGTTCCCTCAATTCCGCTTCCAGGGCAGCGTGTAAACCACCCATAGTCAGGGGGAATCCCAAGCCTCCCTCGTGGAATATGGAGATCCGCACCCTGCGAAGAGAGTGTAGGAGGGAGTTCAACAACTCGAAAAGTTCTAATGACTGGTCGATGTACAAAACGAAGCTCAAGGCTTTTAAGTATGCCGTACGCAAGGCAAAGAGGTCCTCGTGGAGATCTTTCTGTGGAAACGTAGAGAGTCTCAGCGAGGCAAATCCCCTTCGCAAGGTTTTAAGCACGACACCAGAGGCTATGGGGTGCATCATGAACCCTGAGGGCATTTGGACTAGTTCGTGCGCAGATACACTAAACGTTCTGATGGACGCGCATTTTCCGGGCAGTTATTGCCCTCTAGAAGCGGTGCATCAAATGGAGCAAGCTCACAACTCAACAACGCCGTTCAGAATATCAAATTCTCAACTAAAGTGGGCTATAAACTCCTTTGAGCCGTTTAAATCTCCAAGGCCTGATGGCGTCCCTGCGGCTGACATTCAGCAGTCCATGGAAGTATCGCTACCATGGCTCAGAGAGATCTACAAAGCTTGCCTACGCTTCTCGTATGTTCCCTCCAGCTGGCGGGAAAACAGAGTTGTGTTTATCCATAAAGCAGGAAAATTTTCGCATGTTAAGCCGAAGGACTATCGTCCAATAAGTCTTAACTCTGTATTGCTTAAAATATTGGAAAGGATCTTTCATTACCATATTAAAAAATTAATAGATCCTGTGCTGATCTCGCAGTCTCAGCACGCCTATACCAGAGGCAAGTCGGTTGAGACTGCTCTTCACGTCCTCATTGAGCAAGTTGAGAAATCTCTTGCTCTAAAGGAATATACGATTGCTGCCTTTTTGGACATTGAGGGAGCCTTCAACAACGTACAGTGTAATGCAATTGTTGAGGCACTCTCGGTGCTACACGTCGATGAGCGGGTGATCGCTTTTATTGTGCAGCTTCTTAAAAGTAGAGTGGTAATCTCTTCCCTGGGGAATGTCAGCGTAAGACGAGGAGTCAGTACGGGCACACCTCAGGGTGGGGACCTCTCTCCCCTGCTGTGGAACATCAAGGTGAATACTCTCCTAATGAAACTGGACCGTGCCGGCTGCAAAGTGATTGCTTATGCGGACGACATAGCTGTGTCGGGAAAGTATTTATCTACTCTATCGGAGAAGTTAGATCACTCTCTTGACATTCTTTCACGTTGGAGTCGTGAGTGCGGCTTGAATGTGAATCCTAGTAAAACGGAGCTAGTACTGTTTACAAGAAAGTGCAAAATTCCCTTATTTGAGTTACCCCAACTAAATGGGGTCTCCATTGGATTGAGCCAGAAGGTCAAGTACTTTAGGCTTATCCTTGACTCGAAGTTGCTGTGGACCTACAATATAGCAGAAAGAGCGCGGAAGGCTTTCAATGCACTCTACTGCTGTAACAGAGCCATAGGCGCGAATTGGGGATTACAACCTCGTACTGTTGCTTGGTTTTATACTACTGTGGTTGAGCCAATTCTATTGTTTGGGGTAGCGTTCTGGTGGCAGGCTGCTCTTTAGGCAACCTGCAAACGGCAGCTTGAAAAAGTGCGGAGGATGGCTGCACTGCTGGTAACTGGAGCGCTCCGATCTACTCCTACGAAGGCACTATTCGTGCTACTTCTTTGGCTACAAACCAATCTACTTATCTTACAGCAAGCCAATCTTGCTGCTGTGAGACTTAATTGCATCTCGGCATTGAATAGAACAGAAGTCGGCCATGCGAGAATTTTGGCCGAGGGAGTTCCCGCTCCAGCGGGTGTTGACTACATCGCACCGCAATGCCTACTAGATCTGGAGTTCACAACTCGCATTCCTGGTAGGGATGAATGGCGTGATGGCGTCACCTTCGAAAGTGGGCTTGTCCATGTGTACACCGACGGCTTTAAGCTTAAGAACAGAGTCGGGTGTGGTGTATACTCGGACGAGCTGAATCTTAAGCTGTCCCTCCGTCTGCCAGACCACTGTAGTGTCTTTCAGGCAGAGGTTGCGGCTATTTTTCAGGCTATCGACTAGCTTCTGTGTAATCGAATATTCGGGGTCAATATTGGTATTTTCACAGATAGCCAAGCGGCTATTAGGTCCCTTGCTGGTCCTTGTACAATGTCCATCATTTTTGCTGAATGCCGTGCATCTCTTAGGGAGATATCAAGACATTCGGTTGTTCAATTGATCTGGGTACCTGGACATAGGGGGTTTCAGGGCAACTGTGAGGCCGATGAGCTAGCAAGGCTTGGAACCTTGTTACCGGAGGTCTCTTGCTCCGCAATAGGAACACCGATGGCATCGCTGAAATTGGCCATCAGGCAAAAATATTTTGAGGACGCTAGGAAGCCCTGGGCAGAGGAATCATCCTGTGCGATAGCAAGGCAGTCCTGGTTATCCATGGCTGCGCATTGCACCAGGCAGCTTTTAGGCCTAACTCGAAGTGCTCTGCGTTGCACTGTCGGTGTGTTAACTGGCCACTGCCTCATAGGGCGGCACGCGCAACGACTGGGCGTAGAGTTTAACGATTTTTGTCGGAGTTGTGGCTCTGAGGATGAGGAGGAATCCGTCCTCCATCTCATGTGCCAGTGCTCGGCTTTGGCAAGGAGAAGGTTGGCGGCACTTGGTGCACCTTTTCTCTCAAATCTGACGGAACTGTCCCCGGTCAATTTAAAGGCAATAATCCGTTTTATCAAAGGAAGCAGATGGTTTCCTGATTTTAGTGAGTAGGAGAGAGTCACTAATTTAGTATCGTATCACAACGGGCCTCTCTTGTGCCTATGTGTGCCGGTCGTCAGGTCTCTGGGGATCCGCAGCCATTTCAACCTAACCTAATCTAACCTCCGTATCTTTGCTAAATTTCCGTTCTAAATTGAACAAACTTGTGACGGCTGTTTGTTTTGATTTTCCTAATAGACCTTTACTAAATTTATCTTTGAAGGCTAATCTGACGGTATATTGCCCGTTTGTATTTCTGATTGTAGTATCTGCAAAGAACCTTTCATATTTTTCATCTTTCTTTTTCAATACCTTCCGCGGATGAATTGCTTCTATCTCCCAAAATTGTTGTTATTGTTGTTGAAGTTCCTTGTTATGATCAATTTCAATACTAAAGTTGTGAACGTTATAGACATGATCTTGCTCGATTTCTCCTCAAATTATCCAGCCAAGCTTCGTCTTCTGAACAATTAGGCCTAGAGAGAATTTGAACACATCACCAAGTATGACCTTTGCGTGTACTTCAGTGCTTAAAAACATGTCGATTTTTCCAGGTTTGTCAAATTATGGGTCTGCCAACGGTAGATTACCTAATTATTCTCGAATAGACAATTTGATGCTGCGTGATGGAATGAGCTTAGTGATTCTGTTTGCCACTAAACTGTTCAAGGGACTAGTTTTTTGCTACCAGTTAGCAAGTTGGGGTAAATCTTCCCGGTAATTTTAGTTGCAGCAGAACTTCCGAAACCAAAAACATTAATTTGTGATGTTTTTTTCTTCAACCCCAAGTGTTGGACTGCTGATTCAGAAATGAATGATGCTTGTAACCCTTGATCCAGTAACGCACGATACTATCCTATGGTTCCATTTGAAATCCACTGTCGTAAGCTAATATTAGCTAAAACGATCATATAAAACGTTACCGGGAGGATCGCGAACATGTTTCCTCGCTGAATAATTGGATTTGGAATAAAAAAATAGCTACCTACCTGGAATTTGATGCCGGAAATCCTGGAGCACCACCCGAATTGAAAATTCACAACAGCGAGATTAATGAATTACGAATGTTGACATTCGGAAACGTCAACTGGGATAAATGTCAGTGGAGATGTCCCAAGTCAGACTGTCCCAAGTTGGGACGTGTGGTGAATTCGAAACCCAGCACTCAGATGAGTGAAATCAAATTTGGGTGAGTGCACCAAACGGATTTTGAAAATCCGGCCGCCGCCAGGAAAATTTTCCTGTGGGCAAGATTGATGAAAGAGGGTCTCTTTTGCCGTGAATTGGGTGAGTGGACGGAGGTTTTGAGCTGCAGGTGCAGAATCAATCTGATAAGTTGCTTTCTTTTGTTCTGGTTTTTTGCATATTTGAACACGGACTTGGAGAAATTATAACCACTGACGGTAATTTGGAGAATTTGGAAGCGGCAGCATTAGTAATAACTAAATGTTTGTGGTACTGGAAAAATCTGCGAGGGAAGATTTCAGTTTCAGTGGACGAAATAGCTGTTTTGCGAAGTGCGAATCGAACGTGGAGGACAAGTTACGAGGGACGTTTGCGAAATTGAATTTCCACTCGATTGCGAGGATCAATCTACGAAAAGGGCCCCATCGCGGGAGTAAATGCACCGCCGCGATCCAGAATAAACCCGAAATCGTCAGGTTAGATAGCTAGTAAGTTAAAATTGTGGATTAAATTTAGTAGAATTTTACAAGAAAGACGAAATTTTTGAGAAGATTACCATTGAATGGTAACGCGTCAGAAAATAACGTGGTATTATTATTTAAATACAATAAAGTGTGTGATCGTGAATTGTGCGGGGGTTTGTAATTATCGATAGCGAATGGGTGTTGTACATAAGAGGCCGTCATCCTCTTCTCGCTTCAGGGCGACGGTAGCGAGGCAGTGTTTCGGGTTAGAAGCGAGTGGCGCCCACCCGCGACCCTTATTCTTCGCGAGCAAAAGCCGCCCGAAGACTGCCGCCCTTGTAAAGGGTTCTAGTGCGCGTTGCTGAGAGTAACGGTGACACCTCTTTCAAGTTTCTGTGGTTCAGTCGCCTGTAAAAACACAGAACATTTCATGATACGATGTGTTCCATTGCACATGCTGCATTGTGACGCCGTCGAAATAGTTTGAACAGTGTGACTTTGTCTGCTCGTGCTCTGCAATTCGAAAGATCTACGTTTTACCCTGTCATCAGCAATCGCTCCTAATGCCCAGAAACAGTTTTCTTAGAATTTATTTAATTCATCAAGTGTTGGTATTTACCGTTTAGTAGCCGTTTTTTGTTCCCAGATACTGCGAGTTTAATTTGGTAGTTTCTGTATCAAAAAAAATGCTACTACTGCTGGCCATAAATCATCCACTTTCAAATTTTCATTTGCTTTAAGACTCTCGAAAGAGGTATTTATTAATTAACGAACAACAAAAGATGACTCTGACGTGATTGGAGGTTCAGAGAAAAGACGTTTGAAATGGGCATGTAAATGGGCATGTAAATGGGCATGTGTATGGGCATGTGTTTGAGTACCGTTCTTCTAAAATGTTCCAAGCTGTCTCGTAATTATCCTCCGTAATGGTATACGGTCTCAATAAAAGCTCGGCTTTGCCTGCTAAACTAGCTTTTAAATAATGAAGCTTCTAAACACATCACAAAGAAGTTTTGTTGTGTATCAATGAACTAAATAAGTCCCTGCACGACGCCCACTCTTCATAATGCTAACTAAATGTTGGCATAGATATTGTAGGCAATTTTACATCATTTAAACCTTCCGACCCTCCCAAACGCGCTTGTTCCTTTACAATGGTTTCATTAGACCGTTTGTCCATTTCAAATAATAGTTCTTTGATATCTGATTTTAAGTCAAAGTACCGTTGCTCATAGTCAGTATACATACTTAACTTGAAGTAATCAATGTCTTCCTCAGTAGCGTCACCCTTTAACATGGCCACTATCTGATTGTAATGACTCACGAATTTCGCATAATTAGTCGTAAGAGCATCGAGTCTGCTTGTAAGATAGGAAATAGTTTTCCGAGCACTGGAATCCTTTCGGAGAGCGGACTTCATCGAATTCTCAAGTGCAACCCTTTGTGCTGCACATAACGCATTCAATGTCGTCAAAATTATTCTTACTGATACGGAAAGAAAACGTATGTTGTAATGTGCAATAAAAAATAGTTGGTTGTTATAAAACTCCACCGTAAATGACATTCACCTTTAAACGACACTTTCCCTTTATTTAAATTTGGCAAATATCACAAAAGAGATCCCAAAAGAAGACCACTCCACCTACCAATAAATCACAAAAAAATCTCCCTATTTTGTCCAGTAACCTTTAATGTAATGATGCAATGTATTTCAATTATATATATTTTTTTGTTACATATTTTATTCAGTTGGAAGCATGCGATTCAGATCGATCGGTCTATTCATGCCTTCCAATATAATGACGAAGCACCACACTAATAGTGTTTGCAATAGCACCGTCACTATGTGTAGTAATCACAAATTCTGACAAAGATAGGATTAGCAATCAATAAGAGTTTCAACGTGAGCACTTTGTCATATGCATGCTATTCGTATGCTGCAGGCATTCTATACAGACAAGGGTATTTTTTCAAATCAACAGTGCCGATACTAATGTTCAAACTAGCGAGTTTCGAGTTATTTTCAATATGTAACAACAACGATATTTGCCTAAATTTTGGTTATATATTCATCGACCCCTTTATCGTTACCACTTAGATCACACGCACAATTCTGAACCCACTGCACTTTGCTTATAATCCGCAATGCAAGTATAACGTGTTTGAAATATTTTGTTCTTTTTGAAAGAAGATATTATACCCTTATTAATTTCGAATTTGTTTTTCTTTTTGAAATTTTCATTAAAGTGCTGAAACTAGACTTTATTTGCCAGCTCCAACGTTAGTTTAAATACAAGCGTCTGAGTTTCACTACAGTTTACTTTTCATAAATACAATATAGTAACCCATAAAAAAAACCATACGTTATAATTTTGACCTTCAAACATGCCATCATGCCTTTTACTTCCGTACTGATATATAACTATTTTATATTCTGTCAAATACTCTTGAAATTGTTGGAGCTCAAGAATTCCAGCACCTTTCTCTGGTATATTTATACCTGATGTTATCAGAAGATTCGCGACACCTTGAAATTGTATCCTTCTAATGTTTCTTCGAACTTTTCTATAATTAATATCTTTCTCGACATTTGCGATTGTGACAACCAAAGCACGAAGTAACCATAAATTATCTTTATTGTTTAAAGTTTCAATACCTTTACGCATGGCCCATTCTTCATTAAACGTATTATACGTTTTACTTCGATTTTTTCCTCTGCCTTGTGGCAAACGTACTGATATCACTCCTAAGCAAAATTTATCATTCCTTAATCCTTCCGAATTGCTTTGAAAAATGTTACTGATCATTTCCCATACATCATCTGTTTTAAACGTAGATGTTGCTCTAAAATTAATCCAACCTGGACCTCGTCCTTTGAAACTTTCGCCACAAAAAGTAAAACCATCTTGATCTTCTTGTTCAAGTCCATTGACTGCATGCCTAACAATGTCTTCTATAGAATTTTTGTTCCATGTAGAAGGTTCCAAATCTTAAGGTGGCGAGTTAATTTTCAATTTTAATTTCGGACCGTGTATATTAAAACGTCAAACATGTGTCGTATAATCTTTCACTATTATAAACTTTGACATTTCCTACCCGCTTTCTTTCGATGACTAGTCACGACAAGCTACTATTGAAGAATGACTAAACATCAGTAATACGCATCTACTTAAACTTTTAGCCATTGTAAAGCAGGATTCAACTGAAGGGTGTTATTTCTTGGTAATTGTTAACAGAACATATACGTAAAACAAACGTAGCATTACACTCAATCCATTGAAAGAATCATGCGTAATATATTATTAGTAACGATTTATATTTTGGACATAGAATCAGCGATGTGATTAAAGTTCACCGAGTATCAGCCTACCAGAAAGCTAGTTTTTACAGATGAAACACTTTGTAATCAATGAAAAAAACAAACAATCACATTGGATTCACGGCAATCAGCTGACGTAGCTTAAAGCTGGAGTATACAACATTGCTGCACAACAAAACGAGTTTGAACACATGAGAACGTATGAGAACAGTAACAATGATGCAACACAACTTTGTTGTGCAGCAAATATTGCTCACTTCCTATGAACGTCCGGGAAATGGGAAATGGGAAATTTCATATGCAAATAAAAAACAGAAAAGGTTTTTTTTTTGTCTCAGTTTTGTTTTCCAATATACTCTGCACTTTTTACTAATTTTCGAAGAAAATTAGTATTAAACTCGTTTCGCCGAAAATTCATATTTCTTTATATATATATATATATATATATATATATATATATATATATATATATATATATATATATATATATATATATATATATAATATATATATATATATATATGTATGTATATATATATATATATATATATATATATATATGTATATATATATATATATATATATATATATATATATATATATATATATATATATATATATATATATATATATATATATATATCACAGGGCGTAGCTCAAGCTACTGTGGGGGTCATAGGTGGCGGATCATGGACGGCCTACTGTAATGTAGGTTAGCTGCTAATAACAAATAAGCAGTCCCCGACCGAGAGCGGTAGAGAAGGAGGGTGGGGCGGAAATGCCTTAGAAACCCAATGAGCGCTTTATGACAGGACGAGTTGACGCCGTTCTTCAACTATGCGTCTAACCTGGCCGCAGGTATAAAAGGCTATGGGAAGGAACCCAGAATAATAAACCAACGATGGAAGTAAAGGAGCAGAAAATTCGAACGGGGATATACGTTCAAACGTCGGAAGGAACCGTGACTTCCAGCGGGCTATCTTCCAGCATAGCTGGAAGGGAGTCGCCAGTGGACCCTAACGTTAAAAGAGCGGGCAGCTTGGCTCCTTCAACGCTCAATACTACAAGGCAAAACACCAGTGTGCAAATGGAGAATCCGTTTTCAACGCATGGAAAGCCCTTTCACTCGGAAATCGCTGCTGGCTCGAACACCACCAAGAGAAGCAACTGAACGAGGGAAAATTCCAGATGACTCCAGTAGCACGATGCAGCAAATGATTGTAGCACCAACGGAGCAAAAAGTCGATGCCTTTGCCAAACTAGGCGAAATGATTAGAACCCTAGCAGATTTTACGGAATCGCGAACCAATCTGCACCATGCGATTAAGGATCAGGTTAGGGCCATCCGAGCGGCGTATCATAAAGCTCGAGTAGAAAGAGGACAGCGCAAGCCTGGACGAATGGAAGTGGCAACGCAGGTCACACCAACATTAGTTGCATGTGAAAATTCTGACCGGTATAGACCAAGGGGCAGCGACGCAGCTGGCGAAACTCCAGGACCATCCGAGGTCAAAATGCAGAAGCGATATAGAGAAGTGGAAACCGAAGCACAAACCTTTAGACAGACCCCCAAAAAGAAGATGGTTAAGACGCCAACCAAAACCCCCGTGCAGAAGGAGTGCTTGCAAGAAAAGGCCCAGAACCCATGGATTAAGGTGACCAAGAAAGGAAAAAAGATGCCCCCTGTAAAGAGAAATCGTCCGGACGTCATGATTATTTCCACGAAAGGTGACGTGACATATCCAGACATCCTACGCCAGATGAAGGCTGATACGAGTCTGAAGGAAGTAGGTGAAAGTGTGACCCGCATCCGCAGAACGCAGAAGGGCGAATTGCTGCTACAGATGAGATCATCTGTTCCAGACGTAGTGCTCAAACTCCAAAAGCAAATGGAGGAGGCATTAAACGGGAAAGCCGAAGTCACATCCAGATGTGATATGACGAAGATTGACATCAGGGATCTGGATGAAATCACAACGAAAGCTGACATCTGCAAAGCTTTCCAGGAACATTTCAACCTGAATGGCCTGAAGGAAGAGTCGGTGCTCTCGCTAAGGAAGTCGCATGGTGGAACACAGGTGGCCACAATGAGCATTCCAGCAGCACAGGCAAAAATGGTTACTGCAGCTGGAAAGGTACGAATCAGTTGGGTCGTTTGTCGGCTTAGAGAGCAAATCCAGCTGAAAAGATGCTTCAAGTGCTTGGAATATGAGCACTTTGCTAGGGCATGTAAAGGTGACCAGGATAGGTCGGATATTTGTCGACGATGCGGAGAAAAAGGCCATTTTGCAAAGGATTGCGTGAAAGAGCCAAAGTGCCTATTCTGCTCTCAGGCAAAGGGAGCCGACACAAATCATGCTGCTGGCAGCGCTAGATGTCCAGTGTTCAAAAGAGCTCTCAGCAACAGAAAATGAGATTTATCCAGTTGAAACTCAAACATTGTGTGGCACCGCAAGATCTGCTCTCCCAAAACGTCTACGAGATGAAAATTGACATAGCGATATTGTGCGAGCAATAAAGGAGGCCGAACAAGGGCTCCTGGGTTGCCGACAAATCCAACAGAGCGGCAATATGGGCTTGCGGAAATATCCCATTCGGAGAAGCCATGAAAGAGAGCGTAGACGGTTTCGTTTGGGCTAAAATAGGCGGCTGTTATGTGTACAGCTGTTACATCTCCCCAAACTCGACGAAGGGTGAGTTTTCCCACTTTCTGGATAGGCTGGTTATGGATGCCAAACAGCACACTCCACACATCATAGCCGGCAGCTTTAATGCGTGGTCCACGGCATGGGGCAGTAGGGAAACGAATGTACGAGGCCGCAGTCTTATGGAATCATTCTCCCAGCTGGATGTGGTTCTGTTAAACTCCGGAAATATACCTACCTTCCGTAGCAGAGGGATGAGCTCTGTAATCGACCTGACATATGCTAGTACGAAGGTGGCGAGAGACATAACATGGTACGTGTCTGAGCATTACACCCATAGCGATCATCAAGCTATTATGTTTGAGACCCACTCCAAGTTGGGCAGTCGATCGAAAAAACTAGCCAAAGAAAAAGTCGGCAAGGGCTGGTCAGCCCGGAAATTCGATGAAGGAGCCTTCGTTGAAACACTACGACAAGCTGAAATGCCTCGAGAAACTGCGGAGGAAAAGGCTGCACAGGTTATGGAATTGATATCGCGCGCATGTGATGCCTCGATGCCACGGCGAAAACAATAACCGTATAGGAAACCAAATTACTGGTGGTCCGATGAACTAGCGAAGCTCCGAGCGCTGTGTCTGAAAGCTAGAAGACAGTGCCAACGTGGTGTAAATCAGCCCAATCATGAGGAGCTGCAGCGATCATACCAGGAGGCGCGGAAAAAAACTACAACTGGCTGTTCGAAACAGCAAGAAGGTTTGCTTCAAAAAGCTGTGTGAGGAGGCAAGTATCGACCCATGGGGAGGTGCGTACCGAGCAGTCATGTCACGCATAAAGGGCCCATGCTCAACGCAGGCCAGTTGTCCCGTACTACTCAGGAAGATAGTTGAAACGGTGTTTCCTCATCATCAGGATGGTGTCATCGTACCTGAAGCAGGGAATGTGGCAGAGGATGTGCACCCGGTCACCGAAGCAGAACTTTCGGAGGTGTGCAAGGGACTAAATGACAAAAAGGCGCCTGGGCTAGATGGAATCACAAACAAGTGGCTTAAGATAGCCATCAAGTCGAGGCCGGAAATGTTTGTAAGTGTCTTCAACACATGCCTGAATGACCGAACTTTCCCAGCATGTTGGAAGAGGCAGAAGCTAGTGTTGTTGCCAAAATCAAACAAACCGGTTGGAGAACCGGCATCTTATCGCCCCATCTGCCTGCTGGACGTCCTAGGCAAAACACTGGAGCGGATCATCTACAACAGGCTTCTACCAGCGGTGGAAGACAATGGAGGACTATCTGATCGCCAATACGGTTTTCGCAAAGCACGTTCGACGGTTGACGCTATCAGTGTGATAATCGAACTAGCCAAGCCCGCGCTTCAAGCGCGTAGAGCATCACGAAACTACTGTGCTCTTATCACGCTCGACATAAAAAACGCGTTCAACTCGGCAAATTGGAACCGAATAGTAACGGAGTTACTCAAGCTGAAAGTCCCTTACTACCTGACGGAGTTAATTGCTGACTATTTTCGGAACCGAGTCTTATGGTATGACTCCGATGACGGGCCGAAACGTCACTGCGTTACAGCAGGTGTCCCAAA
>OX376372.1:103792119-103813306 GCA_947369275.1 Nemotelus nigrinus
ACTCACCAGATATACGCACGCAATACTGGACCAGTCCGTTGCTAGTTCGGATAACACCCGATCCGTCTCACCAATCGCGATCAGAAACTTAACAACTGGACTGCATCCACAACTACTACAATTCGATAAACAGCAGAAACCTACTTGATAGATCGAGAAAAGGATCTACTCCCGCCTGTCGAAATTTCTTTTCCTTTCGGGCATTCACGAGACCAACTGAAGTTCGAATTCAAGATTTTATTGATAACTATACAGTCGGTTCCAGCTCAACGGGCTGCTGGATAAACTTTTCTACGCTAACTCACACGGTACACAACGGTGAATTCTCTTACTTTCACTGGTTTGCTTTCACATGCGCTAACAAACCGTTTTAAAACCGCAAGTTCCTCAGCTATCTGAATTCACCGTTTTTACCATGCGAACCCGACAAATTTCGGGTTTCTTTCTACAATCCTCACCACCAATCACTTTTTACACCTTTATCTAATATTGCACATTGCTATGCACATTTTCTTAATTCTAATGAAATAAATTTTATTCTGCTTAAATAAACTAACCTTAATATTCTGGACCGGCTGTCGGCTACTCGTACTTTTTCGGTATCTTCAGATACAGCTTAGGTAACTGTTTCTCGCGACGATCAGGCAAAAATAAACCAGATGGATTCAGTGAAGAAAAATGAAAGTCCAAAATCTAACTGCGCTCGCCAGCACCGAACCGTCGCCTCGAGCGTGCTAGTCGACGTGTCTCTTGCCTGCGCTGTCTAGACCTTTAAACGCTTGCGTTCCTTTTGTCGCTGATTAATTGCTGGTACCGTCTTCGCTCCGACTCAAGAAACACATTCCGCGAGCCACTCGCTGCGTCGCTCCGTCTTCTTCCGTCCAAGGATTCGATTTGCCGTTCGCCTTAGAATTTTCCGTCCTTTGCTGCAAGGCCGAATTGCCCGTCCTCCTTCGTATCTGCAGTGGCAAAATGTATTTTTAGTTTAATTTAAAACTTCTTGTCCGTGTCAGGGCTCAGCTACGAATCTTCTCCTAATATACAGATGAATAATTACCTGCAGTGGCGAAATGTATTTTTAGTTTAATTTAAAACTTCTTGTCTGTGTCAGGGCTCAACTACGAATGCTCTCAACGGAAAATTTTCCTAGTACCGCCGCTTCTGCCTAACTGCAGGGTATCCCGCTACTCCAGTTAGGAGCAACGATCTTGTCACTCCTGTGACCGTCCGGGATCCACACCATCAATCTGCTTTCCAATTTTCGTTTTCGATACTCGACTCATCCAAGTTCGAGGTTTCGATGGGTTAAAGGATGGTAGCCATCCGTTCCGGCTCTAATCTGACCCTGTTAATACACTCAACCTCCGAAGCATATTTTCCACTTGGCTGCATTTCTGGGCTTAAAGGAAAATACTCTCTCCGGATTCCGCCGTAATATTGGCGGATTTTATTATTGCCGGATTAAATTAATTTGATGATTCCAGCTCGGTCCGGGCTCATCTTCTTTCATTAGCGATCCCCGAACAGAAGAAAAACGCACAAAAAGATAAAATCAAAGCGGCGCCACCAAGCCCTGAACCGCTGATTACCTCGAACAGCCTCGCGTCTCAACGCACTACTCCATGTCGATGTTGGTAATAGACTGACGGTTTATCATATTGAAGTCGTCTACCCGACGCTTTGTCCTCGGTCGGTAATGTAGATGCATTCGTATACACAGATGCCCAATGCTGACGGCTGTTCCGTTCATCCGTCGGCTCGTCTTGCAGCATGATATACCCTCACGACGACGGCTCGTGACGTGACTGTGTGGGTGTGTCGACGGTGTGGTGGATGCTTAACTGCTGCACGTTACTCGAGCCGTTATCTACCGTATGGCACGTAAGGAACGTCAATTTTTCTGTGTAATTACTCATTGCGGAAATGTCGCGGATGTCGATATTAGCTAATGTTTTTTTTTTTTTAAAAAAAAAAGAAATTGGAGGAAAAAAAAATAAATTCCAGTCGATGCAAATAAAAGTGACGCTGACCAGCTTCGAACCCGCAACTTTGTCGTGAGAGCCCCATTCTCCATCATCTGCCCCTACGTAGCTCGTTGTAATTGGATTGCTGACTTGTGTTTATCAGCACGATGATATCATCGGTTATGCCAATTTATTTCCATTTTGATAACGGACGGTCGCCAACATTCTATACATGAATGTTTTCGGTTGCTTCAGCCTGCCGACTCTGATGACTTGACGTATAACCTACGTTACTAGCTTAAATTCAATTGTATAATATTGATATTTGCAATATCCGCCAGGTAAAGTACACAAGGCAAATACCACAACGCCTAATGCCCTACGAGTGGTGTTACATTCGGAAACCTAACAAAGTGAGTGGTGGGTACGTAATTATGAGCAGAATTATGAATCTTGGAACGAGTTATAAGCTTTTGATTGAGATCCGGTGACCCAATTTGTTACAACGTAACAACTCCCCCCTTACCTCGGGAGGATTTCCCCGAAATCCTAACATTAACGTTGGATTTACACTTGATTTATGGTCGTTCGGTTATATGGAACAAAAGTAAAAGAAAATTGTCGTTTGATAATACGTATTCCTTCAGTCGAACTCAGTTAGCCTCTGTTTTGCTTAATCCACACTACTCTCGTCAACACTCCTCTAGCTCTTCCATCCCTCTTCCCAATTTTTTACTGGTACTCAGTACTTGATAATCTTACTCATAATAATACGATTGACCCTTAAACGCACCTGATAATCTAATTTATAATTAACCCGATCTATCCTAATGAACACACCTAATTATACGATAATCCGAATCTTCCGCAGTAATTGTTTTACCTCCTATCCCCAAATAACAAGATAATACTATTTCTCCAACACATTAATTTAAGGCTAGCTCAAAAGAAACGAATTCTGATTTGAAGAAAGGATTACTATTTTCCTCTATCCTACGACTTTTACCATCTAAAACCTAATTGTACACTGATTATATTCCTCCACCGTATTAATTTTAAGGCTAACGCTAACGATACGAATTCTGATTTCAAGAAATGATTATTATTTTTCTCTATCCTACGACTCTAGCCATCTAACACCTAAAAGTATATTATATTCCTCCACCATATTAATTTAGTTTTTAGCTCTAAAGATACGTTTATACTCATTTATTATCTACTAATCTTATTCCTATAACATACTCCTTTTACAGGCTTATACGTTCTGACATTAATCTACTCTAATTCAAATCCAATTCTGATTCCACTTAGATTGTTTCTGCCCTGACTACTAGCGAGGGTAGAGATTGAGGGGAAATAACCAAGTTAAGAAGAGCCTACCCACATTAAAGTATTCTCTGGGGGTCTAACCTCCGTCCTACTAAATGTATGCGTACATATTCAGCAGGAGCCCAGCACTGGCTGTACAGGTGAAGTGGCGTTGGCTATTATTTAGTGTCTTAGTGATAAACTGTTTTCCGAGGCCTAATGTTACCCAATATCGGATCCAGGTTCCGCCTGCTTCCGTAGGTTCAGATGCCTTCTTACTGGAGATACGGTTTCAAGTCTTTCGTGTGCCATACGCCCGCTTCTTGTCCTTTCTCATCCCTCAAGCGATATGTCCACCCTAACACACGCTTATCTACCCAAAAAGGACCGATATATTCTGGCGCCAGCTTTGCGGAGTAATATTTCGTCGCATCGGAGAGAGTATAATTTTTCCGTCACACGGTCTCTCCCTCGTCAAACTTTACGTCCCGCCTCCGCAAGCTATATCTTTGCGTACTTTGACGAGTGGCTTGCTTCATTCACTCCAATACATCCTCCCGCACCTTCGAGAGGTCGATCGCCCTAGCCTCGGGTCCCGGTATATCTTGAATCCCGTCAGGTGACTCTTTCCGCTCGTGAAATATCACCATCTCACGCCCGAAATTAAAAAAGTACGGCGTGACCTGGGTCACCTCATGCTTGTAGGTTCTCAGTGCACACGCTATCTTTACCAGGTTTCTGTCCCACTCACGATGGTTGTCGGCCACGTTGGATCGTAGCATGCGTTTAATGTCCTGGTTCCTTCTCTCCGCGGGATTAGCTTGGGGGTGGTACAGCGCGGTGTACTTGATTTCCGTGCCAAAGGATTCAGCCAGTTGTTGCATCTGTCGACTTTTGAACTGAACCCCGTTGTCGCATACAAGCCACCTTGGGGCTCCCAACAACAAAAACACATGTTCTTCCAGTATGCGACAAACAGCGGCAGCCGTCGCCTGGCACAAAGGAAATAATAACGTGAACTTTGTTACATAATCCAGCACCGTGAGAATCACAGTATGTCCCTGTTTGGAGCGTGGCAAGGGTCCTATTAGATCCACGCAGACCATTTCCCATGGGTGCTGGGGTGCATTACTCCGAGATACCATCAATCCCCCTGCGGCCCGCCTCTCCACTTTGTTGGCTTGGCAAATAGTACATTTTTTTACATAATCACTCACGTCGACCGACATTTTCGGCCAGTAGTACCGCGCTGCCACTCGTGCTAAAGTGCGACTGGACTCCATATGTCCTGCAGTTGGGTCATCGTGACATCTGCGCAGAATATCCTTCCTTTCCGACTTGGTCAATACCCTTTTCCACGAAGTATTCTCCTCCAAACTCGGATATCGTCCGGCCACATGCTTCCACAGCACTCCATCCTTTACCCGCACATCTTCTCATACCAGGGTTCGCCTGTGATCTCTAGCCTTGCTACTTCTTCCCTAGGCAACATCCTAGACAATGCATCTGGTACGAGGTGCTCCTTCCCGTTACGGTGTATGATCTCGAACGGATACTGTTGTAGCCTGACCGCCCACCTGGCTAGTCATCCCGATGGGTCTTTGAGATTACTCAGCCACACGAGAGAGTGGTGATCCGTAATCATCGCAAATTTCGCACCCTCTATATAAGGTCGCAGCTTCTCCACCGCCCATATCACTGCGAGGCACTCTTTCTCAGTGGTTGAATATTTTCGTTCAGCTTTCGTCAAAGAACGACTCAGGTAGCAAACCACCTTTTCTCCATCGGGATGCTTCTGAGAAAGCACTGCCCCTAAACCCCGATCTGACGCGTCTGTCTGGATGTAGAAAGGCAAGTCATAGTCCGGACAGGTAAGAATTGGAGCCATGGTCAGTTTCACCTTTACCTGTGTGAAGGCAGCATCGCATTCTTGGGTCCAGACAAACTTCTGGTTTTTCCTGAGAAGGTTCGTCAATGGCGCCGCCATCGTGGCAAAATCGGGGATGAACCTCTTATACCACGAGGCCATTCCCATGAACTGCCTCACTCCCTTCACATTCGTAGGCGGAGGAATTTCTATCAATGACTTTACTTTGTCCGGATCTACATTCAAGCCCTTTTCATCAACGACGTAGCCCAGATACTTAAGTTGGCAACGGCAGAATTCGCACTTGTCGCGAGAGACCCTTAACCCGGCCTGCCTGAGGCGATCAAACACTTCCCGTAAGATTTCCAGGTGTTTGCCGAAATCCTGAGGCACCACAACAATGTCGTCTAGATAAGTGAAGACATATGGGTCGAGGTCAGGGCCCAGTACCTGGTCAATCAAACGTTGCCACGTTGCAGGAGCATTCTGCAGACCGAAAGGCATTCGGCAAAATTGGAAAAGTCCGCGATGAGGCACCGTAAAAGCCGTGAATTGTTTTGACTGCTCTGCCATGGGAACCGGCAAATAGGCCGACTTCACGTCCAGAGAAGACAAGTATTTAGCCTCGCGCAGCTTGTCCAGCGTAGCCGCAACATATGGTAGCGGGTACGCGTCATATTCGGTGACCTGGTTGAGCTTTCGGTAATCTACACAGAAACGGTACGTGTTATCCTTTTTCTTGACCAATAAAATCGGCGACGCCCATGGACTCGAGGATGGTTCAACTATGCCTTGTTCAAGCATCTCGTTCAACTCTTTGTCAATGTGTTTCTGCACGGCCGGTGACACCGGATAATATCTCTGCTTGATGGGCAAAGAATTAGTTTTAATAACGTGTTCCACACGATTCGTGCATCCGACCACATCTCCCATGAGTTCAAATTCTTCCTGCAATAAGCGACTAAGGGCGGCCTCTTCTATTCGTGTCAGTCGGCTGCGCGACTTCAGTTGTTCCCCCGTGTCTCCTTGAAGTGCACTCAGAAAACTCCAGCTTTCGTCTCTCAACGTTAGGACCAACCCGAACTGGCGTACGAAATCTACACCGAGAATAAGTGCTTGCGGTAATGACGGCACCACCAGCACTCGTATCCACTCCACCTTCTCTTTTAGCTTCACGGGCACTGTAATATATCCCGCAATTACACAGCCTTGACTGTTGGCCATCCGGATTATTCGCTGGTTGGAGCTCACCAACTCTACTCCTAGTTCCTCCAGAACCTGCCAGCTCTCTCCGCCCATCACCGTGTGGGTAGCCCCAGAGTCGAGGAGTCCCAGGAACTTCCGACCGAATATATCCACCTCTAAGTGCGGTCGGTTATCCCCGTCCCTCTGCGCCAGCAAATAGGTGAGCTGAGCTTCTGTCGCGGCCCCTGCTTCCTCCTCCCTAGTGTCCAGGCAGCCGCCTACTGGACACAATGCCCGTTTCCCGAAGGTTGTCTTGGTCGCTCGCCCGATGCCGTACCTCGTTGAGGGGGATTACCAGGCGGAAACATGCTGGATTTTCGCGGTGAATTCGGGTTTCCTTCTCGGGACTCATGACAGTTCGGACAGGATGCCTTCCGAGCCCCCCTTCGACCACAGCCAAAGCACCGTTGAGGTTCTGGACAATTCCGAGACGTATGTCCATTCGCTCTGCAGTTCCAGCACTGCAGCTGAATGGTTGCCAGGTCACCTTCGACTGAGCAACTCGCATAGGCCAGGTCTGGCTCCAAAAGTCGTTGGGACTTCCTGGTTGGTGGCGGTAAATAGGCCTCTACGGATACTCGCGTCGCCTCCAAGGAACGGCCCACACGGATGAGATCCGCAATTGTTCGAACTGGGGTGAGAGCCAATTGGGTTTGATAAAAGAGTGCGATGTTTTTCCGTATTATCCTCAGCTTCTCCTCCTCGGTACATGGAATGGCCCGGCGTCGGAACAAACCCTCCATCGCAGACACGTAAACATCCATCGACTCCTCCGGTCCCTGCGTTCGTCTCCCAATCTCTGTGAGCAACCGGTCATCGTAGTCAGGTGGTAAAAATTCGGCACGCAACTCTGAGACCAGTTTCAACCATGAGCTAACCCGAGACCGATTTGCCCGGAACCACACCAGCGCCTTCCCTTCGAATATTTCCACCGCCGCCTGAAATAGCTGACGCGGGGAAACGCTTCTTGCTTCACGTAACTCCTCCACCCGTTCTAAGAAGGCACTCAGCGAGCCAGAATCGCCACTGAAATGAAGTCCCCATTTGGACACATCTTGGCCTTTGCTGCTAACGGTTGCCGCTCGGGGCGTAGAAAATGAAGGGTTAACGTGTACTTCCGGCTCTTGTACGGGCTGTGATGGCCCCACCACTAATCTCGCCAAATCGAAGCCCGCGTCCTGAACAATGTCCTGCTCACAAACCTGCTCTTCATTGGGTACCAACTCAGCATCCTCATCTCCGCCCTCAGCTTTCACCAGGAGTTCCCCCATCGCCATTATGAGGCGAGTCCTTAATTTGTGAGCCATTTCCTGTTGTTCATGTGGCGCGTTCTTGAGTAGCCGCATTCCGAATTCAATCTTCGTTTTTAATTTTAAAAACTCCGACGTCTGGGTGTTGCCGTGGAAAACCACGATCAGTCCCTGTATTTCTGCTAATTTCTCTTGGACTGCCTCCAAATCCTCCTCTAGCGTGTATGGGTAGTCCCGCACCGAAATCAGTGAGGTGTCCATGGAGGCTTCTGCTCTCAGCACCACCCGAAGCGTTTTCCGCATGGCTTCTACTGTTCCGGTGGGTTGACCGCGAATCTCCAGCTCGTACGTCAACTCATCCTTGCTCAGCCTGTCTATTAGCACCTTGGCTTTTGCTGACATCCTGGACTCTCTTTGTCGACTGGTACACCTAGTACAAAGATTCCGAATTCAATTGTTTTTTTTTGTAAATACAACTTCAAACCTTAAATATATAAACTACTGTTTAAATCGCCGCTGGCCTATAGTGGGCTCCGATTTCACCCGGGATAAGGTTACTCTACTATCGCCTGACCTCGGTTTCTAACTGATCTCTCCGAAATCTCCTCAGATGTGAACTGATATCTCGCTGTTGGTCCGTCTGGTTTTGCTGAAAATTGAACACTTTTCACTACGCCCGACAACGGCTATTCTTTTCTATTCTTCCCGCCGCGATAATTTTCAAAGGGCCCCACTTTGGGCGCCAATTTGTCACCCACCCGGTCTAGGGTGAGCAAGATACCTGGTTAGGCTCCTGTTGGATATATTCGCTAACTCGTCGGAGACGGGTCGAGGTAGGGCGCCACTCGCTCTCCAATTATTCGAGCCTCGAGCCGCTGAGCGAGCTTCGACTCACCAGCTATACGCACGCAATACTGGACCAGTCCGTTGCTAGTTCGGATAACACCCGATCCGTCTCACCAATCGCGATCAGAGACTTAACAACTGGACTGCACCCACAACTACTACAATTCGACAAACAAAAGAAACCTACTAGATAGATCGAGAAAATAATCTACTCCCGCCTGTCGAAATTTCTTTTCCCTTCGGGCATTCACGAGACCAACTGAAGTTCGAATTCAAGATTTTATTGATAACTATACAGTCGGTTCCAGCTCAACGGGCTGCTGGATAAACTTTTCTACGCTAACTCACACGGTACACAACGGTGAATTCTCTTACTTTCACATGCACTAACAAACCGTTTTAAAACCGCAATTCCTCAGCTATCTGAATTCACCGTTTTTACCATGCGAACCCGACAAATTTCGGGTTTCTTTCTACAATCCTCACCACCACTCACTTTTTACACCTTTATCTAAAATTGCACATTGCTATGCACATTTTCTTAATTCTAATGAAATAAATTTTATTCTGCTTAAATAAACTAACCTTAATATTCTGGATCGGCTGTCGGCTACTCGTACTTTTTCGGGATCTTCAGATACAGCTTAGGTAACTGTTTCAGTGAAGATTCTGGATTCAGTGAAGAAAAATGAAAGTCCAAAATCTAACGTCGCTTGCCAGCACCGAACCGTCGCCTCGAGCGTGCTAGTCGACGTGTCTCTTGCCTGCGCTGTCTAGACCTTTAAGCTCTTGCGTTCCTTTTGTCGCTGATTAATTGCTGGTCTCGTCTTCGCTCCGACTCAAGAAACACATTCCGCGAGCCACTCGCTGCGTCGCTCCGTCTTCTTCCGTCCAAGGATTCGATTTGCCGTTCGCCTTAGAATTTTCCGTCCTTTGCTGCAAGGCCGAATTGTGCGTCCTGCTTCGTATCTGCAGTGGCGAAATGTATTTTTAGTTTAATTTAAAACTTCTTGTCCGTGTCAGGGCTCAACTACGAATCTTCTCCTAATATACCGATGAATAATTACCTGCAGTGGCGAAATGTATTTTTAGTTTAATTTAAAACTTCTTGTCCGTGTCAGGGCTCAACTACGAATGCCCTCAACGGAAAATTTTCCTAGTACCGCCGCTTCTGCCTAACTGCAGGGTATCCCGCTACTCCAGTTAGGAGCAACGATCTTGTCACTCCTGTGACTGTCCGGGATCCACACCATCAATCTGCTTTCCAATTTTCGTTTTCGATACTCGACTCATCCAAGTTCGAGGTTTCGATGGGTTAAAGGATGGTAGCCATCCGATCCGGTTCTAATCCGACCCTGTTAATACACTCAACCTCCGAAGCATATTTTCCACTTGGCTGCATTTCTGGGTTTAAAGGAAAATACTCTCTCCGGATTCCGCCGTAATATTGGCGGATTTTATTACTGCCGGATTAAATTAATTTTATGATTCCAGCTCGGTCCGGGCTCATCTTCTTTCATTAGCGATCCCCGAACAGAAGAAAAACGCACAAAAAGATAAAATCAAAGCGGCGCCACCAAGCCCTGAACCGCTGATTACGTAGTAACAGCCTCGCGTCTCAACGCACTACTCCATGTCGATGTTGGCAATAGGCTGACGGTTTATCATATTGAAGTCGTCTACCCGACGCTTTGTCCTCGGTCGGTAATGTAGATGCATTCGTATACACAGATGCCCAATGCTGACGGCTGTTCCGTTCATCCATCGGCTCGTCTTGCAGCATGATATACCCTCACGACGACGGCTCGTGACGTGACTGTGTGGGTGTGTCGACGGTGTGGTGGATGCTTAACTGCTGCACGTTACTCGAGCCGTTATCTACCGTATGGCATGTAAGGAACGTCAATTTTCCTGAGTAATTACTCATTGCGGAAATGTCGCGGATGTCGATATTAGATAAGTTTTTTTTTTTTTTTTTTTTTTTTTTTTAAAAAAAAAAAAGAAATTGGAGGAAAAAAAATAAATTCCAGTCGATGCAAATAATAGCGACGCTGACCGGCGTCGAACCCGCAACTTTGTCGTGAGAGCCCCATTTTCCATCATCTGCCCCCACGTAACTCGTTGTAATTGGATCGCTGACTTGTGTTTATCAGCACGATGATATCATCGGTTATGCCAATTTATTTCCATTCTGATAACTGACGGTCGCCAACATTCTATACATGAATGTTTTCGGTTGCTTCAGCCTGCCGACTCTGATGACTTGACGTATAACCTACGTTACTAGCTTAAATTCTATTGTATAATATTGATATTTGCAATATCCGCCAGGTAAAGTACACAAGGCAAATACCACAACGCCTAATGCCCTACGAGTGGTGTTACATTCGGAAACCTAACAAAGTGAGTTGTGGGTACGTAATTATGAGCAGAATTATGAATCTTGGAACGAGTTATAAGCTTTTGATTGAGATCCGGTGACCCAATTTGTTACAACGTAACAATATAAAAAGAAATATGAATTTTCGGCGAAACGAGTTCAATACTATTGTTCTTCGAACATTAGTAAAAATATGAAATGTCATTACAAAATTTTTGTCAGTAAATTCTGTTTGTTGTTCCGTATCAAGGGCTTTAAAGCGAAGAATATATGTTGTTACAAATATGATTATAAAATAAATTAATCGTTGTTGAAGATACAATTCTAAAATAAAAAACTCTAGCGCACCTGAACCGCTAGAAACACTAATGTTCGAAGGACAGTAGAAGAATCGTGCAGGTTTTGAGTGCATTGTTAAAAATATATGTATATTGAATTGAATTGTTAATAAAACTCATACATATTGTGTATATATTGCCTTTGAATTATATTCTAATGACTAATTACCTGTATTGCTGGATCTTTTGAATGTAATTAGCTGTTCATAGTTGTAAACCAGTTTTTACTAAAGCTTTTGGATTCTCTTGCAACCAGTCAGTCAGAAACGTAATACGTAAGCAATAGTTTGCCTTATGTACTTTCAGTTGTATTTTAATAAAGTTTCTCAAATTCTAACAAACTTGGACCCGAGTTTATAATTTATCAAAATCTGGTGCCGAAACCCGGGATTAGTGAATTTAAGAGATTACTGTATCGACGACTGAAAGTATTGTGCTTTATTATGGATACGACGGAACGTGCTGTTTATCGTGGGCAGATTACAAAATTGGTTAAAAGTGCAAGTGAATATCTAGCGAGCCCTAATTCTAAATGCAACGAGAACACCGATAGCTTCGAAATCGAAGAGGAGCTTTGCATGTATGTGGCTAGAATAATGGCCGCACATGATAGCTTGAAGGGGATCAACGCGGAATTAAGGCAACATATAAAGCCCGAAAACATGCAAAAGGAATTCGAAACCATAATCGAATATGAGGATAAGACGACAGCAATATTAGCACGTCTTAATCAACGTTTACGATCCGTGCACGCATTTCAAGATCGAGCTAACGGGACTTCATCTCCAGTGTCACCAAGAAATAGCCGCGTAGAAAACTGTGCTAAATTACCAAAGCTGTCTTTGAGTATTTTTAACGGAGAACTGAAAAATTGGATACCATTTTGGGAACGTTTCAGAGCTGCAGTTCATGACAGAGACGACATTTCAGGTGCAGATAAATTTAATTATCTAGCAAGTCATTTGTCGAGCAAGGCAGCCGAGTCCATAGCCGGTTTCACACCTTCCAGTGCAAATTACGATGCCGCTATCGCATTACTGTTAGAGCAATTTGGTGATAGTGAGAAACTTATTGACAATATAATGCAACAGCTTATGAATTTGCCTCGAGTCTTTTCACGTAGCGATGCAGTGAGTTTACGAAAGCTCTATAACAGTGTGATCACTTACACACGATCATTGACGGTGTTGAACGTGCCTTCGATACAATATTCGATTATGCTAAAGACATTCATTCTCGACCGATTACCCAGAGAATTAGTAGTTGAAATGCACAAACAGCGTTCGAATGTTCAAAATGCACATAGTTCTGCCCGAGATATTGAAAATGAAAATGCATCCGTGTCGGCAGGTAGTGATTGCTCTTTGTCCAATACACGTTGTGACCGGTTAGGGTGGATTTTGTCGTTTTTAAAGCGTGAAATTGCATCTCTAGAAAGTCTGGACCAATTTGCGGAGAGTAAGCTACGCACGAGAAAGAGTGAGCTCGTGAAACCTATTGGAACGGCTGCTGGATTACTAACACCAGCCAAAGAATTAAACAATTGTTTGTTTTCCAATTCAAATACACACAGTATGCAATCTTGTAGTGCCTCCATTGGCATAGAGGAGAAAAAATCTATTTTGAAAAAGCACGGCTGTTGCTTCAGATGTACAAGAAAGGGACATTATGCCAGACAATGCTTGAATAAACGCATTAGGTGTGCATCATGTTTTGGAAATCACGTAAAATCAATGTGTGATCCAAGATATAGAGAAAAGATTATTGAGCAGTCGCAAAACAAATTAGGAGTAAAATCTATCAAGGTGCAGAGCAATGAGTCCGTGTCGGCAACATTATGTTCTTCAGTTCACAAATCAGGAGAAGTATTACTACAAACTGCTCGAGTATTAGCCCAAGCAAATAATGGCAAAGGCTCGTTAATGATCCGAATTATTTTGGATGGTGGCTCACAGAGAACGTACATTAAACGGAGTGTCGCACATAAGCTCAATCTCCAAATTTTGGATACCGTAAATATGCAAATCGTTCCTTTTGGTAGTTCGCGACGTCCGGCAGCTGACATGTTCGATAGAGTACAAGTGAAGTTACAAAGCACTCATAGCAATAATTATATCGAAGTAATTGCTATTGTCGTTCCTGACATATGCCCAAACATACTTCAACTTCCGCATACTTCAACAGAATGTCTATCAAACCTTTCATTAGCCGATGACTATCGTATAGGTGAAGGTGAAAACAGTGTCGGAATGTTACTAGGTGCTGATGTTTATTGGTTAATAGTAAAAGAGAAAACTCTGAGAATCAATGATCGTTTAGTTGCTGTGGACACTATATTCGGATGGACCTTGCAGGGTCCTATAGTTGCAGAGCCCAAGCATATTACGTCAAGCGTGAATCTTGGTATTGGTCACATATATGATGATGACTCTAACGCACCGTATAATTCCATACCTAGCTGTATTGCTCGCTTGTGGAATTTAGATGATATTTATTCGGGTCAAGATGTTGATGCCGATCGATTGATTGACCAATACGTTCGTGAGAATGGAATACGATACGAAGCGTCATTATTGTGGAAAAAAGAAAACTGTACAATTGATAGAAATTGTAATGCAGCGCTAGTTCGACTACAGAAGCTGGTGACTAAGCTCAGTGGAGACTTCGAGAGACCTAAACAGTATAACGACATTATTCAAGAACTTATTTCATCAGGAGTCGCTGAAAAATGTAACGATGATTTTAAGGACAGAGTGTATTACATGCCACACCGTCCAGTATACCGCATGGATAAAGAGACGACAAAGACTCGCATCGTATTTGATGCGTCCGCGAAAACAGGTAATCAGTTATCATTAAATGAATTACTTTGGTCTGGACCTAATCTCTTACCAAATACATTAACGATTTTGTTAAATTTTCGAATCGGGAAGTATGCTTTGACTGCAGATGTAGAAAAGACATTTCTACAAATCGAACTTGCAGCTAAAGATCGAGACGTCCAGAGATTTTTCTGGCTTCAAGACATTGAAGATAATCAGTCAGTGATAGTTTTGAGAATGGCGCGGGTTACCTTTGGTGTCACATGCAGCCCATTTCTTCTGAGTGGAACGTTAAGAAAGCATTTCCGACGGGAAGCAGACAAATTTCCTAATACGTGCACACTGTTGACCTCGGCATTCTATGTCGATGATTTCGTTGCAAGCATTGATGAATACGAAAATGCTGTACAAACATATAGAGAGGCCTGTGAAATTTTGAAACGTGCATCCATGAATCTTAGGAAATGGAGGTCAAATGATAAACAGTTGGGAAAACTGTTATGTATGCATGCAAATAATTTATCAATGACACAGAAGGTGCTCGGAATCGTGTGGGATTTAAAATCAGATGACCTTGCAGTGGATCTTGATAAGATCCTAAGCCAAATTCCCCTAACCGTGACGAAACGAACGCTTTTACAAACGATTGCTGGAATATATGATCCATTAGGTATGATTTCGCCTTATGTCGTAGAACTTAAATTACTGTTTCAGGCAACATGGAAACAAAATATTCAGTGGGATGAACCATTGCCGATAAATATGCAGACAGCATGGACTAAGGATACTATCGATTTTTGTCATCTTTGTAGTCTCAAAATACCACGTTATGTTTTCAATGAGCCTCGCCGACTAAATCAACAGCTTCATGTATTCGCTGACGCTAGTCCTCAAGCTTATGGAATCGTTGCCTTTGTTCGAAGCAAATATCGAGATGGTTCCATCAATGTTTCATTTTTATGCTCGAAGAACCGAATAGCTCCTATCAGAACAGATACGTCAAAACAGGTCAGTCTTCCCAAGCTGGAGCTAGCCGCGTCGTCACTGGCAGCAGAAATGGCCAGTTTTTTAAGAACAAATGTAGGCACTATTTTCGATTCTGTACACCTTTGGACCGACTCTAAAATTGCGCTGTACTGGATCAAGGGTCAGAAGTACAAAAAAGATGTCTACATAAGCAATCGTATAAACAAAATACACAGGTTAACGAACCTTACAGACTGGAAGCACTGTCCTGGAGTCGACAATCCAGCAGATCTTTTAACTCGTGGAGTCAACGTACAAAAACTGATGAATTCTTCCTGCTGGCTAGATGGTCTTAGTTGGCTTAAGTGTGAAGCGGAATATTGGCCGGAACAAGACAATCAATTGGAAGACTTGATAATAGTTGGAAATAGTTTTTTCGTGCCATCCACTGATGATAATCCCAAGATAACAAGCATTCTTGAACCAGAAAGGTTCAGTGATTATCGTAAATTACTTCGTGTTACCGCATACGTTCTCCGTTTTTTGAATAAACTTCGAAAAAAAGGATCGAATCAGACATACCTCACGGCAGAAGAAATCGAAAGGGCTGAAATATACTGGATTAAATGCACCCAGTTCAAAACTTACAAAGACGAAGTCTTCGCTCTAAGCAACAACAAAATATGTCCTAAAAACTCTAAAATTTTGCTGCTAAATCAATTTCTGGACGAAGAAAATTTGCTGCGTTTGAGAAGCCGTTTGAGCCACGGAGATTTCCAATTCAACGAAATGTATCCTATAATATTACCAAAAGGATCACATATTACTTGGCTCCTAATCCTGAAAACCCATGAGTTAGTTCTTCATGGTGGAGTCAATCTCGTTCTAACTAGACTACGCCAAATGTTTTGGGTAGTTAAGAGGCGCCAGTTGGTCAAAAGCGTAATTACATTATGCCGCGTTTGCAAACGTTTGAGAGGTAAACCAGCCAACCAGCCATTCGCTCCTTTACCGAAAGAACGTCTCTTCTCCTCGCGGCCGTTTGAAACTGTTGGAATAGACTTTGCTGGTCCACTTTACGTTCACAATATGAGCAACGCAACCTAGAAGGTTTACATACTAGTTATTACTTGCGCGGTGGTTCGTGCAATTCATTTGGAGCTGGTGCCAAATCTAACGACGGAATCTTGCATCTTGGCTCTCAGGCGTTTTTTTGCTCGTCGTGGAGTACCTGATATTATAATGTCAGATAATGCGAAAACCTTTAAACGCTCAGCTCTGGAATTTCACGAAATACAGAAAACAATACAATCAGAGAAATTCCAGAATTTTTTGGCCAATAAGCACATATCGTGGCAGTTTATAGTAGAGAGAGCGGCTTGGTGGGGCAGATTCTGGGAGAGACTAGTTAAAAGCGTCAAGGACCTACTCAAGGCATCGATCCAGAGAGCTAATCTTAACTTCGATCAACTATCAACTTATCTATCTGAAGCTCAATTCATTATTAATGCTCGCCCGTTGACATATGTTAGCGATGATCCTCGTGATTTATCACCTCTGACACCTGCCAACTTCATATTTGGAAGCTTTCCCTCAACAGTAGGTGATAGTTCATTTCAGCGTGGAAACCAGAGCATACAAATGAAATGGCAAGAACGTTTACGTTTCGCAAATAGATTCTTCAAACGTTTCAGAAGGGAGTATGTTCAGATGCTCAGGTCAGCTCATCACGGCCATCTAACATTTTCCCGAGAACTTAAGGTGGGAGACGTCGTCATAGTCCATGATTTATCAGTTCCCCGTTTGTTTTGGAAACTGGGGATGATTAAACAAGTATACTCTGGTAGAGACAACCGAATACGATCGTGTGATGTTGAACTGCACAATGGGCTTGTGCGTAAACGAGCTGTACCTTTTTCCGCTGGAAGTGCGTTAAAGAGCTACGGCGTCGGGAGGATGTTAAAAATATATGTATATTGAATTGAATTGTAACCAAAACTCATACATATTGTGTATATATTGCCTTTGAATTATATTCTAATGACTAATAACCTGTATTGCTGGATCTTTTGAATGTAATTAGCTGTTCATAGTTGTAAACCAGTTTTTACTAAAGCTTTTGAATTCTCTTGCAACCAGTCAGTCAGACACATAATACGTAAGCAATAGTTTGCCTTATGTACTTTCAGTTGTATTTTAATAAAGTTTCTCAAATTCTAACAAACTTGGAACCGAGTTTATAATTTATCAAAATGCATATTCCACCACATGAGCTGCTTATTACGGCCAAACTGTTTCAACGCCACGTTTTACTTTGGTCTCAAGAATGCATTATAACTCATATGGTGGAAGGTTTCAGATATTACCACTGGCATGAATTTCAACGTTTGTGAGAGCAAAACACAGGTTAATTATATTCGTTATCAGTTGCTTATTTCACATAATTTTGAAAGCAGCATCTCATATAACATCAATGAAGAAAATGCTCAGTGCCTGCAGCACTGTAACTAAAGTTGGTGTTTGGGGCTGCGATCCGAAAAATTTGCAGAACTTTGGGAATTGAAACATTGGTTATTTATTTTCATTGTAAATGTTTCCGGTATGAATACTTACTGTAAGCATTTATTGATACCAAAGTAGCGCGACCGACTCGTGCTGGCCACCTTCTGCCAGTATCAAAGCCAAGAATATATCACATCTGCTTCACGTTGTTTAATTACATTCGAAGTTATAGGAGTATAAAGAAATTTAGGGTTACCTGCAGCGAGTTTTTTCAAATAATCGAAAACTTAATATTTGCTGTTTATTGTCACTACAATATCATTACACTTGAAAATTCTACGATAAAACCGCTTCATAAAGATATGGCAATTAAACACAAAACCAACAATAGCTGGCAACCCTATCATGGATTTTAAACCAAATTTTGCCTGAATAATGCTTATAAAAGGTTCCATTTATTGTATGAAATTCGTATTTATTTCATGACTGCACTGGAAGTTATAGGGCAAAAAGTTTTATTTTCCTGAGCGAATTTTCAAAACCAAAGACACAAAAATTACCATAGCTGGCAGCACCAATCAAATTTTTCAACCAAATTTCCACCAAACAGAGATTAGAGTAAGGTTCAGCTACTGTGTCAATTTCATGAAAATCTGGTAACTAATTCACATTTCATAAGGCAAAAAGCAGTTTTTTTTCTTTGTAATTTTTCAAGATGGCACCACTGGCACAGAGTTGCCCACAATTCAAAATTGCTTCTATCAGATCTGGTCCTACTTAAGTCCAATGCATTCTGTAAATTTCAGCTGTATGTGATTATTGGTTCGTGAGTTCCCGTGAACAGAAGTTTTTGATGCTAAAAATATAGGTTAACTGGGAGAGGGTTACCGTTCTTGTCCGACATGAAATTTCCAAAGTTTTACTTTGAACGTGTAGATAAAACATAAGATTTGTATACAGATTGCTTTTATTGTAAGAAACGGACATTTTTTGAATATTCGATAGTTTGAATGTTTTCACATCCAAATTTTTTTTTTTTCAAATTTAACACACCAAAATTATCATAGCTGGCAGCTCCAACCGAATTTTTCAACCAAACTTCTACCAAATGTGGTTTGAGGTAAGGTCCAGCTACTGTGTGAATTTCGTCAAAATCAAACGATTCAATCAGAATTTATAGGGCTAAAAGCAGTTATCTTTTTTAGTGATTTTTCAAGATGGCACCACTGGCACAGAATCGCCTGCATTTCAAAATCACTTCTATCAGACCTGGTCCTACTTAAGACCAATACATTCTACAAATTTCAATTAATTCTGCTCATCGGATCGTGAGTTTCCGTGAACAGAAGTTTTTGATGCTAAAAACATAGGTAAATTGGGCAAAGGTTACCAGGCGTGCACGTTGTACCATATCAGATTTTATTTTTCGTCTATGTAAAGAAAGCACAAGATTTACATATGAGTGGTTTTTTTTTGAAGAGACGGCATGTTTTTAGGAGAGACGATGATTTGGAGGTTTTCACTTTCAGTGCCTGTCCTAGCTACAGGGTTGCCAGCGCGCTCAATAAAAGCTACACAAAACTACAACTAAATAATGCAAATACGTTCTGAAAATTTGGTAGTGATTGAATAGCTTTGTCAAAAGTTATCGCAATTTAAAAATTTTCAAATTTTCCCGTTCTCTTTTTAGGCACCCAGCGCACACATGGGGTTAAAAAATTCCAAAAAATTATCTGATTCACATGTAAAACACGTTCGAAATTTATTTCGTCTACTTTATTTGTGCGAAAATTATTTGTGAACGAAATAATAGGTATATTAAAAATATCACTTAAATGGCCGCCGGCGCCAAAGAGTTTGGCGCCGTTTTAGAGTTTTTTTAAATTCTGTTTTATACATTGGTTGCCTGGTTCTCTGCCAAAAGCGACGGACTGCATTCCGTTGTGCAATTAGTGCTATAATGACAGGAGTAAGCTTAAGTCGATCCGGTCTATCATTTGTGATCTTGGGAATCGATTGCTCAGCGGCTTCCAAAAGAATTTTATTAAAACTCTCTACGTGGTTATCTATATCGTTTTTGTGGAAAAATCAGAGAGAGTTTGATTATGATTTGTAAGGCACTGTGTGACACGCGAAAAGCGTGCCCAGTTGGCTTTTCGGAACACGTACTTTTTTGGCACACACTCAGTGACTGGTTGGTCTCTAATGCTGAACATAACTGGTAGATGATCAGATGGTAATGCTGTAATAGTGAAAGGTGGGGTGACGTTCTGACCATAATTAGTCAGGATTATGTCTAGATTTGAAGGAATTCCTCTAGTAGATTTCGAAAAATAAGTAGGAGTTGGAGAAAATAGTACATCAAACTGACTAGTGATTAATTTGTTGCGTAATAACAAGCCCCAGCGATTTTGCCTCAAACAATTCCAATCGGGATGTCGGCAATTAAAGTCTCCGGCTATTAAAAAGTTGTTGCTGCATGTGAGTATGTAATTTGAAGCATCTGTTGATGCAATAGTTACGAAAATCGCAAAAGCTGGCTACCCTGTGTCAGCAGCAAAGCAAAATATATACCAAATCTGCTTAACGATAAACTAAACCCAACCAATAAATTTCGTTTCGATTGAATCACTGCGCTAGAAATTATACGGGTGAAAATATTTTAGGGTTACCACCCTCAAAACTTTTCAAATTTTTTAAAAGCTAAAATTTGTTGTTAATTTTCATTGCAGGATCGTTCCCATTTGCAAATCTAATGACATAATCGCGCAGTAAAGAATTTCCAAAGAAGTACAAAAGTGGTCATAGCTGGCAGCCCTTTCATGATTTTTGTACGAAATTCCTACGACATTTGGCTCAAATCAAAATCTTTTTCCTGCATAAACTTCATTTTGATATCATGACTGCACCAGAAGTTAAAGGGAAAAAAGCTTTATTTTCCTGAGCAAATTCGAAAGATTTAGGAGAATAAAATCACCATAGCTGGCAACTCTATTTTAATTTTTCAGCTAAATTTTCATCAAATGTTATCTTAAGTAATATCCAAATATTGTGTGAATTTTGTTTAACTTTGATAGCTGAATCGGAAGTTATAGGCCAAAAGGCTGTTTTTTTTCTCAGTGATTTTTCAAGATTGCACCACTGCCACAGGGTTGCCCGCATTTCGGAATCATTTATATCAGACCTAGTCCTAGTTGATACCAACATGTCCTGTGAATTTCATTATGATCAGATAATCCGGTCGTCAGTTCTCGTGAACATAACTTTCGAGTGCTGAAAATAGAGGTAATTTAGTGATGGGTTGCCGTTCTTGTGCAAATCGGAGTTTTTAAAATTTCAAACTGACATGATGCACAAACGTGAAAATTTATCAATGATTTGAATTTTTTGTCAAAAATCAAAATTTTTCAGGAGGTTCAATGATTTGAAGGATTTATTTTCAAGAGCCTGCTGGAGCTACAGGGTTACCTGCACGACCTTGGAAATCCATGTGTATTAAACTTTAGTCAACATCAGTACGCTCTGCAAATTTCACGATGATCCAATGTTTTTGTCAGAAGTATGACGAATCAAAATTTGAAAAAAAATCCTTGCCTACTTTTAGGCACGCTGCACCCACACATGGCCCAAAATTTCCAGTTTTTTGTCATAGGCTAGCTCAGAACATAATAAATTTTCATTTCCAATACTTTTTTGAAC